>CM033718.1:9315743-9888834 GCA_019671005.1 Hibiscus mutabilis | reverse complement strand
ATAGCATGTATGTCTTTTTAAATATTTGATCGTTTACATATAACGTAATTATTCTGCATTGTTGTTCTAACTTGTTAAAGTTGTTTTTATTTATCATTTAGAATAATATGTATGTATGCATGTTTTAATCTAGTATATCATTTATTAGATTAGTATCTTATTATGTGAATATCTACTGTCTTTAAATTATCTTGTCATGTTTTATATTTTTGCCACTAAGATTGCATATGATTTATAACTTGTTAATGCGGAGTCCTTTTATCCGAGCGTAAACGGGGCGATATCAAAGCGTAGTGATAGTGGTTGGGCGTTTATTCTCGGGTAACGGGACCCTTAAAATATATTCGCAATTATGACCGAATTTTAAAATAATCGTCACTCTAATCCGGAAAATCCAATATTAATAAAGCGGTAATTATTAAAGTACCAATTTTGGGCGGTATGGGGGTGCTAATCCTTCCCCATCCGTAACCGACTCCCGAACCCTGTCTTTTTTAATCTCTGGTTTTATGGTGTTCGGCCTACCTAAGTGGCCGGTGGCGACTCCAATCTTTAAATAAAATGCGGTTTTTTTATAAACCCCACGGAATAAATATTTTATATCCAAAAAAATCACAAACACCTTTCAAACACCTTTTAAAAAAACCCACGCTTTTATTTAGCGATATTCCAAAGGAAAAAAAGGACATTGCTACGGATGGCGCGACTCATTGGGGACATTTTTGTTTTTTTGAAAAAAAAACAAATGAGAGTCAAGCTTTTAAAATAATTACCGCTTTACTAATATTGGAAGTTCCGATTAAAGTGACTATTAAATTAACATTCGGTCATAATTGCGCGTTTATTTTAACGCATTTAAAATATGGCATATAAACCCGCTTTTTTTAAGTGGGGAAAACGCTAATGCTTTCATGGAGATATCGTTCTCCGTATGGGCCTAGCAAGTACCTTCGGGGCTCGAGTATATCGTTCCTTCAATGCGGGCATGCGAATGGGGTCCCCACAATTGTACCCGGTTGAAAGGAGCCTATAATGGGTGATGATCGGGGGCCTTGCTACTCTTAGTAGAGGACAACAAGGACAATTCGGGTACCTCCTAGAACCAAGACTGCATGTAGAGAATACATAGAAACTTACCCATTTAGAGCCATGCGGATAACCTTAGGTTTTAGACGGGACAAATAGGGTTGTTTTGTGTGTTTATTCTGTTTAATTTTGTCAATTTATTTATATATTTATCAATTTTATCTGGTACTGACTTGTTTTCTTTTCGCTTTTTGTTCTTTTTCTCATACATCATTGCATTTGCATCGCATAAAGGTACTGGATCAAGTGGTTTGCCTGATCGTAAAGTCTTTCACCATGGAAAAAAGGTGTCTTAGGAAAGAAGAGCTTAATTTATCACCAAACATTGGTCAAGTCAATCGAAAAATCCAAGGAGACAGTTTGCCAAACGAACGCATAATAGCGGATACACTTATGTGAGTCTCCAACAAAACGACTTATGGGATCTTCAAAACATTTGGGAAAGATGGGACCAAGACTACAAGACCTGTTACGCAATAGTTATGGCGACATCGCACAGCATTATATATTCGGATTAACCAGCCCCTACTCCGAGCTATAATCCGATTACGAATCCAAATTTTGTCGCTTCACTTTCAATGGGCGGGACATGATGCCTACGGTAGAAGAATACACTACTTTACTTAACCAGAAAAATATTCAGAAGATTAGATCTACGCGAAGCCTCCGAGGAATCGGAATTACACTGCGAAACTCAAAACCTTTGCGGGGAATGAGTGACGATTGGGTTAGTGGCCTCCTTCAAATCCGAGGAGATAATACGATCTTTGCATGGGAGGTATTCGGGACATCATATCAACACATCCAGCATTTGAGGCAAAGAAAATGGACCTATTCGCTTTAGGAATATATGGCTTGGTGATCTTTCCCAGAGTACTCGGAAACATTGACATAGCCATTCTGGATTTGTTTGAGCGGGTGAAACGGAAAGCAAACCCAGTACCAGCAATCTTGGTCGAGACTTTCATTTCCTTAAACGCTAGCCGGCAACATGAAGAAGGACGTTTTCGAGGCTGCGCACAGCTATTACAAGTATGGATTGAGTCACATGTGGAAGACGCCGACAAGAGTCTGCCGGGATATCCTTCCAAGGTTTTTCCCTTTACGAGAATACTTAGCAAAGGAATGGCGAGAGGATTTGAAAACAAAAATGTGGACCCGATTTCTTGAGAACATTCAAGATGAAGACATAGCATGGAGGGTCCCATGGCTCGGTAAAGTTAATTATTTTCTATACTGATTGTGGTGACTTCAACCGGGCTGATGATGTTGGGATTGCATTGAGGGATCGCTTGTGCCCCGCTTTTAGTGTCTCGATAGTTCGGATCACGACAGTTTATTCCCAATACCGCCGGATTAAGCCAAACTGAATTTCTTTTCAAAGGGGAGTTCAAAGGAAAAATTCAGACCATCATGAGGGCCTGGGATCATTGTTACCGGATCAGGGTGGAAGGAGATACCGAGCACATGACTACCCCAGATTACGACCTTTGGAGACGTTTGAGGGTTAATAATGTGATTCCCGAATCGATCAAGGACCAGCAAGATCACCGAAGAGCTTACAAGGGTGGTACCGTCCGGCCGACATCTTAAGGAGTGAACTCGAAGAAGTTAAAAGGAAAATGGACATTCAATGGACCCAACATGCGGCGAACTCTATAAAGCAAGCTTAGAAGTTGACGAGCGGGACGGGATCATTAGGCAATTGAAGAAATTGAATGAAGATTTAAGTGACAAAAATACTCTTTATCAAAAAGATGCCCTCCTATTACAAGCAAAAATACAAAAGGCCGGCCGGAGTCGGTTCAGAGTGTGGAAAGAGAAAGAATGAACGGCATCCGTTTGATGGAAGAAGAACGAAAATTAACAAAAGAGCGATCGAGAAAGAGATTGAAAGCTGCCGTTTGGCTATGGAGGAAGAAAAAGCGGTCCGCCAAGAAGGCCATTGATCAAGAGAAAGAAAGATTCGGACAAGAAATCAGCAAGGGAAAAAAAGTTGTCCATCATGAGAGAGAAAAAGTCGCCATATGGAAAAGAAAATCCATGAGTAGTCGAAATAGACTGTTAGAAATGCAGAAACTGTACGATGACACTATTCAAAGGTTGGAGCAAAGCCAAAGTCAAAATGATGAATTAAAAGGAAATGTGGTAGAAGTCGAACACTCACTTCGAATGTACGCCCTTGAGAATAACTTCACTGAGCTGCAGGAAAGAGAACGAGAGGTGGGTGTGTTACAAGCACGAATTGGGTCCCTCGAAGCAATTGTGGAGGATTACAAGGAAAGAATTAATATGTTCGAGGAAGCTGCAGCCGGAGGGGACACCTATTGGCAGAAGAGATTACGCGACGCTGCTCGAATGGTACAGGACATGAGACCAAGATTACGCAAACCTAATGGTGGACATACAACGAGTCGCCAGACATGTAAATGATTTAGCTGTTGAGACTGAGACACTCCGACCTTTTATAGCCCCGAAAATGGAAGAAGCTCCTAGGTTCCTCAAGCTGCTCAGGGCAATTGGAAAATTAGGAGATAAAGCTAGAGTCTATCTATAGGACTCTGTGTTGTAACTAGATCTTTTGTACTAGGGATCTTTACTTTGTAACACAAACTTTGTTGTAATCAAGACCCTTTAATTCTCGTGGAAGTAGTTCAAAAGGGTGATTACCAAATGAATCGATACCTTATCAAAGATACATTCTTGCATTTGCATCATAACATTCGCATCATTGTACATGCATTTATTTTTTGCAACCATATTAACAATATGAATATTGTGGAGTTGTGTGTAGTTAACCCGCAATCATTCATCACCTATATTTTACCCGGCTACAAAGAAAGCTCATGGAAGAAAGGATAATTAGTCTAGAAAAAGGGCAAAGAGAGCTTGAGACAAGGCTTGAAGAGGCTCAGAAAAGCCTTAGTGATCAGATTGCGCAGTCACAAACATCTATAGTATCTGACATAACTGCATTACTAGCAAAAAGTCTTGGAAAACGAGTAGAAGGAGAAAATGTTCCAGAACCAGAAGGTACCCCGGCCCACTACAAGGTTCAACCAACTGCACCAAACCAGGCTAGGAAGGTGTATATTGACCCTGCAGGAATGTCTTCCAGCTTTCAAATAGGGGCACATGAGACTCAACCCCTCGATATTGAAGCACTTTATGAAGAAGAAGTACCAGACCTGAACATGGTCGAAAGAATCAGGAATGAGGTAGAAAAAGTGGGAAGAAAGATTTACCTCATGGATGAAAAATTTAAAGCGTTACAATCAAATGAAGAATCAGGAAATGACGCTAGCGACCTAAGTCTGGTGTCTGATCTTGTCTTGCCGCCAAAATTCAAAACGCCAGAGTTCGATAAATATGATGGAACCACATGTCCTTCTGCACACATAACGATGTATTGTAGAAAAATGGCGGCTTACCATAAAGACGAAAAGTCACGATCCATTGTTTCGGGATAGTCTAACTGGAGCGGCGTTACGTTGGTACACTCAATGAGCAAGGCAAATGTCAAGACATGGAAAGATTTGTCTAAAGCATTTACCGAGCAATACAAACATGTAAATGACATGATCCCTAGCAGAATTATGTTAGAAAATATGGGGCGAAAGTCCAATGAAAGCTCACGACAATATGCCCAAAGGTGGAAAGTGGCCCCCAAATCCAGCCACCTATCCGGAGCATGAAATCACGCCATTATTTGTCAATACTCTGAAAGAGGCACTCTTTGATCGCCTCATTAATAACACAACACAAGTTGTTTTGCCGACTTGATCGGGACTGGGAGTCTCTCGAATCGGCAATTAAGAGCGGCGTAATTGATGGTGGGGAAGGGTCTCGAAAGTACAACAAGAGAAACGGTAAACACCACCAAGACCTATACCGCCCAAGAACTTCACAGTCTCACAGCCCACAAGCACTGTGGGAAAAACACAAAATTCGAATCAAAGAGATGAGAGAGTCACTAGAAAAGAGAAAGAGAGAGAACTTTCACTCCCTACCTGTTTCGTACTCGAAACTTTATTCCCGGTTGTATGAAGCGCACTGTCCGACCATATATCGTTACTCCCGTCAATTCGCCCTTCCCGCCTTGGTACAATCCAAGCACACATTGCGACTATCACGGCGGTACCTGGACATCCCACCGAGAACCGCCTTGCCTTCAAAAAAGCTTGTGCGTAATTTAATCGATTCTGGGATATTGAAGTTTGAAGAGCCAAGCGTAGCCAACAACCCGCTGCCCAATCATGGGAGCGAGAGGGGTAAATGTCATAGAAGAATGCTTTACGGGAGGATAAAAGATGACGTGTCGAAATCAAGTCTCCTTTACGGTGGGTATTTCAACAGTTGTGCATGGCTCGTGTGATCAACAAAGGCGATAATAATAAGGCGTAAGGAATGTGGAAAGTATTGCGAATTCCATCGATCAAGGGCATGATATACAAGAATGTGACGAGTTCAAGAAATTGGTGCAGTGCAGTTGATGAATGAAAAACAAATTGAATTCTTTGAGGAGCCCATGGGGAAGGGATCAGACGTATACATGACAGATAGCCCCAAAGCTAGATACGGGAAGGATAGACCTTTTATCATCTCACAGAACAGGGAATGCAGGTGTCTCCCAAAGAGAAACCAGCAAAATAAATCCCAAGATTATCATTTCAGCACCATCTCCATTCCCATTCAAAGATATCGACAAATTCCACGGAATTATCTTTGTGAATGTGACCATGCCAGAAAAATCAGAACACGAACAGGTAAAAGAGCCTACGCTGGAAGACCAACAAAGCCAGAACGATGTGAACGTTGGTGAGGCAGGCCATTTCACAAGGAGCGGCCGATGTTATTCCTCCGAGGCTTTGAAAGCGCTGAAAAAGATAGGGGGAAGAGTACAAAGATTAGCCCTACATGTATATTTGGAGAAGAACCTCCCAAAAGATAAATGAACCCCAGTGGCGAGGACCGTGCCAAAGAATTTCTAAAGTTCTTGAGACATAGCGAGTACAGCGTAGTGGAACAACTACGAAAACAACCGCCAGGATCACAGTCTTTGGAATTACTCTTGAGTTCGAGAAGCATCGGGAGACGCTATTGAAAGTCTTGAATCAAACTTTTGTGCCCAGGACATTTTCAGTATCAAACCTGGACATGATAGTGGGGCATATTACTGCCTATAATCATATCACGTTCAGTGATGATGAGATCCCGGAGGGAGGAATGGGATCAACCAAAGCCCTTAACATCACTACCCACTGCAAAGGGTATGTATTACCAGGCGTACTGATCGACAATGGGTCAGCATTGAATGTCTTGCCTATGGTAACCCTACAAAAATTACCAATAGATGGTTCGTACCTAAAGCCCTCGCCACAACTCTGTAAGAGCCTTTTTGATGGTACGCAAAAAAAGGACAATGGGGAAAATTGAGGTACCCTTATTGATCGGACCAACTGAATATGTGATCGATTTTGTGGTGATGGACATAAAACCATCTTACAGTTGCTTGTTGGGAAGACCATGGATCCACTCCGCAGGTGTTGTCCCCTCGTCATTGCATCAGAAATTAAAATTTGTAGTGGAAGGCAAATTGGTCACAGTAGAGGCAGAGCATGAATTTGTTGCTTCCGTGACATCAGACACCCCCTACATTCAAAATGATGAAGAAACTGCGGAATGCTCGTTCTGAGCATTGGAACTAGTGAATGCCACATTTGTTTCAGAGGGAAGCCGGATCCCCTACCTCAGGTTATCTAATTGTACCAAGATGACCGTCGCAGAAACTCTGGGCCGAGGAGCCAAAATAGGAAAAGGGCTGGGGAAGAAATTACAAGGAAACCTGAGACCCAAGAATATGACAAACAAGAAGGATCGTTTCGGACTGGGTTACCAACCAAGTGTCCAACAGAAGAAAGAGGAATATAAGAGGAAGGAGGAGCAAAGAAAAGCCAGATCTAAAGGAGAAGACATTCCGTGGAGGTCGATATCCTTTCCTAGTTTGAAAGCCACTTTCGTCTCCGGAGGGGGTTCTACCACCCAGGCCAGTCAAGATATTGGAGAGGCAATGAAGAAAAATGATGAACTTAACCAGGAGGAAATACTCAAGAAATCATTTGAAGGGATGTACATCAACATGATAGCCGAAAAAAAGGACCGAGGCAGCAAAATGTTGACCAACATCCGCCCTTGCCATCCCGGGGAAACACTCGATAACTGGAGTTGCATTGATCTACCTGTAGTTTTTAGGAATAGATCAGAGTAATGCTCCGAATCAACATTTTGTTTTTGCCCATAAACAATGGGGATCTCTTGTATGGGGCACCTATGTTAACTTTTTGATTGAAATGAAAATATCCCCACTTTCTTAAAAATGACCAAAGTCTCATTTATTCCATTCATGCATTCTTCATATTCATTCCCTTCATATAAAGCCGTCTCTTTCCCAATACAATTCATTCTCATTTATTGCAGGTCGCTCATGATTGACGATATGAATGATACGGATCAATCTGGAGTAAATTTTGAATGCCCCGAGGTCTCGAAAGAAATTGAGGAAGGATATGATGAAATAGAAATTGAGGTCCCGGAAGAGTTAAAGAGAATGGTGGACGACGAAGAAAGGCAGATTATGCCCCACCAAGAAGAAACAGAAATTGTCAGCTTAGGGACTGAAGAAGAGAGAAAAGAAATAAAAGTAGGAAAAACGATTTCCTCAAAAACTAAGCATGAACTGATAGCCATACTTCAGGAATTCAAGGATGTCTTCGCCTGGACTTATCAAGATATGCCGGGGTTGAATGCCGACATAGTGGTGCACAAATTGCCAACAAAAACGGAGTGCAAACCAGTACAGCAAAAACTTCGGAGAATGAGGCCAGATATGTTGTTAAAGATCCGAGAAGAAGTGAAAAAACAATTTGATGCTGGATTCTTGGAGGTAGCCAAATACCCCGAATGGGTTGCAAACATTGTACCAGTACCAAAGAAAGATGAGAAAGTTCGTATGTGTGTAGATTATAGAGATCTGAATCGAGCTAGCCCTAAAGACAACTTCCCTTTGCCACATATTGACACGCTGGTTGACAACACCGCAGGACATTCATGGTTTTCCTTCATGGACGGCTTCTCAGGGTACAACCAGATAAAGATGGATCCTAACGACATGGAGAAAACCACATTCATAACCATGTGGGGTACTTTTTGTTATCAAGTGATGCCGTTTGGACTAAAGAACGCAGGGGCAACCTACCAAAGAGCAATGGTGACTCTCTTCCATGACTTGATGCACAAAGAAATAGAAGTATACGTGGATGATATGATTGCCAAATCCCGAACAGAGGAAGAGCACCTACAGAACTTGAGAAAACTATTCCAAAGACTACGGAAGTACCAACTGAGGCTCAATCCTGCCAAGTGTACCTTCGCCGTTACTTCTGGAAAACTCTTAGGGTTCGTAGTAAGCAGAAGAAGGATTGAGATTGATCCGGATAAAGTGAAAGCCATCCAGGACCTTTCACCACCCCGCACGCAGAAGGAAGTCCGCGGTTTCTTGGGGAGGCTGAATTATATCTCTCGTTTCATTTCCCAATTAACCAACCAATACGACCCGGTCTTCAGACTTCTTAGAAAAAATAATCCTGGCGTGTGGGATGAAGAATGTCAAAAAGCCCTAGAAAAGATCAAAAGGTACCTGACCAAAGCTCCAATTTTAGTCGCACCAGTACCTGGTCGACCACTAATTCTCTACTTAACAGTCTTCGAGAATTCAATGGGATGTGTACTAGGGCAACACGGTGAGTTAAGAAAAAAGGAGCAAGCCATCTATTACCTAAGCAGGAAATTCAATGATTGTGAAACACGGTACCCTTGAAAGGTGTGTGTGTTGTGCTCTAGTTTGGGCTACCAAGCGGCTCGGGCAAGAGTACATGTTGTACCATACTACCCGGGTCGATATCCAAGCTAGACCCACCGAAGTTCTTAATGGAAGCGCCAAAGACTAACGGGAAGGATGGCTCGATGGCGGATGCTCTTATCCGAATTCGACATCGTATATGTTAATCGAAAGTCAGTAAAGGGGAGTGCCGTAGCAGATTTCCGGCTAGTCGTGCTTGATTTATATGAGGCATTGAACTTTAGTTTCCCAGACGAAGACTTGATGTGCATTACCACTGAAGAAGAGGTTTCAGATGATAAGTCATGGAAACTTTACTTCGATGGAGCCTCCAACGCCCTCGGACATGGGATAGGGGCAATACTAATTTCACCTGAGGACGTCTATTATCCTTTCACCAGCAGATTGGAATTCTTCTGCACAAACAATATAGCTGAATACGAAGCTTGCATCATGGGACTGAACTCAGCCATCGAGAGAAAGGTTAAGGAACTTTGAGTGTTCGGAGATTCGTCCTTAGTCATTTACCAATTGCGAGGGGAATGGGAAACCAGAAACCCGAAGTTGGTCAAATATCACGAATTGATCCAAGAGCTCGTCAAAGAGTTCGAAAAGGTCGGCTTCAATTACCTACCCCGAGAAGAAAATCAGATGGCAGATGCATTGGCAACCTTGGCATCCATGTTTAAAACAAACACCGGGCGAAATGAAGCCCATTGAGATGCGAGACGTTTGAAAAACCTGCTCATTGTTGTAATATACAGAAGAGATTGACGGAAATCCATGGTACTATGACATCCTCGCAATATGTCAAGCTTCAAAAGTATCCGAAGGGGCAAACGACAATGACAAAAAGCGCTCGTAAAATGGCAACAAAATATGTCCTAGATGGGAAATCCTATATAGGAGAAGTCATGATCAAACATTGCTGAGATGTGTGGATGCCCGGGAGGCGAAGGAAATCTTAGCTGAAGTACATGACGGGATCTGTGGAACGCACGCCAACGGGCTGTCTATAGCCCAGAAAATTATGAGATACGGTTATTTCTGGTTGACCATGGAGGAAGATTGCATCGATTACGCCAGGAAATGCCACAAATGCCAAATTTACGCTGACAAGATTCATGCACCCCCATCGCCTTTACACACCATGAATTCTCCGTGGCCTTTCACAACATGGGGCATGGACGTCATCGGGCAGATCCATCCGAAAGCCTCCAATGGGCACCGTTTCATTTTGGTCGCCATAGACTACTTCACTAAATGGGTAGAGGCAGTCTTTACGCCAATATCACCAGGACTACGATTTGTAAGTTCTTAAAGAAAGAAATTATTTGTCGATACGGATTGCGAGAGAGGATCATCACCGACAACGCCTAAATCAACAACAAAATGATGAAGGACGTGTGCACTCAATTCAAGATAACACGCCATAATTCCACATCTATCGTCCTAAAATGAATGGAGCGAAGGGAAGCAAACAAACAAGAATATAAAGAAGATCATAGCGAAGACTACGGATACCTACAAGGATTGGCATGAGAAGTTACATTTTGCCCTTTTCGCCTATAGGGACGTCCATTCGCACATCAACAGGGGCAACACCCTACTCCTTGGTGTATGGTACCGCAAGACTCCCAATTGAGGTAGAGATTCCGTCCCTCCGTGTCTTAAACGAAGTAAAACCGGAAGAAGCTGAATGGGTGCAGCGACTAGACCAAATAAATCTCATTGACGAAAAAGACTAAAGGCCATTTGTCATGGTCGGATGTACCAAAAGCGGATGGTGCAAAGCTTACAACAAAAAGGTGCGCCCAAGAGAATTCAAAGAAGGGGATCTGGTACTCAAGAGAATCCTCCCTATCCAGAAAGATTCTCGAGGAAAATGGATGCCCAATTGGGAAGGACCGTACGTCGTAAAAAAGGCATTCTCAAGAGGAGCCCTGATCATAACAGAAATGGACGGGGACGAGCTGAAAAATCCCGTAAATTCTGATACCGTCAAGAAATACTATCTCTAAAAAAAATTGGAGAGCTCAGAACGAAAACCCAAAACCGGGCGTCTTGAAGCAAAGGAAGGACTCGAGTTGAAAACCCGCAAAGGGCGGCTCGGGTAAGTTGAAAAGTTGAATATCCGAAGAGAAGGGTATCTTCATGAACATTGTGAAGAGAAGGCTTGAGCAAAAAATTCTACACCGGTTGATGGGTCATGTATCATTCATATCAAGATAATGAGGGATCTTGTATTTTCATACTTAACTCATGTGTGTCATACCTTTCTTTTTAAGATATCTCGAAGCCCTTAATCGTAATAAAACCGTGTTTTTGAGCATCCATTCCTGGCCTTCTTGTCAATTTCAGTCAAATAAGATAACATAGGCTTATAATGAAACAAGAGATTTCGAGCATTACTATGATTTAACCTTGAAAATGCAGGTGATCAAAGAAAACGATGTTAACTCCGACCTCCAGTTCCTACATAATGGCTAGGGAAGGTGAGAAGCTTTAAACAACCAGTAGGACGACCAATGGCACATGTCCTGTCTATTCAAGGAAGGCACACGAGATAACAAAAGAGATCTCTTGGGTGAAAACCGTAAGGGCACCCCTAAAAAAAAACTCTCTTTAAAGTGAAAACCCGAAAGGCGCTTTAAAATTCCAAATCATAATTGGAGAAAAAGAAAGGTTGAGATGGTTGAACCCGACAAAGAGGCGGAGTATCGATGCACGTAAAAAAGGAGAAAGCGAACATCAAGATCAAATCAGGATCAAAACAAGCCCACCAAGATATTGACTCTCATACATCATGAATAGTCAGCATCACTAGGATTAGGAGCATGTCAATTCATTCATTTGTCATATCATTTTGTTTTCATCTCGCATGTATATCTGCAGATCCAAAGAAACATCGAGGGTCATCACGGTGTGAATCCCAAATGAGAAGACAATGTTTTTACATAAAAAAGCACATGTTTTCAAGCTCTAGAGAGGTTCTATATAGGAAGAATCCTCATCTCCGAGCTTCGAAGCTGAAAAGTTCTATATAGGAAGGACCGACGCTCTCAGGGGTGAAGACTCACAGTTCTATATGGGAAGGACTCCCAGTCGAAGGAATTCACCCATGACACGCAAGATTATATAGGAAATCCTGCTGTGTCGAAAGCAAAGAGTTCTATATAGGAAGGGCTCCTAGCTTCAATGTCTTAGAGTGAAAGATTCTATATAGGAAGAATTTGTAACTCCAAGATTTCAGAGGCCAAAAGTTCTATATAGGAAGGACTGATGGCTCCAAGGTGAAGACTCGCAGTTCTATATAGGAAGAACTCCCAGTCAAAGCAATTCACCTATGACACAGGGTTATATAGGAAACATGTTGCTCTGAGATTTCAGATGCCAAAAGTTCTATATAGGAAAGACTGACGGCTCTAGGATTTGAAGACTAGCAGTTCTATATAGGAGGAACTCCCAGTCGGAAGAATCCATCAGTGGCGCAAAAGGTTTTATATAGGAAAAACCAGCGTTGAAAGCAAAGAGTTCTATATAGGAAGGACTCCAAGCTTTATTGTCTCAAAGTGAAAGGAATGACTCATAATTCAGGATGTCAGAGCGAAGGGTTCTATATAGGAAGAGCCTGTAGCTCCAAGATCGAAAGGCGGCGAAGCTCTATATAGGAAGAACTTACGAGCCTGAAGATTCAGCCAAGGAAGAGCGGAGATGTCCAAAAGAATTCGTTTTTCCAAGGCTACAAACAGGGAAGTCTGATAAAAATGAGTGCTTATGAATCTTTGCTTTGTTTCCCATTCCATGAGAACAAACAAAGAGGGGCAACTGTAATCACTCATTTTCACTTGTAAATATATTAATATTGCATGTATATTTATTATATGAATGTTACTAATATAAGGTGGTGTGTGCATGTATAAGCTATGTATACGTATTAGGGGTGTATGTATGTCGCGTATGTATCTAGAGTATGAGCGTATTTGATTAATATATATAGATGTTATGTTAATTATATGTATGATTATACGTACGTATACTAGAATATTATATTAATTAATGATTGTATAATATAAGTATACATTTTCGTATGTATATGTACTGCTGTTATAATTATATTATTATTATTATTGGGCTGACAAAATGAAAAGAATTAAATAAATTAAACCCAAATAAATTTACAGTCCAAGTCCAAGTCCAATTACAAGGCCCGGTTGGCCCAAATCTAAATCTTATCTAATTACAATGTGCAGGTAACTGTGGGCCGTTGGATCAAGATCTGATCCAACAGCCACGATGCAACCAGGAGGTCAAAAATATCTGCCGGGCGCGTGTTCCACACGTATGGACCGTTCGAGTGCCACACGCGCGTGTGGTCTACGCGCGGTCGCTTTAACATCCCACGCGCGCGTAAGATCCACGCGTTCTGACTCCTAGACTGCGGAGCTCCACGTGGCGAAATCTGAAGCCGTCTCATCAAATCGAGGCTTCATCCAGGCCGATCGTTCTTCAAGCCATCTCGATCGTTAGATCTGATCTGATCTAACGGCCGAGAACGTGCCTGGCCGCTGGCAGAATGTCCATACCGCCACCGCGCCGATATTCAGTCCCCGTGTTCAGAATATGCCCAAGACAACAAGCAAAAGTGTCAGTTCAGATCTGAAAAAGAAGATGCAACTTGCAACAAATGGAGACAATAATATATATGAAACGGGGCTTTTGTAACAGAAGAAAAAAAAAAGAGAGGAGAGTAACAAAAAAAGAGAGAACGGAGATCATGTAAAACACCAAAAATTGTAACCAGTCAAGTGATAATCAAAAGACAATCCAGTGGTAAACACTTGTCTCTTTTTCTTACTTGTTTTCTTTACATGCATATACGAAATAGAACAAAAAACAGAAACAAAAAAAAGGGAGAGTAGTCTTACCGGCGTTGTTTGTGGGTCTTCCCTTCCTCAGTGATAAGCCTTTCGGCTTCTACAAGCCAGATCTGGTGAACTAAAGGGAGGAGAATACCCTTTGTAGTTTTGTTTTGGTCTAAAAAAAATATTTTTTTGGTTCGTATTTCCTAGATCTAGAGCGAATAGAGGTATATCCTCTGAATCCAACCTAGGATTCGTATTGAGGATGAGGAGGGGGTTGTTTTGGCGCGGAGAACACGGCGGCCGACCACCAGATTCTGGGTTTTATAAGAACAAACGAGAGAAAACGAAGAACAGAGGACTCTTACAAAACCAGAAAATGAAACGAATGACCAAAAATTTGGTTTCGGCCTAAAAAGAGGGTTTATATAGGTGTTTTTATTTTGCTAAATGGGTAAATTACACACTTAATCCCACCGCGTTTTCAATATTTTCATTTTTGTCTTGCCACATGGTATAATCACAATCCAGTCCCCTGATATTTCAAAAGGTTACAATCTAGTCCCTAAATTACACCGAATCAGTTTCTGAATGGTAAAATTACGCCCTTAACCATCCCGCGTTTTTGAATTTTTCATTTTGGGTCTGCCCCTTGGTCTAATTACAATTCTGGTCCTTTTAGGTTTTGTTTGTTTCGCAATTTCGTCCCTAAATTACATATTATTGTTCTTTAATTTCTGCCATTGACTTTTGTTTTTCTTTCATTTCAGTCCTGTATTCTTTGTAAATATTCATGTTCGTGTTATAATCGTATATATATATTGATAATCTATTATTTTATTTTATATCCTTCATATACGACTCATAGTTTATGTTCATAAGTATATATATGTGCTAAAAATGGTAGTCATGTTTTTTATCCGGTTACTCGTATTAAAGCATGCTATGTTCTATCTGACTCGTAAAACAGCATGTTCTTGTATTTTTGTATACATTGTATGTTTCCTTGGCTTTTAGGTTACGTGTTAGTATGTCTTCTTTATTGTATAATATATTGTTCATATATGTTGAAATATGTTTTATTAATAGCATGTATGTCTTTTTAAATATTTGATCGTTTACATATAACGTAATTATTCCTGCATTGTTGTTCTAACTTGTTAAAGTTGTTTTTATTTATCATTTAGAATAATATGTATGTATGCATGTTTTAATCTAGTATATCATTTATTAGATTAGTATCTTATTATGTGAATATCTACTGTCTTTAAATTATCTGTCATGTTTTATATTTCTGCCACTAAGATTGCATATGATTTATAACTCGTTAATGCGGAGTCCTTTTATCCGAGCGTAAACGGGGCCAGTATCAAGCGTAGTGATAGTGGTTGGGCGTTTATTCTCGGGTAACGGGACCCTTAAAATATATTCGCAATTATGACCGAATTTTAAAATAATCGTCACTCTAATCCGGAAAATCCAATATTAATAAAGCGGTAATTATTAAAGTACCAATTTTGGGCGGTATGGGGGTGCTAATCCTTCCCCATCCATAACCGACTCTCGAACCCTGTCTTTTTGAATCTCTGATTTTATGGTGTCCGGCCTACCTAAGTGGCCGGTGGCGACTCCAATCTTTAAATAAAATGCGGTTTTTTTATAAACCCCACGGAATAAATATTTTATATCCAAAAAAAATCACAAACACCTTTCAAACACCTTTTAAAAAAAACCCACGCTTTTATTTAGCGATATTCCAAAGGAAAAAAAAAGGACATCGCTACAGAGGTATATAAGGAGGCAAGATTAGGAGGCAGAAGATTTTTGTTCTTACAAGAGGGATGAAAATTGTTTGCCTCCTAACTATGCCTCCTTTTGTGCCTCTACTTTAAAATAGTGGATTTAGGGTTTAATGTTAGAGTTTAGGGAATTATAGGTTTGGTATATTTTTTAGGGTGTAGGGTTTAGGGTCTAGGATGTGGAAATTAGAGTTAGAGTTTAAAATTTAATTTTTAAGTATTTTCTAATGTGAGGTATATAAGGAGGCATGATTAGGAGGCAGAAAATTTTTGTTCTTATAAGAGGGATGGAAATCGTCTGTCTCTTAACTATACCTCCTTTGATGTCTCTACTTTAAAATAGTGAGTTTAAGGCTTAAAATTTAGGGTTTAGGGTCTAATATTAAGATTTAGAGTTAGGGTTTATAGAATTAGGGGTAAGGTGTCTTTTAGGGCGTAGGGTTTAGAATGAAATAGAAGATGAAGGTGAAGGTGAAGGTGAAGGTGAAGGTGAAGGTGAAGGTGGGCTAGGTTTATCTGTCCTGTCCCTTTTGCGAACAAGTTGTAATAATAGGCAAGTGTTGTTTTGGGAGATATTGGGCAATGCCAATTTCAGGATCGGAAAATAATAACAATTTTGTCGAAAATCCATTTGATAATGACATTCAAAAATATAATCCATTCTATTTATATGATTCAACTTTCAATCCTTTTTTAGGTAAGAAAACAACCACCAGTTCAGTGTCGGTCAGCCAATAGCACTTCATTTAGTTTAGGCAAAATACAAAAAATGCCCCCAAACGTTTCTATGTTTTGTTATTTGGTCTCTTATTTTTTTTTTGAACAAACAATCTTCAACGTTTGTATGTTTTGTCATTTGGCTCTTTATTCTTCTTTTTTAAAACAAATAACCCCACAACGTTTTAATTTGGTCTAAATATGCCCCCGTTGAATGAAAATTGTCAGTCAACTGACGATTAACGATTGATTTGACTGGACTTACCACTTGTTAAGTTCTACTGATGTGTCAGCATCATATTCGCCATGTGTCACCATCAGGTTCGGTCACCTGTCAACGGTTAATTTTGACATCGGCAGCTCTTAACACATGACAAGTCCAGTCAACATTAGCTGTTGACCGTTAGTTGACTAGCGGTTTCCATCCAACTGGAGCATATTTGAACCAAATTAAAACGTTGGGATTGTTTACTCCAAAAAAATAGAGGATCAACCAAATAACAAAACATGCAAAAATTGAGGGCATCTTTTGTCAGTTTGACTTTAGTTTAAGTAATGCGTCTTTTACAAACGAAAGTGAAGGAAAATAAAAGAAATTACTGCATTCGATTTGCATTATTTGAAATTAAATGGTGTAATCTTAGGTTTCGATATATGATTGTAGTGTTATTTAAGATTACGGACGTAATCTTAAATGTTTAATCAGTTTACTATTTGATACGAAAAATTATATTATGAACTTAACTTATCACATCAGTTATGATCTCAACTAATGAAAATCATTTATTATAGATTTTTTTCTAGCTAGTGAGTTTTCACTAATATTTTTTACATGTCATTTAATTTTTTTTTGAAAATTATTATATAGTATAAAAAATAACATAAAAATAATATAATAAGTAATTTTTATTAGTTGAAACCATAACAGCTCATAATATAACAGCTCGTTTGATAGGGTCATAAGGATAATATTTACATGTAAAAACCAGCGAACATATGATTATCATTTATTTGTTATTATTGAATAATATTTATTCATTCTCTTAATTTTTTTTAGAAGTAATAAGATATGAACTAATAAAAAACTTCATATAAAATTTTCCAAATATTTTATTTAAAAAAAAGGTGCTACTTCATTTATTGTTGAAATTCAAGTCAAACAATATTAGTACACGATATAATTAAGCTTTATACTTTAAAATTATAATTATATACTTATTTTAATGATTTATTTATTATATATTATTTATGACTACAATTATAATTTTAGTTGATAAAAATCTAACAAAGAGTCCTATTGGAAAAGAGGATAATGTTTATCCTAAAATATTTAAATTCGAGTACTTTTATCTGTAAAGCTTGTGCGCCATATCAAATGTAAGAAAAAAATATGAACAAATATAATCTTGTAAATTGCAACCATCTTATGACTAATTATAAATTTATTTTGACATTATATATTATTTATTCTTATATAAATTGTAGTAAACTAAGAATTTTAATAATTTGTCATAAATTTATGGAGATCGAGATTAAAAATATTAAAGGCACTAAACTTGTTTAAAATAAATAAATTTTATAATATGTACAATTTAGTAAAATATACTTTTAGATAATCTTACATCCTCTCAGTTCAAACACTATAATCTTCATTCAAGACATGTGACTAGGGGTGAGCGTTCGATCGAGTCGAGTCAAAAAATTTCGAGTTGACGCATCATATTTTACAACTCAAACTTAATTTAAATTTTTTTGATTCAAGTTAAGTTTTCAAGTTCCTATACAAATTTAATTATAATTATTTATCACATTATAGTAAGGTTTGATTCCAACTTAACGACTTTCTCTAACCGTATAAGATATGCATATATATTTTTTGTATTATTTTTCACATGTATAAATAAGATTTGTAATGTTATTTAATGAAAAAATATGTTTAAACTTCTAAAATGTATTTATAATTTTATTTTTAAATAAAAACTTTTGGGGATAAAGTATTTATAGGAGTGTAAATGAGTAAATAATTTGGTGCAAAGAAAAACTTTACAAAAATTTCAGTTGAATGATCAAATTGAATAAAATGTAAAGTTAAAGGTGTGGAGCCCGATACTTCAACCGATTTGCTTGCCAAGTAGTGGAGAAGATTGATTTTTGGGTAATAGGGTAGAAGCAAAAAAATAAGAATGTGGAAGCAAAAAATAAGAATTAGACACAAAGAATTTAGAGTGGTTCGGCTTTCTAACCAAAGCTACATCCACTACCTTAGCTCCCCACCAAGAATTTCAACCAATTCACTAAGAATTCTTCCCATTTTCAAGGCTTATGAGGCAACCTTTAAAACCTAGACTCACTCACCAAGCCTAGCATCCAAAGCTCACAAATCGAGCTTTGGGAACTCTCTCAAATAAGAGAAACTTAGCAAACAGAAATCTCTCTAAAGGTTGATGTTTGCACAAAGAAGCTCTCACCAAAATCCTAGAACACTTGAGCATACATTGACAATTTGAGCTCACAAGTGTTTGTCTATACAAGGAGTGGAAATTTAAGCTCTAAGACAATTTTTGCATCATAATGTTGTTGACAATAGGATCATTAATCTTCCATAGATGCTTGGAGATCCCTTTAATACTACCAAATGAGTTCCTAGCCGTTGGTGATCGTTGGGATTGAATTGGAGCCGTTGGATACTTTATTTCCCGCAATAAATACAGTTCTGGAGCTGTCCGTATCGATACACGGGTAGCCGTATTGGTACGTGTTCTTCAAAAACTAGTCGTTGAGCTCTTTCCAGCTTGTGCGTATCGATACACTTAGGAGTGTATCGGTAAGACCTGCAATTTAAATGACTGTTGGGAAAATAACCATTGAAGGGTTTTGGCTGTTGGGGTTTTTGCCACGAAGGCGTATCGAAACGCTAAGAGGCGTATCAAAACGACCCTGCTCCGTATCGATACGAGCAAGCCCTGTATCGGTACAGGTTTTGGCAGTTTCAAATAGACTGTAGCTGAAACCTTAAGACGTATCGAAATGGGGTATATTGTATCGATACAGTTGAGCTGAAAACTTAGGTTTGGCTACTTTAAAACATTTCAAAAACACTTCAAAACCTTTTAAAACCTTCTCAAACATATTTTCAAGTTGTTTGGACTTAAAAACATTTTTGATTTTTTTTAATTTAGTCCAAAACTATTTTTCAAATTATTATATCCTAACAAAAGGACTAAATTAAAAAATATGTATTTTGTTAAAAATATGAATTGAATTTATATACATATTATATAGTGTTAATGAATCGTGTGGTTTAATTTTGGTCAAAAAATAGATTTAAAACGAAACATGAATTGAAGAAATGGGAAATCATTCAAAGTTAAGGGGCCAAATTGAAAAAATAAGAAATTCATTTTAAAAATATGAATTGAAGCTAAATATGTATTCTACAATGGTTAGGAGAACATGGTCCAAATTGGGAAAAAATAAACTTAAAACGAAAGAGGGATTAAAGAAATAATGAAATCATACAAAGTCGAGGAGCTAAATTGCAAAAGGATGAAAATTATTTTCAAAAATATGAATTGAAGCTAAATAGGAATTCTACATTGGTTTAAGAACATGTAGTTTAAATTTGGTAAAAAATAGACTTAAAAGAAAGAAGAAATTGAAGAAAAATGAAATCATGGACTAAACCACAAAACTGTAAAATTCAGTTTTTCTGTTTTTCGAGTTGGGCAAATTTCAACTTGAATTGAACTAGAATTTTTTTATGTTATTCGAGTTGACTCAAATAACTCAAAATTAGGTAAAGTAATTTAACATTTTTGAGTATAAGAATTAATCTTAAACTTCATGAATCAACGCATCTTAAAATAAAAGCATTGTTTAACAATTAGCAAATAGTGGATTACATTAGCTGATAGCATTAGTTGATTTGACTAGCGATTACATAACCGATTGTATAAAAGTGTTAGGTAAAATTAACTGATAGCTTATAGTTGTTTAATTATTTGAACAAGTAAAATGACATATAAGATACAGTTTCGCGGAGCTAACACACTGCATACAAGATACAGTTAGAATTAAAATCCAGGGGGGAAATTTGATTGTACAGACGGGATTAATACAACACTTTGTATAGAATGGGGCATATTTATATAGACTGTCTTGACCATTTGTAGCTTTGCTACACTTTGGATGGAATACAATACACATTTTATCCAAAAAAATGACATATAAGGGCATGATTATATTTGATATTTGTTTGAATAATTTATTAGTTATTAATATTTAGTATCTATTAATATTAATTAGACTATGAAAATTATTTTTTTAATATTATTACTGAGCATATATGAGGATAAACATAATATTTTTTTATTTGTGAAATTATTTTTTAATATAATTCTAATAATTATTAAATTTAACTGTATATATTAATTAATTATCTATGAAATTATATTTTGAATATAATTTTATTAATTATTAAATTTATACGTATTATTTAATGTATATATTAATTTCTTATTTATGAAATTATTTTTAAAAAATTTATTAGTTAATCGCATTTATATTATTTAGAGATTTTTTTATAATTATCAACGACACAATAGTCTTTACAAGTTTTTTATCCAAACCTCTAACTCAAAAAGCTCCTACAAATTAAAATGAGCTTTCCAAAATGAAAGGTTTCAATTCAATCCGCTATTACAATTATCTATTTACCAAACATCCAAATTAGCGGATTTGATTAGTCAAACTTCTAAAAATATTTCAAACCTTTAATTTTAACTCAAAAAACTGTTTACCAAACATGTTTATTAAGCTTATTATCTTAATTTCATAAAATAAATTAAATAATATTTTGACTTCTGAAATTATTTTTCATTATTACTCTAGTACATATAGAATTTTCTTGATTTAATGAAAGCACATTATCCCATTAAGCCTTTTTAATACAAAAAAGCTCGCAACACTCTAAGAGTGTGACAAGTCACACATGTATATTACATTTATATTAAATTTGAAAAGCTTAAAAAATCAATAAAGAATCTAAATGTTTTTAAAAAATATTAATAAATTTAAAATTGGATCCCCCCTATATTTTGGATTGTTTAATTTCTTTTTATAATTTTCAAATTTAATATATATTATACGCCGCCCAACACATTACTAAAAATCTATGTGAATTTCTTTTAACAGAAAAATAGAGTGGAATATTATGTTTTACGAGAAAAACGTTTAAGGGCCAAACAGAACTAAAACAATCTTCAAAAAGCCAAGATACAATTAAAAAAAAAAAAAACAAGTGAAGAACTTAATAAAAATGAAGAGAGAGAAGGACAGGGATGGTCATTAATCTAAACATGGTAGCCTGTTTTCTTTGTCCAAGAAAGCCCAGTGTTAAAATGGACCAGACATATCCACAGCAAGGGCCCAAGACCTCATCATTATGTTATTGTATAGTTAATTTTTCGGTCTCCGAAGAGGCCAGACCCACGTGGCCTCTGTGTTCAATGTCGTTTAATACGCATATGCGGAAATTACGGTCATTGCTTCCATTAAACCACTAAGCTTGGGTTAGGATGGGTAACACAACACTGAGAGGAATTATATGATGAAACTCCTCGTCACGTCTTTTATAATCTCAATTAATAAAAATTATTTATTTTACTAAGTGAATCAACACTTATATTTATTGTACATTAAAATTAAAAATCAATTTTTTAAAAGTTACTATTTGAATGAGTTAATAACTAATAAGATGTTTAATTTTTTGTTGCGACCATAATTAACGTGGTGAGGATAATCTATGATATAATTTTTTCAACACCGGATACTATGTTGAGCACACTGTTGTAAGACAATTAGCGATAGGCCTAAATGGTTCACTGAAGATGGGCCCATGATATACAATTACAGACCCGGAAAGACAATTAGGCAAAAACTGTTTCACCCAAAGTAGACAACATCGTATTGCTTTTTCTGTTACAAATAAACATCGGTATCTATGAGTTTCGGGAGAACAGTACGCACCGATATCGACCGAAATAAGTCGAAACACATCGAAATTTCAGTTGAAACAGTACTTCAATTACTTTGTATCTCTGTTCAAGGCCGATACAGTATCATCCATTATGGTTTCACCTAACTACTCCTATTAACGAGATGAAAGTATTAGTGTAATTATATGTGAACCAAAGCTGTGGGTTTGCTTGACTTGTGCTTATTCATTCCAGCTGAGAATTTGATTCCAACATTGTTGCAAGTTTCAAAGGAACTCTCCAACAGGAAAAAAATGGTTGAGATTTGACTTTCTAGGAGTTTGGCATTTTAGGGTTTAGTGTTCAACTTTAGTATGGAATTGGTAAGAATCATGTCTGAATAGTTTGTTACCTCCTTAAACTTACTCTCGTTTTAAATTAATCTTCACTCCAATTTTATCTTTAAACTGTAATTTCTTTTTTAAATTAGTCCTTAAATTTTTAAATATTTTAATTTCATCCCCAGATTATGACTCTCATTCTAAATTGATCTATTAACTTTTAAAATCTCTAATTTTATTATCAAATTATCAGTATATGCTAATCACATCTACTATTAATGGAATCTTTAAAAATGTTAATTAATCATTTAAAAAAATTGATGCATATATATTATCCTAAGCCTGAGTATGAACATATAATTAAGAAAGAAAATAGATAAAGAGTAATGGTGGTTGCTTTGTTGCTTTAGGGGTAGTGGCATATTTGGACGCTTTAATCATTCTTTTTTTCGGATTTCACTAATTAATTTGATGGTTTTCAAAGAAAAAGAGAAAAGTCAAAGGAGTGATTAGTTAATTCACTTAAAAATAGTCCAATGTAAAGCTTTATTGATTAGTCCTTGTGCTCTCTAATCTCTTCTTTCCTTTTTTTTTTTTGACTTCTGCATTATGTGGTACAGTTGTCTCTACTTTGACAATGTATTATATACATCTTTCCTTTTGTTATTACTCGATAATTCTTAATTATTTGTAGCAACTGTAGGGATGAAGTTGAAAAAGCAGTTGACCTCCTAAAAATTAAAATTCGTATATATTAAAAAAATTATGTTTTTATTAAAAATTTATTTTTAACCCTTAAAATATTATAGGTTCACTTCTCTAACATAAAATGTTAAGTGTGTTCCTAGTTTGTTTTTGATTTGGTGGAACTGAAAGCATAAGTTCCACAAGTGTATGTGGTCAAATATTTCCATGATTTTCTCGGACGCTTGCACGTGTATCCAACTTTCAAAGTTCCTGCTGATCGTACATCATTGTGCATTATTGAATGGTAATTGATTTTTTTGGTCAGCTTGCATAATTGGCCCTTTAGATGCCTTCTCCTTCACTCTCTTTTTCCCGTTATCCTCTTTGGTTTTATGCACCTTTTTTCGGTGATATCTTTGGTTTATACACTTAGATGTATGATGCACCTTATGTTCACATGTAAGAAATTGAGTGGTCTGGTGAAAAAAAAGAGCATTATTATTTAAAAATAAATAAATTTGAGCAGTTTATCAGCATATTGTATATATTTTTTTAAAAGATTGAAAGCAAAAAATAATTTCATCATATAAATTATACTAAATTATTAAAAAAATAATGAATAAAACATGACAATATTGCGGATACAACAATTCATGCGTCAAATGCCATATTATTTACGTCATTTTATGATTTAATTATATTTAAGATGTATTAATCGATTGAGTTTTAATTTAATTTTTGTTATGTTATAATATTTTGAAAAATCGAGAGTTCAAATACATTTGGGGATTTGATAGATTATTTTTAGCATACACATTATATAAAAATGTATTTAAGTTATTTGTATTAGTTTTGTCGTAAAGGAAGCTTCATGGTCCTTTGAGTTTAGCTCAGTTAACATATCGTTCGTATAATATACAAAAAAAATATAAAATCAGACACGTTTAAACGTTCAATATTTAATTTATAGGTCTAATTAACATCAAATAATATCAAACAGTAAAAAGAGAGAATTTCGTGATGAAGAAAAATCCAAAATAAGCCCAGTTCTGGGACAGAAGAAAAAGGGGCCTGGTTCTCCCTTCCGGATCAGATCACATAGGCATCCAATGAACATGGAGGAACACTCATATGGATGCAAGACCACCGTAGTTGTTTGCAACCTAGCCTTTTAAAAGGGTAAAAAAAACACAATCTATTCCCCATTTTTGAATGAAGGAAAAAGCATGCAGCAAGCAGTAGTTGAACAA
The DNA here is from genome assembly GCA_019671005.1 of Hibiscus mutabilis. Lineage (NCBI taxonomy): Eukaryota > Viridiplantae > Streptophyta > Magnoliopsida > Malvales > Malvaceae > Hibiscus > Hibiscus mutabilis. The sequence continues at coordinate 9,864,220 of CM033718.1, read as the reverse complement.
AGCTGAGATCACCAAAGTTAGTAGATTCTTGCTTGCTTCTTTGAACTGCTTTCACTGTTCATCGTTGAATCTCGGTGTTTCTTCTCCACCCCTTTTGTTTCATTTACAAATGGGAGAGTTCTGTTAGGTGGCTTAGTCAACACCTTTTAAGGCCAAAAAGAAAAAAAAGAAAAAAAGAAGAAGCAAGCATGATAAGATCATGGCCATGTCCAAGTTCCCTTTGAATAACCTTTACTAGATAGCGACGATTGATTTACTCGAAAGGCTCCCTTTTTTCCTCCCCTGGACCTTCCTTGCTTCCTTTTGTCTCCCCTTTTCGTACGTTACTTTAAACTCTCTCTCTCTCATTATAATTGCCATTATTGGATTAGATTAGTTGAGAAAGAAAAATCATGGGATCTGAAGCAGAGGAGTCGAGCTACATGCCGAAGCTCCGGCTGTTATCAGTTTCACATGCGCAAATGCAGTCGCCAGAGAGATCGGGGACGTTAACCCCACCATTTTACGTCTCGGCAGCCTCTGTCCCATTTCGCTGGGAAGAGGAACCGGGGAAGCCGAAGCCGTGTACAACGCTCGCTACTTTTTGTTCTGCCCCGAATGAGCCTGCTCAAAAGTGCCTGGAACTTCCTCCTAGGTTGCTGCTAGATGCCAAGGTTACTAAATTTCCCTCACCCACCACGGTCTTGGAAGGTCCGTACATGGGCAGGGCTAGGTTTCAGTCTTCTTCTTTCAGGATGGGAAGCGAGTGTTACAGATCGTTTCGTTCTGCTGGCAGTGGCAGTGATAGTCCTGAAACGGTGCAGCTTGGGACTATGGTTCTTAGCAAAAGAGGGTACAAAGAGAAAGGGTTTCTTGGTTCTTGGAGGAGAAGGGCCTTCAAGGCTAGACCTAGAAGTGAAGTTAGTGGGAACAGTTATGTGTTTGCATCTTCTGGGGATGAAGACAGAGAAGAAGAAGAAGAAGAAGAAGACAGAAGTTGCAGCAACAGTGTTAAGATCAGTAGAATTAGAAGGGTTGGCAGTTTTCCCAGTCTCTCTCATTCCAAGTTCCACTTCTGGGTAAGTTTCTCTCATTTTCAGTACTCTTCAAGGACAAGGGTTGTGCTGCTATGCTACTTTTACAATTTTCATCAATCAGTACTCAATCACACACCATTTGCTTACTTTTATACATATATTAACAGGGGGGAAACTGGGTTTCTGATCCTTTGATGGCTCTTTTGAATATTAAATCAAATTCTCCTCCTCCAAACATTAACTTAAAACTTTACTATGGGATTCACTCTGTTTTAATTCTTCTTCTAAGACATGCATTGGAGTTGTCAACACTCTTTAGAACAAGTGGTTGAAGCTCTCAATTAACACCTTCCTCTCTCTCCTAAGTTGTGGATTCGAAACTCATTAGGAGCAAATTTTCCTTCCTCCCCTAGCTAGAAATTGTTCAAAAGAATAAACATCCATTACATCCATTGGAGTTTGTTTGATTTGTTGTTTGGGTATCACAGGGAAGTATCTACGATGGCTTAATGCAAGTGGTTCCATGGAGTAAAAGGGGAAAGAAGGATAGGCTGCTGTCTTCCAATCCGCTTGAGGCAGAGTAATCAAATCCCATTACTGTTTCCTTTCTTCTCTAGCTGTGGGGCTGTTCACAACTAACGGTTTATTGGATGCGTCTATGGCTATGGCTGCAAACTTCTACTCCTTTGGATGTAAACACAAACCAGAATTTGAAGGCTTTGATATGTAGCAAGCAATAAATGTATATGCAGGCCATCGTTATCATATCCTAGGCAGTGGTAAAGTTGCAACTTTTGTAAAGATGTGAAATTTTATGACTTAGCTCTTTCCAATATTTAACATTTTCCAAGTACTACCAGCTGTATTTTGTTCTAATCTAATCATTAACTCCTTTTTCTTCCGTTGTCTTCATCTTTATTTATGATGGGGCAGCTCGACAGATGATCCACTGTTTCGGTGCAGCCATTCAAGGCAAAGAAATGAACCAACATTGTCCATGACAAAGTTCTCAAGCTACTCTTGTTCACCATGCTAAAACTAAATAAGAGGCACAAAGGAAGCAAATCAACCAAAGAAAGAACATTAATCGAACTATCAAAGGGAAACAATATTCAACTCTGACATGAGTTATCCATGCATTGAGCAATCCTCAACTGTTGAAAACCAAAAGAAAATAACATTCAAAATGTCATGCCAAAGACGAGGTTGAAGGCACAAGTCACTCTTTAAGCCTTCAACTTCAAAAGTCATGTTTATTTTGTTGCTGATTACATTACCAGCTACATTTGAATTGGCTGTTTCTTCCAATCCATAAATCAAATCAACCATGGTTTTTACCAGTCACACCTGCAACAACCTGCAAAACGGAAGCAAGCAAAACCGTATATTAAAAACAAGAACAAAAGACAGAACACTGGTATAACTAAGTCTAGAAAATGTCATCTGGGAGTACCCATAGCTCCTCTTGGCATATGCAAGTGTTTGGATATTAAATTCAAAAGAATGTCTAAGAACATACAAATGATGTTATGTAGCTGGTCTAGTTCATAGACATGGCAACCTCCAACAAGCCAATTGTGCCAGTTTATTCTTTTCTCAAAGAGATGCAACAAGAGAAAGAAGCACAAGATGGATAATAGAAGGGTAAAAAAAGCCTGATCTCATCTTATATGCAAAGAACAACTACAATCTGCAAAACTTAAGTTGCTTTTCTCCATGATACCAATCAATCCTTATAAGTTATAACTAGATGAGTAAGGCATATAATTCTACCAGCAGTGCAGTCCCAAGACTAACAGGTATTAACAGTAAAAGTTGTCATCCAACTAGAACAAGCTAAATTTAAGGAAGATATACCGAAAACGGATCTCTTTAGTGCCAGTTAGAATGAGGTGCTCTCAGTTGTACAAGGGTGTCAATGACAAAACCCTGACTAAGACCATTGTCATTACTTGTTCAAATTATCCACCATTTTCAGAAAAGTCTTAAAAACTGCAGCTATGGATGAGAAGTTTTCATGTCAAATTATCCCAAAATTTCTTTTAAAAAATTGTAGACTTTAAAAAGGTTCCATATTGCTAAGTGCTAAACTTACATCTTTTAAAGCAGGCTGAGGGACTTGCTTTGACGATTCCAAAGAATCTAGAATGGGCCTTACAAAAGCTGGTAGGAAGAGACCTGCATATTTTTTTTTACAGAAGTGTGAGCTCAAAGAGAGGACGGGAGTTGCAACCTCCACACAAGTTGTTCAAACAAATGGAAATTCAAACGCTAACTTAATAGAGCAAAGAAAAAGGAATGATGCCACACAATATTATTTCTCTCTTCTATAGATTCAGGGTAGCAACTCTAAAAACATCCAAGTCTCGAATATTGTTTCCCCAGAACCCACCTTTAAAATTACCACCATTCTTTTGATTATGAGACATAATTACTTCAATCACATTGGTATCGAACATGGAATATACCCACGTTATACATCATTTCAGATTTAGAATCCTCTGTATCATTGACATCTACATACAGACCATACATTGGATAATAACTTATAATCTGAGTTTCAGATATTCCAGCCGTGTTTGCTATGTCATTGAAAAAGGGCATAAATTTCTGAAATCTGAAGCATTTAAATTTGATTCCTCTTCAGCTACACCAAGGATTGTGACCAGATAGTAACTAACTATACCCATCAATAATGTAACCAAAACTTGAAAGAATCCCTCGTAAGAAATTTCAGCTAATTAAAACATTGGATTAAAAGCCTAGACGATTCCGAAAAAAAATAAAAAACCCTAAGTTTTCCTCTAATTCAAATCATTGATAACCAAACAACAAAACATTATGGATTAATAATCAAAGAAAAAAGTATGATTAAAAGGGCGATTGATTAGATTAAAGAAAAGGAAGAGAGTTTCACCAAAACCAGCGATGGCGCAAGAAGCGGCGACAACTGGCTCTTGCACCACGAACATTTTCAGCTTCTGCATCACCGGCATATCTAACCGATTTACTGCCTGCTTTCACTGAATTCTTTTAGAAGAGCAACTCTGTGACTGTTCTTCGATGAATGCAGCAGAAAAATAAAATCGTAAATCCAGATGATCCTCCTCTTTATGAAATTGAAATCAAAGGAACATTGGGAAATTTCGGTACGGGTCGAGTATCGGGAAGAAATCAAATATTCTTTTTATACTTATATTTCCATAAAGACCCCTAATATCTTCTGAAAGTCGTTCGATCCAAAGTTAGACGGGCTGGAATTTTCAGAATTTAAGTCGGGTAAAAATAGAACAAAAGTATTTGTACATGTGTTCGATTCGGGTCCAAATGTGGCATTTATCTTAATTAGTATTTAATAAGATAGAAGTAATTTTATATTTATTCCTAATCAGTTAAATGTTAGGATTGTGTCAAATATCTTGATTCGAATAAATATCAAAACTATACATTCACTTTGATCAAATGTATAATGTGATATACTACAAACATGACAAGAATCACAAAAGAGTGAAACACAACTACTTGCATACAACATACAGGGCCTAATACAAGTAAAATCGAGTCGAAAAGAACCCGACATACTCCTCAGAAGCGGATATTATCCAAATATCCAACCATTCTTCTGTCTAGAAAGGTAGCATCCACCCTACGGTCCATCCCAACAGCAAGCCAGCTCCAACAAGACCGACTCCCAATGCTAAAGCAACAGCATACTTGGTTATGTCCAGTCTAGGCCGCCCTCGCTTCCCTCGTCTCTCATTTCCAGTCTTTTTCCATCCCTTGCGCATTTTCTGGCTTTTGTAGGGTGTCCATGGAAGGTCTAGAGGCTGCTCGTTATTCTTGATCTGGACATAAAGGGTTTCCAGCTGCAGGATTTGGAACCATTGCTTATAGGCAAAGAGTTGCAAGGCTTGTTTGAAGACAATCCTGATGACATGTTCATTCTCTGCATAGGCTTGCTTTGCTGCTTTCTCGGCTTCCCTTGCGCGTGTTTGCGAGTGACAAAGTGCTTCTAGCAGCTGAGCCTTGGTAGGACCGGACTCTGTAACTTGCAGTTGCTCTAAGATATCCTTTTCGGTTGTACTTGTACTATAAGAATGCAGTAAATAAAGTTCAACGGAGACAAATAGCTGTATCTTCAATTATTGATTGTCTAGAAATGTAAAACAAACAATGCTCATCTAAGAAGCCATTTCGGGCACCTTTTTTTACCCTATCCATTCAGAGGATTACCAATGGATTCGATAAAATAAATACCTGGACGATGTATTGGAAGCACAATGCATCTTCCCTTCTCCAACTGAAGACATCTGTGGTCTGTGTTTTCTTATAGAATCAGGAGACATCTTTGCATTAACGACCGAACTGCAATTAACCACTGTTTGGGGCTTCCAAGCCAAAGAAGATACTTCACTGCGGTTGAAAGAGCCAAAACATGGATGTGAGTACTTCCTTACATTCACATTCTGAGGTGGGGGGAGATCACAATTCTCGATAAAATCCAGTGACTTTTGTGCAACCAAGGAGGCCAGCTCGTCTTTATCTGTTGTGCGCCACCATGGCTCGGCCTTCCCACGGCCAGACCAGGGAGACTCTGGTTCATAACAGAAGTCATTTGTTTTCATGGAAGCATGGCATTCGGCAGATTTCATATCCAAAAATTCCCAGTTCTCCGTTGTCTGCTTTGAATGAAGAGAAACATCATGTGTCTCCTGCCTATGAGCTTTACTTACTTTGGAGGGGGAGTTTATTTCTGCTTTCAAGCTTTCCACTTCATCCTCCAAGGCACTTAACTGTTCATTTGTTAAACCCATTTGGGGACCATAGCTAGGCTGCAGCTGAAGCCACCACCTCGTATCAGGGGGTAGATTGGAATAGGAAGGGTTCCCGTTGAGAGGCATGAAACCTGTTGCAGGGTGATGATTCGTATCTGCTGGACCGGTGGGGCTTGAATCGGCATGTTTAGTGGAAGACGATGATTGGCAGCAAGCTAACTTGGGAGCTCTTTTGGCATCTTCTTGGACAAAGAAACGATTAGCAGTTCGTTGCCAGACAGCCCTTGCTTCAGCTGCTGCCATTACTCACCTTCTCTGCAACACATTTAGCTGTCGAAAACAACTATCACTTGTTAGAAATCATATCATTACGCTGTTCTAACCTTCTGCTTCAGTAAAACTGTCACAAAATCACCACCAAACTGAACATGTTCAAGACAAATCTGCAAACGAAACCGATCCAAATACATGCTACCAATGATTAGTAAACAAATACCAGATGATCCAAGTCCTTGTCCCTTAACGAAATACACAAAAGTTCAACCATCATACAAACTTGTCAGAAACAGAAACAGAAACAGAAAAGTATGCCTTGGGACTTCAGTATACATCATATTTGACATGTCAAAAACAGAAAAGTCCCCAGGAACTGACAAATTCAAAGTAAGATCCTCAACAATTTGAACCAGAAAAGCAAGAAAGGCAATACAACTTATTAAAATAGTCTACTTGGAAGCAAAATCCAGAAAAAAGTAAAAAAGATTGCACAAAGAAGCAATGCAAATTCCAAACTCCCAGTCCCAACTAATCCCCCCACACCAACAAACGCCATCAGATTGGAAAGTTAGAAAAACTAATGGAAAAAGCTGATATTTTTATAATTATTATACAACATAGCATAATTGATGAATGAAAATAAAACAGTGTAAGGGAAGAAAACAAAGCATAATTAAAGAAGGATAAGCAGAAAAGTCTACATAGAAAATAAGATTAAGGGTGCACGCAACAAGGTTGAATAATATAACATAATTCAACAAACAAAACATACCCAATAAGAAAATAAAAAAGAGAAGCTATGATCAATCAGAAAAGAGAAATATTACAAACCCAGAAAGAAGGATTGAAAAGAGACCGCATAGATCTAGTAAAAGAAACGGTTGCCAGCCAAAAGAGGAGGTGAGATAAACCGTTCGATTTCAATGGATAAGAAGGATACAAGAGCAAGACATCACATGACAATCTTTGTAGAAAATTGGTGTTTTTTTTTTTTGTTCTTTTGTCGGGCTTCAGTTATCAGAATTTTAAGTACCTGTCTGGTTCTTCTGCGCAAACTTTTACAGATTTTTCCCCTCTTTTTTAAAACGAGGACTGTGAGCTTAAACGACAGCGTTTCTCTTCAGACATTGACGTGTCACTTCCGTAGAGTCTGGACTGTTGATCGAGTTACACGTGGGAGTTGATTACGGGATCAAGTGGGAGGAGGAGAGTTGGCAGTGGGTCCCTATCTTGATAATATTCAAGGTTACATTAATATACATCTTCTATTTCAATCTTGTATATTAGTACTATTGAAATGGCTAATTTGGAGCAATATTTTCCTTTAAGGCAAAAATTAGAAAAATATTCTCCTCTGAAGTTTATTTAAAAAAATACCCTCATTTGGTACATGTAGGAATAACTCGCGTTTCACGGAACGCGAATTCCTTACTCACGTTGTACCAGACGTGAATTCAAGTTGATGTGGCGTATCGTATCCGGTAGCGTATTTTAAACACTGTATTTATGAAACCCGCATTACGCAGGATGCGAGTTCCACGAGATTTATAGCCGATCCACGAGATTTTGAAATAACGGCAGGTTTTGTTGGGCATTATCAATGTAACTCGCACAGGGTACAACACGAGTTTGGGCCTTCCCTGTTGTTAAAACAAGCTTCGATAGGCATGTTGTTGGTGAAATTATGGGGTGTTGGGGAATAGTATTTCCTATTTGTGAACTTTTACGTCGTAGTATTGAAACATCTTTTGAAAATAATGTGAAGATCGGTGCGTATAAGGCACCATAAAGTGTGTATAATTCGCGCTAAAACGCTATGTAAGAATGTTTTCTCCCATGAAGAACAAGCAAACATGGGTCCATAGGCATGTTTGAGTTGATTGTGTGGTATGTTGAGGGATATTTTTTGTTGTTGTTTGAGTTTCACGTCTTAGTACTACAACAATGTTTACAAGGGTGCTAAAATTGGTGCGTATAAAGCATTCTAAAGGGTGTAGAAATCGCGTTAAAAAAGCTATCTACCTATGTTTTCCCCATGAAGAACAAGCAAACATGGGTTGGTGGACATGTGTACGGGTCGATAAGTGAAAGATGAAGCATGAATGAGTGAATTCATGGTGTTAAATAGGGGTGTAAATTTAAAATTTAAAAGCTCAGAAAAGGAATATCTTGTGGTGAAATTGATTATTAAATGTTATGTGAAATGAACACGACAATACTGTAAAATATGAACATATATGCTTAAATAAAAAAATGAAAACTATCACATTCTTGTTTTTGGCATTAAAATATAGTTTACATATTATTTGGGACTCCGATAACATCATCATCATCGAAAAACATTACGCACAGCTCAAGCTCTAAGGCCACCCTAAAAGGAGTCTGTAGGTGAGATTCCACATCAGCGTCGTCCACAACGTGGAATAATGAGTACGTTAATAGTTTCAATGACGTTTGTAATCGATACTTGAACGGTTCCAGCTTTTTTCCATGACCATGTGGAACATGTTTCTTCACTTCATTCATCAACTTCTTATACGTTAAGTCGTATGGCAGCGGAAGCAATATAGCACTTGAGGACTGGAATACGACGCCAAGAGATTCATCATCGACTATCTACCCATCGTAGTATACCAAAGCTATAATAGTTGCTCGTCTCAACGTATTATATCGATTGAAGTGTTTACAAATAATATTGACATGTAGAGTAAGAAGAAGAAGAATGAAGATAAGTTGCGAGAATATTTAGAGAAGGTGGTGCCCTATTTATAGGGTGAAACGTTAAACTTGCGTTATATGCAACGTGAGTGTTGTTCCACCAAATCTGGAAAAGAGGGATTTGACCGTATATTACCTTTTTAGGATTTTATTTGGCCAAATACCCCCCTCAGAGCAACATTTGGAAAAATACCGCCCATTCGAGCCACGTAAGGGTAACTCGCGTTCAAAAGTGTTAACTAAACGAACAAGAAATAAATTTTAATTTATGCAAAATCAACAAAATAAAACTTACATTTCAATATCAACTTATATTACATCATTTGAAAGAACAATATAGAACACCCATTCTCTCGTATCCTAGCACCCACCAAAAGTAGTAACCCTGGACATGACATATGAAGTTGCAGCTTCGTGGATTTTGTGGTACCGATCATTTGAGGTCGACAACATCAAAATACAATAATTGCTATGCATTACCAGCTTTCATGTCTGGGTTGCATCATATCTGTAGTGTTGACCTCGATCGAAGATGACACTCCGACCAAAGAGGGCATCTTGTACATTACCGGGCCGGGGTCAGCAACATGGTAACCGATCCAATGTACCCCTACACATAACACATTCTTCGTCGATGCGCACAATCATGGGTATTGAGGTAGACCTCATTACTCTGTATTTTATCCCTACTTCCATCATCAGCGGACATGGTAGGAGCTTTGACTACAGCTATGTGCGGTGGTCTTCCCTAGCCTCCACGATGAAGACGCAAAAATAAGTTACACGCACCCTCAAAAAGACAATCAAAAGGATTGCCGACACTTTAAGAGGACCACGTGTTTCAGGAGATTGTAATTTGTCGTTTATCTTAAACAAAAACATGATCTTGTAGATTGCACTGGAATTGGTATTCCACCACAACCATGTACTCATCTGCAACTACATATGGCAACAAATCACAATACCCATAAAATTTTCCTGGTACATGATTTGTTGTCATTAGTAGCTACACTGGAAGTGAAAACCCCACCAAAGCTCTCTAATTGTAGCGCAGCTAGCTGGGGGTATTTGTAGGCCAAACTCGCGTTTTGTAATATGCACGTTTGGTTAGGATTCCTGACGTGTCAGGGAACTCACGTTTCTTAGAACGCGAGTTTGGCTAACGGGTCAGGGAATCATGACGTGTCAGTGAAGACGCGGTTTGTAGGATGGGAGTTTAGAGAAATAAATATTTAAATTTAATTTTAAAATTAAATAAAGACAAAAAAATATTTAAAAGTAATTTTTCAATTAAGTGGAAGTTAGAATGTCAGTGTATGAAATGAGTGTAGTGCAGAATCATGGTCAAATTGATTATTGATTGTTGTGTTATGTCATTCCAGGAAAAACTGAGTGGACTGAAGAAATTGAGTGAAAATAATGGTGTTGAAATTGTCGCGTTCTAACGAAGATTTAGAGTTTGTTACAAAAGGTTGTAAAACAGTAGACAAAGAAGTACAATTAGTTAATCTGAGGGCCGGTCCTAAGAGGACATTTTCTCTTGTCGTGTCCAGTGCTGTTACATCTACTTCACCGTTTAGGTTGTCCGGTCCGTTCCCGAGGAACCATATCCTCGGCACAGTGAATCCTAGTTAACTTTGGCCGACCTTTTTTCTTACGGCGCATGGAAGGATATGGGCATATCTTAGGTTCATCGTCAATGATATGATGATCAGGTTCATTCTTGATCGAAGAAAACTCATTTCAGTATACCTTAAATATGTTTTCAAGTCGGTATACCGGATCAACGAGTGTTATGGCGTCAAAATAAACAGATGCACATGTAGCGAATGCGTGCACACAAGGGTACTTAAAGGTCTGGAATACTCCGCAGTCGCACGTTCTTACTTTCAGATCAACCACGTAATCATTTTAAATTATTCCTTCAACCAGTCGTGAATATTTCGATACTTAAAAGCGATGTTGGCGATGAGAGAAGCATACCGCACCCATCGCGTTTGCGTGCGCAGTGTATGTTTGAAGTTTCTGTTGGAGTTCTGGATGGAATTGGTGTCCATTTGCCATCTAGTCCACTGCTTGGTTTCTGAGGGTTGCAAAAAGGGTAGCCAGTCGATAATATGTCGCCTTGATAACAGATGTGATAGGCAAATGACTTGTTCCCTTCAGAGATAAATTGATCGCCTCAGCCAAGTTCGTTGTCATGTGACCATATCAATAACCCTCATCATAACATAATATCCATTTCTCCCTTGGCATATTAGCAAGATAGCCATATCCATCTAAATTTCTTAGGCTCAGCTCTTCCAACATCTCCTTAACTTCGTCTACCCGGTGTGCGTTGCCTATTTAGTAAGAGATGGAATAGTTAACGAGTAATAATAATAATAGTAATAGCAATGACAAATAAAACAAAATGAAAGTTGACGGTGTACCCATGCGAAGAACCATTATACGTTCATCATCATTCTTATATTTTTGTAGTAGTTTGTTGTAATATACCGCAAACAGAATCGGTGATGTATATGTAGAGGTTGCCAAGACGACCTCATACTCAAGATTGTTCCCTATATCTCTTGGCCTCTATATAAAATGATACATATCTCGCCTTCTCTTTCTCGTAAAACCCGACGCAGGAAATATTTGCGTAGGTTGGCGAGGAAAAATTCCCAAGAAGGGATATCTTCTTTTGGAATGATTGTGAACGCTACTGGAATGCATTTTCGGTTGTCGTCTTGTGCAATTGCCATCAGTAAGATCTATGTGTATCTACTGTACAAGAATGTGTCATCGATCTAAAGCATCGGCTTGCCGTGGCGAAAAGCCTTAATACATTGCAAAAACGTCCAAACAAGGCAAAAATTGGCTCTCCCCAGTTACAAGATGATCGTTGTAGTATTTCGGTACTGTATCCAACTGCACAACCATCCATAGATTATATCTCTACATAATCTTCAGCCACGCTCGTAACTCATTGTAGGATTCCTCCCACTGCCTATACAGTTTCTGGATGGCATATTATCTTACAAATGATGCCTTATCATATGACACCGTATAAATGTATATAGATTTAATGGTAGTTATACATACCGGAACAGTTACACGTGGATTTACTTTCACGAGTGGAATGATGGCATCACAAAGCACGTGCAAATCCAAGTTAGGATGATCTTGGCTCAAGCTTCCCACGGAGCATGTGTGAGGTCCGTTGTATATCGTTATTTTCCATAGGTTGTTCAGCCCCTTCAACTACGATACCTGGACTCTCCACATACATATATAGTACTTGTGCGAACATTCTGCAATATATTTGTCCGCCTCGGTTTTCCTCACGGTGGATGTAACTGAGCGTCGTATGTTGTAATGCTTAATCGCAACCTCCGCGAGTTTTTTAGTCTTGAAGACCATTCCAACTCGCAGTTTACCATCGTTGCTTTCGTTGTAATGATCCAACTAGGGGAATTCTGGAAATTTAGTAGCGTTGAAGCCTTCTATATCCACTGCTTGAAATGAGATGGTGGGTCGTAATACGTTGAGCAACCGCCTATTGTAGTAAAGCTAGGCGGGACAACACCTTCTTCCTCGCTTTCCTCCGTATCATCATCGAAAGCAACCTCTACACCAATGTCTACGTCATCCTCATCAGCATTAGGCTCGTCAAGGTCTGCTGGTGCGTTAGGAAATAAACCCATCTCGTCACCATCGAGCCGACCTCCGTAAGCGGTTCTTCATCAGAATTATCCCCTAGAAACTGAAATAGTTCTGCCTCATCAACAACCGAGGTGACACCTATAGGTTTTGCAGGCCCAACCCGATCACGAGACCATTGATGATCACGGGTCCGCTAACGAGGCCTTTCTAGGTCGACAACAGCAGTGATTGAATGTCTCCCCATAGATGAGAAATCATCTATATTCTACTCATTAAGGATATAAGTTGAGTGTCGTCCGATTGAGAAATCATCGAACGGGTTAAACTCCCAATAGTAAGACGGTCGCATAGATGATGACGCCCCTAGGCCCGCACCGTATAGATTGTACACTGAGTGTTGGGTTGGTGGCATGTTAAGGTCGAATTCGAACCTGGCAACGTAAGAATGTCTTGGCATTTGGGTAGAAGACGATAAAGCTTCGTCGTTGCTCGTATTTAGTAGGTGAAAGCCATGTCGTAGACTTGATGTTGGACTATGAGCATTTTGGCCGAAGTCAAGATTTGCTCATAGCCAATTTAAAACAACGTTAAGCCCCCCCCCACACGCCCTTCGATAAAAGTTACAAAGAGCTCTCGGGGTCATCCCATTGAATAGTAGGTATGGGTATTAATCATCACCATCGTCCTGAACATCGAATATTGTGAAATACAACGGGTCTAACGACGTAGGACATCGATACCTCAATGACTCAACTGCCTCCCGAAAGTATTTGGAGCCCTCCTCGATATTCTGGCTTTCAGCGCTTCATACTTGGCTCCCCTCGAAATTTTTATCGTAACACTGTTGGGGGACTAAAATATAACACTGAGATATGCATCATAGATTATCTGACCATCGTAGTATACTATAGCATGCACTCTTTTTTCCATTGTTGAGAATAACAGAGCATTCACTCTTTCTTACACGTTTTCCTCTTACGGTTTAGGGTGGAAATGGTTGTTGTGTTAGGTTATTTCACGGCGTACGTATGTCATTTATAGTGTAAGTTGAAGTGCGTTAGAAGTTGTTGAGATAAGCGTTTTGATATAATAATTGAAAAATAATTTTGGAATAAATTGAAAAGATTTTAAAAATGATTTTAAGTCCAAACAACTTGAAATAATGTTTAATGCTTTTTAAGAGGTTTTAGGATGATTTAAAATGTCTTTAAAGTAGCCAAACCTGAGTTTGTCAAGTATCCTACCGATACGGTATACCCCGTATCGATACGCATAAAGGGTTTCAACTACAGTTTGTGAAACTGTCAAGATCCGTACCGATATAGGGCCTTCCCGTATCGATACGGAGAAGGGTGGTTTCGATACACCCTTTGGTGTATCGATACGCCTTCATGGCATATATCTCAACGACCAAAACCCCCCAACGGTCATATTTCCAACATTCTTTTAAATTGCAGGACGTACCGATACGCCTATACGTGTATCGATACGCATCAGCTGATCAGAGCTCAACGGCTAGTTATGAAGAAGGTCGTACCGATACGGTTACTCGTGTATCGATACGAACAGCCTCTGAACTGTAATTAATATGGAAAATAAAGACTCAAACGACTTTAATTCAATCCCAACGGTCACCAACTACTATGAACTCTTTTGGGAGCATAAAAGGGACCTTCAAGCATCTATGAATTACTAATGCTTCAATTGTCAACAACATTATGATCAAAGATTTGTCTTAGAGCTTTATTGTATATTTCTTGTATAGACAACACTTGTGAGCTTTAATTGTAATATTTTGCTCAAGTGTTTTAGGTTTTGGGTGAATGCTTAGTGTGCAAACATCTACCTACTAAGAGGGATTTCAGTTTGCTAGGATTCTCTTTGTTAGAGAGTGTTCCCAAGACTCAGGTTGTGAGTTATTGGATGATAGATCACGGGTTGTGATTCTAGGATTGTAACAGTTGCCTCTTTAGCCTAGAAAAAGGGAAGAATTCTTAGTGAATTGTTGAAATCCTAAGGTCGGAAGCCTAGATAGTGGACGTAGACTCCATTGGAGGAGTTGAACCACTCTAAATCCTTGTGTCTTTTCGTTTATCTTTTCCTTCCACCATTTCCACCCAAAAATCAACCTTCTCCACCACTTGGCTAATTAATCGGTTGTGTACATCGAGCTCAACAGAAGTGTTGAACTCACGTTTGACCAAACGTGAATTCCTTACCTCGCATTACACAAACCGCGAGTTTAGTAATACAATACTGACATGGCAGTGAAATTCGCGCTTTGATGAACGCGAGTTTATTCTTCAACCACATATAAATCACTCAGGAGTAAGTAAAGTTACACCACTAAAACAAAATAATGGCGCGATATTCTGTTACTGTTTTTTTTTCGTGGAACCTACTTTTATACTTTTTTTAATGATAAATTCACAAAAGATGAGTTGTTAGAGTTGATTTCCACATGGGTAAGGGAGTGTACAAGCTCAAATATTTTAGCCTTGCGTGTCAAAGTTCCAGTCACTGAGCCCGGCCCAGATGAGTACTACATGCTAACACTCTCTAATGAGAAAAATATGCACAAAATGTTTCGGGCATACAAACGTACTAGGGTTACGAACATCGAGCTCAGTGTAAAATTTGATAAAGGCTCCAGTTCATCAACCACTGCGTCAACAACCCCTCGTTGTGCAGACAAGGACGCGGTCTCTACACGAAATTATAGGAGGCGACAAGAGAAAAAACAAATGGTTGAGGAACTAAACTTAACATCTGAAATAAGTACCGGCTACAACAACATCGAATCAGATTCCTCTTCCATTCATTTTAACTAGGCTTAGTAAGTTAACATTTGTACACCTATCCTGTAGTACGTTTTGTTAATATAATTTTCTGTATCTATAAGGCTAAAATTTCTAACTTACGTTACTAACTGTTTTATCACATCATAAATAACATACAAATCATCCAATTACATTTTCAAACCGTTTTATATCACAAAACATGTAATTAAGAAAACATTACATGTCATCGAATTACATTAGAGCAACTAGCATGTATGAGCGCCATCGTATTTTGTTATTTGCCACATGTTGTCCAGCCTCTTCCTTCATGCTACATGGATCCTCCAGTTACAATCGTGGTCCTTTTGGACACATTCTACAATATAGTGGTCCAGACTTGTTTTCTTCACTATCGAAGCAACCGATCAGTGTATGTTGTAGTTCTTAATTGCATCCTCTGCGATTTTCTTAGTTGTGGATATCATCCAAACTTCTAGTTTACCAACACGATCGACAGCTTCATCGTGCGACCTGAACCCAATAGATGGGAAATCATCTACGTTTGCAGCCATTGTAGAGCTTGAACTAATGAATTGAAGTAAGAGAAATATTGAGTCTAATCAATGAAAGGAAATGTGTGTGTTTTTGAGGAGGCAGAGAGGTCTATTTATAGGGGTGGGAAATCAACTAGTTTTGTTTATTTTTGAAGGTGTTCGTGTTAGTTTTGCTCTAAACACGTAAAATGAACCCCTAAACATGGTAATAAAGAAGCTTATAAAGGAAAAACACGCGTGGATTATTATAGTATGAACTACAAACATTCTACAAACATACAAGATACTGTAGTATTATTGAAATAATACTACTACAACTGATGTGGGAATATATGATTAGTACAACCCGTGAAGTGCACAGTGTTTCTTCACTCTGCCTTGAAATGTGTAAACATACAAGATACCACAACAGTATTATTGAAACAACTTGGCTTGCTCTTTTGGTATCATCCTTATTCAAGTTGTACAGTTGTGAGAATATATGATTAGTACAACCCGTGAAGTGCACAATGTTTCTTCACTCTGCCTTGAAATGTGTAAACATACAAGATACTCCAACAGTATTTTTGAAACAACTTGGTTTGCTCTCTTTGTCTTATCATCATTCAAGTTGTACAATTGTACCCCTCAGCACTTGATTCTCTTCTCAAAGCCTAGACTGGTATTTGAGGTTGATATCGATTTATTTCCAGAGCTGAATAGTCCAGCAAGTTTAAATCCTTGGGGTATGCTTTACTCATAATCTTGTTTGCATGCCTCAGTTAATCAACTAGAGCTTAGTAGAGAACCGATTCTCTTTTTCTGAAGGCCTGAGTAGTCCAGCAAGAGCCAAAATTGAGGTATGCATTTTCCACTACTGGGCCTTAACATATCCTCAGCTTACTTGCTGAGTATCAAAATGGTCATCGTCTTCAAGCTCAGAGGTCTATTGGAGCCAAGTATTGTACCCCTAAACATGCTTTCATGAAGTGGACATATGACCAAGCTTCATGGATTTCGTGAGCCCAATTACACGACCAATGCTACCTACTGGTCGTGTTCTACGACCATGGTTGGGGCTTTGACTCTAGTTACAAGCGGGAGTCTTAACCTAGCTTCTAATATTGAGGCGTAAAGATACGTAACTCGCAGCCTCGAACAAAAGGTTAAGACCATTGCATGCCATGCAAAAAGACCTTGGGTTCCCAGATAATGTGATTTGTTGTTGTCGTTCCTCGTGAATAAAACACCGAACAATCATGTCACCGAAACTAGTAACCCACCAACATCTACTCATCATATAAATGCAACTACAAATACCGACAAACCACAATATATGAGAAATTTCTTTGCAAATTTTTTTCCAGATACGTGGCTTGTTGACATTAGTAGATACAATACAATTGTATAAGGCACTAAAATGTAGTGTTTTTTTCTTCAAATTTGAGTGGCGTATGGTTCACTGCTGGTGTGGTATATAAATCACAAAACTCGTGTTTGGTACAACATGAGTTCATTGTGACGTGTCAAATTTCTAACTCGAGTTCATGTTGATGTGTCTGATTCCTGAGTCTGGAACTCGCATTTCATAGGACACGAGTTTAATAATGTAACATCTGAAATTATATACAACATAAAATTTAAGAGCTGATACTGGCATAGTGAAAATCATAAATGGATTTTATAACTGTTTGCATTGTTAAATACACAAAAAAATTAAAAACTAAATTCAAACATTGCATTCCAAAAAGTCTAATTAAGTTATTAACTACTTGAACAAATAAAACTAATGATGCCTATGTCCACCGGTACCACACCCAGTGAACGACAAGGTCGATCGGGATTGCGTCGACCACATGGTTAAACTTGCTCGTCTTCATCGCCATCATCATCATCCTCATTCTCGGTTTTATCTCTAATAGTACCACTCGTTCCAACTGGCCCACCTGTGAAGAACAGGGACATCGGTGGTGTTTGCTGAACATAGGGGGTCCCAAAATCAATTGTCAGCGGTTGATACGGATACAGAGAGAAGCTGTTTGAAGTAACACTCAACGTGCCATCCATCATCGTCGAAAGTTCACCATAGGGATTGGCCACAACAGGTGTGAAAATACCTTCCATCAGACTCTGTGGCAGATGGTCTGCTGACTGTACGGAAATAGGCTGTGGTCGAATCGGTGGGGTGGCCTAAGATGGTCCCGGTGCTGAGGAGGCAGATGTATTTCCCCTCGATGATGAAGCAGCGCCAGAACTCCTACGTGCTCCCCTCGTACGTTGAGTTCGTGGGCGGTTGCGTTGCACCCGCCCATGAACGACTGCTCATTCCTCTGGAGTCAAAATATTTGGCTTCACATTCGCCATAAACTACGGAAAGTACTCATGGCTGACCATCGTATCAAACATTACGTAGTCACGAATGGGTTGCTGGTGCAGAATATGTCTTTCCTTCCACTGAGCAATCCAACCTACGTGCCTCACCGACTTACAAGACAATATCAAAATTTTTATTTTTCTTTATAAATATAAAGATTCAAATTGAGAAAAAAACATTGAACTAATTATAAATTTTTACCTCTAGCTTCTCTTGTCGAGTGAGCCTGTGTAAGTCATCCAAATTTGAGGCTCTGGCGGGATTCGTTGGAGACAACCAAACTGCCACAGGACGCGACCGGTCGGGTGCCACTCAATTGTAGTATAGAAGATGAGGGTACCTTCGCAGCCCAAGCACTCTTCGTCCCGTCCAAAAATTTTGGCCGACATTCGTGGATACTCGAATCCTCGTACGGTACCACAAAAATTGTACAATATACAATTATAACTGAAATTAATGAACTTTATTTTAAATAAATAAATCAAATTAAATATTAATTTCAAACTCCAAATATTTACCTAATTCCTTGATTCATATAATGTCTGATAGACTTCATATCGTCGCCAGACCAACATGACTTAAATTATTGCACCACCTACATAACAACAAACATAACAGTAATGTTAAAAATTGTATATTAAAAAATTAATTTTTAAAAAAATTATTGACTTTTTGGGTTACCTCCGACATAGTGGAAAAACATAGGGACTCGACACTACCAATTCAGGGCGTAAAAACGGTATTCTAAACCACACCCAAGACTGAAGCAACAAAAGACAACCTCTAATGTCGTGTTTCTCTAGATTGGTGGTCTTGCACATCTCTCTAAATAAAAACGCCAGTACTGCCGATCCTTAACTCAATTTACCGGCATCGTCAAAATCACGTAAATGCCGCAACCACAACAAGTGCACTTTGTTGCGAGATTTGTCGGCAGACAATATCCCGCCGATTATTAGTAAAATATGAGCGTGGACATATGCCTACAATAGGGAAAAATATATTAACATATGGAAATTTAATTATTTTATTAATATTCGCAAAAATAATATTTTTTACCTTCTTCACTTCTTCGTTCGCGTCATCTGGTAAATGGGTATAATTATCCCGCGACCACTTCAATAACACACAACCGCCATCCATCCCCTCTGGCGCAACCCCAAGCAACTCAAAACACAGGCCACGTTATTCACCACTATCGGGGCCGGTAATAGCCTCTCTGTCAACCGACAGATCGAGAATATGCGACATATCCTCCAAGGTTATAGTCACATCACCATACTGAAGGTGGAATGTGTGTGTCTCCGATCTCCACCTCTCTACAAGCGCGTTGATCATTTCATCTTTCGTTTTCTTTTTCGTTTGTTTCGAGAAATATATCGATCACTTTCGATTCTTTCTTTTTCTATTGATTCTTTTCTGATCGAGATGTATGGATCCATGAATCTATGTGTCTATATCGATCATGTTCATGGATTAACGAAAATGTGCAAAAGCTCTATTTTCCTCTGCCATTCTATGAGTCTCTTCCTTTCTGCGTATGGCATCGCCACTCCCTTTGGCAGCATCCAGTAATTTGAAACTTAATTTGAAAGCCATATTTCGACCCGGACACTTTTGGGATGCCTCTAATAACCAACGAATGACAAGTGCTTTTCAACACACTATTAGCCACACACGAAGTTTGTGAATAAGTTATTGTCTGATAATGAGCAAGGAATATCCCCCCTTTATATACTCAAGTGCCCCCTTTATTTTCTATTCAATCTCCACGTATTGTGGAGTGTGTGGCACAATTTTAGGGTATAAATCCCTTGGCTTGGCCCACGTGGTGGCCATGTTATGCCACAAGGGGCCACGTTTATCCTAACATGGGCAGCCATGAGCCGAGGCATCCTAATTCGTGGAATTGCCCACGACCTTTAGTTTTTTTGGTGAATATAATAATAATAATAATAATAATAAACTAATATGGTTAGCCCGAATAACCTTTACTGCTTCAAATTAGGTTCAAGATCGAGCTAATTATTTAACCGGTATAAAATATTCGATCACCGGAACTTAACCCCGACTAGACTGATTTTTGGGGTGTGACGACTCTCAAACCTTAAGAAAATTCGTCCTCGAATTTTCATTTCAGGCGAACAGATGAGGATACTATTTTTGCATAGTCTCATCGGGTTCTCGTGTTCCTCTTCAACGGAATAACTTCGCCACAAAACTTTCACTAAGGGCATCTTGTTATGAAGCCTCTTGGTCTCTCATACGATGATCTGAACATGTTCTTCCTCGTATGTCCGATTAGATTGAATCTCCACAGATATCGGTTCAATCACATGGGAAGGGTCTGACCGGTACTTGCCTAACATAGACACATGGAAGACATTATGAATCCGACATAACTCCTCATAGAGGGCTGATCGGTAGGCAACATGTCTAATCTTTTCATTTACCTTAAATGGACCAATGAAGCGATGACTTAGCTTTCATTTCTTTCTGAAACGAGGGATCTTCTTCCACGGAGATACTTTGAGGAAGACCATCTCACCAACTTCGTACTGAATATCTCTCTAGCCCAGACCGATATAGGACTTGTGTCAGTCAAAGGCAGCTTTAAGCCAGTCACGAATAATGGTAGTCATTTCTTCAGTTTCTCAAAGTAAGTCCGGACCTAGCTTCTTGCGTTCACCGAGTTCAGTCCAACAAAGAGGGGTTCTACACCTCCTTCCATAGAGAGCTCCATACGGAGCCATTTGAATTGAAGCTTGGTAACTATTGTTGTACGCAAACTCAACCAAGGGTAGGGATTTCTCTCACGTATTCCCGAAGTCAATGATACAGGCTCGGAGTATATCTTCCAGAATTCGAATAACTCTTTCAGATTGGCCGTCAGTTTGAGGATGGAAAGCAATGCTAAGATGCACTCACGTTCTCAATGCCTCGTGTAAGGTCCTCCAAAAACAAGACGTAAATCATGGGTTACGATAAGAGATGATAGATACCGAAATTCTGTGTAAACGAATAACTTTACGGATGTACAACTCCTCGAGCTTAGGCAAGCTGAAATCCATTCTCACTGGAATGAAGTGAGCAAACTTGGTGAATCGGTCTACAATGACCCGAATGGCATCATTTTTCTTTAGATTCAAAGGTAGACCACTTACGAAGTCCATCGCGACATGCTCCTATTTCTATTGCGGAAGTTCGATAGGCTGAAGAAGGCCAGTAGGTACTTTATGCTCGGCGTTAACCCGTTGGCAAGTCAAACACCTAGCTACGTAGTCCGTGATTTCGTTCTTCATACCGGACCACCAATGGATCTCCTCCAGGTCCTTGTACATTTTGATAGCTCTAGGGTGAACAGAGAAATGGCTAGAATGAGCTTCACTTAGGTTTTGGTTCTGAAGATCATCATCATCGAGAACACAAATGCGGTTGCAGAAACACAGTAACTCTTCAGAATTCAAAGTAAAGTTAGGATCTGAGTTATCCTTGACCTTAGCAATAAGGGATTGTAACTCGTCATCAGTTTCTTGGAGTGCCTTAATTTGAGATACAATGGTGGAGTGAACTCTCAGCTCGACTAACAATTTGCCATGCTTTCTAAGCTGAAAGTGAGCATTCAAACATCTCAGAGAAGAAGTGGGCTTTCGGCTAAGAGCGTCAGCCACCACATTGGCTTTATCGGAATGGTAGTCAATGACTAAATCATAATCTTTCAATAGTTCCATCCATCAGCGTTGACGAAGGTTTAACTCTTTCTGAGTTAGGAGATATTTCAAGCTTTTGTGATCAGTGTATAGGTAACACTTCTCACCATAGAGATAATGCTGCCAAATCTTCAAAGCAAACACAACTGCGGCGAGTTCTAAATCATGAGTCAGGTAATTTAGCTCGTGAGGCTTGAGTTGGCGTGAGGCATAAGCTATGACTTTGCCTTCTTGCATCAGAACACAGCCTAATCCCAGGTGGGATGCATCACTATACATAATGAAGTCTTTGCCCGACTCGGGTTGCACTAACATAGGGGCATGCGTAAGGACTTGCTTGAGCTTGTCAAAACTCCTTTGCTGATCAACAGTCCACACAAAAGGGGTATACTTTTGGAGAAGCTTTGTTAGGGGTGTTGCAAGCAATGAGAATCCCTTAACGAATCTACGGTAATAGCCTGCAAGGCCTAGAAAACTACAAACTTCTCATACACTCTTCGGAGGAGTCCAATCAATGATTGCTTGAATCTTCTTTGGGTCTACTTTAATTCCCGCAGAAGAGATTGTGTGGCCATGAAAGGATACTTTAGATAGCCAAAATTCACATTTACTAAACTTGGCGTAGAGTTGTTTTTCCTGAAGGGTTTGAACCACAATCCGAAGATGTTCTTCATGAGAAGTTGAGTCTTTAGAATATATTAGAATGCCGTCAATAAATAAAACCATGAACTTATCAAGATAAAGCCGGAATACATGATTCATCAGGTCCATGAAGGCTGCAAGTGCATTCGTGAGCCCAAAAGGCATCACCAGAAATTCATAGTGACCATATCTAGTTCGAAAGACAATCTTTGGAACATCAAACTCTTTCACCAACATTTGGTAGTATCCGGACCGAATATTTATCTTGGAAAAGACAGAAGCATCCTTCAACTGATCAAAGATGTCATCTATCCTCGGAAGTGGGTACTTATTCTTGATTGTCACTTTATTCAATTGATGATAATCAATGCATAGACGCATTGATCCATCCTTTTTCTTGATAAACAAAACTGGTGCTCCCCAGGGTGAGGAACTCGGTTGAATGAATCCCTTATCTTGAAGGTCTTGAATTTGAGCTTTTAACTCCTTCAACTCCACCAGAGCTATTCTATACGGAGTAGTAGAGACTGGAGTAGTTCCAGGTTGCACTTCTATCACGAACTTGACTTCACGGGTGTGAGGGAGTCTTAGAAGTTCATCGGGAAACATATCAGGAAATTCTTTCACCACGGGTACGTCTTCGATTTTTAAATCTTTCTTAGACTCCATAAAATATATGAGACTCTTTTTAGACTCAGTTTCGAACTTCATCAAGGTTATGCTCTCTTTGCCGAGTCCACGAAGATATAATTTTTTATTTGAACAATCTACCCATGCTTTATGTTCAGCTATCCAATCGAGGCCTAGTATGAGATCGAACTCATGGAAGGGTAAAGCCATCAATTTGGCCAAAAATTGGATCTCTTGGATCCTTAGGGGACAAGCTCTACAGATTATTCGAATAGCCACACTATCTCCTAGTGGATTTGAGACAAGTATCTCGGAAGTAACAAGTTCACATTCTAAAGCATACTTTTCAATCAAGGGTTCACTAATAAAAGAGTGCATGGAGCCATGATCTATCAATGCATAAACAAGTTTAAAACATAAATCCACCATACCTGCAATCACATTGGGATCATCCTCTTGCTCACGACCTCAAATGTGGTACATTTGAGCTGAAGTCTGCGGGTCACGACTAGCTGGATGAGTATTGTTGTTGCGGGGTCTACCTGCAGATTCAGATGGTACTGGCTTTGCTCATCTCCCTTTATTATGATTATTCTGAGAAGCTACAGATGTAGGAGCCTGAGGGTTCTATGGGCACTGACGGATGAAGTTGCCAGACTTTTCACAAAGGTAACAAGAACCGGATTGCCTACGGCACTGCCGCAAGTGCCTCTTCTGGCAGAAGTTGCATAAAGGAGTCTGGGAACCCTTTGTAGAACCGCCCGTGCTATCCACTGAAGTTGTGCGGGTAACAGTTGCTCCGGCAGACTGGAACTGAGGTACATACCCAAATCGAGGCAATTGTTGGTAGGTAGCCGACTTCTGGTCCCATTGTCTTCCTTTCTTTTGGGACGTGGGCGACTTGGAATCATCTCGAAACCTCTTATCAGGTCGAGTCTGGTTTCCATTTCTCCTTTTGAAGGATTTCTATGAAGCTTCGATTGTGATGGCCCGATTGATAAGGGTCTGGAAGTCCTCGATTTCCAGGGCAACGAAGAGAGGACGAAATTCATAACAAAGGCCATCTATAAACATTCTACATTTTTCCTTCTCGGTACGAATAATCTCGGCACCATATCTTGCGTACTTGTAGAAATCGTGGATGTACTGCTCCACTGGTCTTCCCTCTTGCCTCAAATAGAGGAATTTCTTACGTCTTTCTGCGATGTAGTGCTCACTGATATACTTTTTGCAGAACTCCTGAAGAAAGAAGTCCCACGTAATACGATGTTCAAGAACAGTGAGGGTCACCGTATCCCACCAGCTTTGGGCTTCATCTATCAAAGCCAGGGCACATTCAAGCTTGTGCTCCTTATGACACTTTATTTGTTTATTCTATACTTTCAGAGTGTTCTCCAACCAGTATTCTGTGATTTCGGGGTTATTCAGGTCTTGTCCGGTGAACGTATACACAGGGTATTGCTTGAGCTTGTCAACATGAGCTCTCGAAGCAGGCAGAGAGGTTTCAGCAGGTGAAGGATGTGGTTCCTAACGGAGGGACACCACCACTTGCTTAATCATGTCCGCTATAGACATCATATATACCTGCTGAGCGGGTGGCATTGCTGGAGGGTGAGGTGGGTTGTTTTGTCCCACACGCTCGGGTTGGATTTTAGGCCTCAAATTGTCCCTCTGAGTTGAGGAGGAGCCCGGATGAGGTTCGTTCACTACCCTTCTATCGATAGGTCCAAACATTTTAGATTTAAGTTACACAGAATGATTAAATCGTGTAAGTTGAAAGTCACATAATACATATTCAAATAACTCCTAAGTGGCTTATGTAGACACGGACTCATAACGGATGTCTGGTTAGTCCTAGAATCGACTAAACCTAGGCTCTGATACCACAATTGTAACACCCCCTTCCCGGTCTAGTAGAGATCAGTGTCAGATAGTGTTATGGGAAGACTAATTGGAGGTTCAGAAAAAGTTTTAGAGTTCAAAATCTAATCTAAGTATCATATTTATTATTCTTAAGACTTATCCACTTGTTGGTTACTAAACTTAATCGGAGTTGAGGTCAATTTTAAAATTTTCTTAACCTTATGGACTAAATTATAAATTTTATAATTTAAAGGTCCTTAGCCGAAATTCAGGATTATCATACTAAAATTAATCTTACTAATTATTATCCTGTGAAATTTCATCACTAACGGAGGTCATTTACCTATCTGATTAGACGATACAATATTTGGTGACCATTTTGTAAACTATTCAAAATTGTTTTGTTATTCGGATTAACCTATCAGGTGATTTCCAAACCTTACTGAATTTTACCAGTACACTTACAAATCATGTTCCTATTGGTTCTTCAAATTTTGGGGCGTTCGGAATCCATTTACCAAGTTTTCACCATAGGCTCATTTTAGGCACTTTTTAATCAATTTAACTTATCCAAATCTAAGAATACAACAAAATCATTTTACCAAGTCATCATATAAATTTAGAAAGTCTTATACAAAACCAGTTGGATCATATGACACTTCACTAGGAGTTTATAGCAAAAGATAACATACATATATGGCAGAGACGTGACTTGCAACTGCAACAACGCGATCAAAGCTCAGAATTGTTCAAGGTCCTGAAAATGCATGAAACACACATGTAGGCTTACATAGCCTAGTGAGGTAGCTATAACATTTACAATGAAATGCATGATAATCAAATATACAAGTAGTCATATTATACTATGCACAATTCATGCTTGTTACACACATTATCATACTTTCACATTCATATATTACATGTCACATAGTCATATTTTAATCATAATGTCATAGCACAATTCATAGGCACATATCACATTAGGTACCATTGGATACACAGATTCCCTTGTACACCAACACATATAACGGAGAATGGGTCGTAGCCCTTGAGCTGTAGCTCCGGAGATATATCCCTTACACAGTCCATCATTATTTCCCCCACATATAGGCCGTAGCCCTGGACCGTAGTCCTCCCTTACTTAATCGAGCTCAATAATCCTATGGCATGCCAATTGTATACAATGTCCATAATTACACAAATTCACATAGTCCATATATTTTTTAAGTCATATCATATCAAATATCAAAATGAGCCTTAGCTTCATATCATGTCACATTTCATATTAATTTCATATATCACATATGTATAGCATATCATAGTCATATTTGCACATATCAAAGCAATGCAGGTACTTACTAGATTTGCCAATCAAATTCGACATAATTGCTCTACGAGAGCCTTTAAACAAATACAAACATAATCATAAAATAATACAATGGGATGACACCGAGCCTATCCCTTGACACAACTACACTTACCTCGACAACCCGACGTTTTTAAGACTTTTGGATAACGACGCATTTATTCTTGGCTTTCGAAAGAGATGACGGTTATTCTGTATCAACCCCTTAAGCCAATCGATAGCAAAGACTCAAATTTATCGAACCAAAAAACTCGGGCTTACCAACCTATCACTAAACTGAATTATTTGTTCCCTTATTTTCCCCCATTCTTTGCGCATATCCCCCTTTTATATACTCAAGTGGCCCTCCTTAATTTCTATTCAATCTCCACGTATTGTGGAGTGTGTGGCACAATTTTGGGGTAAAAACCCTCTGGCTTGGCCCACGTGGTGGGCATGTTATGCCACAAGGGGCCACGTTTATCCTAACGTGGAAAGCCATGAGCCGGGGCATCCTAATTCGTGGAATTGCCCACGACAATTCCTTCAATTTGAAGGAATTGGCCGTGAGTCCCACGACCTTTAGTTTTTTTTATGAATATAATAATAATAATAAACTAATATGGTTAGCCCGAGTAACCTTTACTGCTTCAAATTAGGTACAAGAGCAAGCTAATTATTTAATCGGTACAAAATATTCGGTCATCGAAACTTAACCCTGACTAAATCGATTTTCGGGTGTGACAAAATTGGTGCCGATTGTTCAATCATTTGGTAACCAGAGTCATCCTTTGATAAATGATCACTATGAGTCATACTCAATAGAATTTGATAAGTCAAAAGTTTCTCCTACTGCTTAGCCTAGAGCCTTGAGCATTGTACAAGAACATGCTGTAGGGGTAACCCGTTACCTTCTGGGTGGAATTGCCATAACATGGGCATTCTTCTTAGCAAGAATTATTGCAGTAGGATAATGGCTAGGAGGATTTGAAAGGCATTATGACATTAAGATGTCCAAGGTTTAGCCATGGATTAGCTCAGGACCCCACTACTCGTCGTATTTGGTTTTTGTTTTGTTGAATTTTATCTATGAATTAAAGTTACAACTAGTTAGTTTCGTTACAATAAAAGAGTTCTCTTTTAGGAAAACACAAACTAAAAAATCTATATCGACGAACTAATTAAATAAAATGATATGATAAATAATAAAGATTCCTTTTGAACCTTCAAATTGCTATTTCAACTAACGAATAGATCTTGGCGGAATTGCCACATATGAAATTGAGCACAATTTTGAAAAGAAATAGCCCACTTGCCTATCGAGAAAAGATGGGAAACATGCTCAATATCATTTGATTGAATAGTTGACCCAGCTCCTTGTTGTCTGAAGAAACCTTCCACTTCAATTGGTATCTTTTCACGAAAAGCAAACATGAGATAACAAATCCAGTCTTTCACTAAGATTTTGAATAGTTGTCCCGAGTTCAAGTTGATTATGTTTCACCTCTTACTCGGAGAAAGACGATCAAACAATTCCCAATCATGGCCCTTGCGGATTTGTTATCTCATGTTTGCTTTTCGTTAGATATCTTACAACTAGAATCCATCTTTTTTTGATCCAGTTCCTCCACCACCACGAACCTCGGTTAGATTCAGGCATGATACACTTTTTAGTTATTGAGAGAACTCAAGTACTCTCTTTCGGATCCAGGAAACAGCTCTCAGCTAAAGCATATGAATCACTCATAAGAAATCCATACAAGGTAAGAGAGGACTTCCTAACATTAGAGCAAAGCCATCATGAGCGTGAGCCATTACACTCAAAGAGTTATCGGATAAAAAAGACGTTCAGCTACCTCTTGGAGATTGACTCCTGTTGGAAAGTTCATATCTCTAGTAGTATCCCTAGTATACTCTCAATCAAATTTCTAGTTGGTTAACAATTTTCTCCTTTACAATTTCCTCCAGTAGTATCTATGCTACCTAGTATTGTCATAATATCATCCAATTTCATTCTTTTAACTAACTGAGGAATAATTTGCAAATTGATAAAACTCGGCGGGCGAATTTTCCATCTCCAAGGAAAACCGCTTTGATCCTCTATAAAAAAAAACTCCTAATTCTCCATTTGGAGCTTCCATTCTCACATAAAGTTCTTGTCTCGGTAATTCAAATGTGGGATAAGGTTTTTTACTAATGATTCGATATTCAAAATCATTCCATTTTGGATCCCTTTCTCGATCAAATCAACGAATTTCTAATTTCTCATATGGACCCTCAAAATTCTTTCCAGGGCCTGTTGAATTATTTTTATGGATTCCGTCATTTCACTGATTCGAACTAAATAACGAGCTAATGAATCTCCTTCATTTTGCCATTGGATTTCCCAATCAAATTCGTCGTAACACTCATAATGATCAACGATCAACATCCAATCTCGCACCTCTAATAATTTTGGATACGTGAAAAAATCTAGCCCTCGAGATATACTCCTCTAGATGCGGGGTGGGCAAAGTCGACATGCGAGTGATAAAAACTTCTAGACGATGTTCCATCCCATTCTAAAAATAATTAAACAACCGCATATTAATTTTAATTTCAAATAGCAATGCTTTTATAAAAAAATAACAAAACAAATTTAAAAAAAAGATTTTAATATAAATAAATATTCTACACTGTTTTTTAAAAATATAATAAAATTAAAACAGAAAAAAATTAAATAAAATAAATAAAACTTACATTTCTCCGCCAATAATCGAAAACGTGTCTCTGATCCAACCGTATAAGCCTCGCCATTATTCAAAACTCGAGATTTTAACCGAAAAATTTTTATGAATGAGAAAGATTGTAGAGAGTATTGAGAGAGAATTTTTGTTTTGGTGTGAATAAAGTGGTGGGGTTGGGGGCATTTTATAGCAGACTCACGTCAGTTCAAATGCGGGTACTGAATGAAATTCGCGTTTCGTGCAGGGCGGGTTTTGTGTTACCCAGAAACCCACGTTTCGTGCAACGCGAGTTTGGTATTTTTTCAACGCGGTCATTTAATTTTCAACCGTTCGAATTTACTACAAAAAACCCGCGACGTATCGGCTATAAATCTCGTGGAACTAGCGTGTTGCGTAACGCGGGTTCTATAAATACAATATTTAAAATACGCGACAGGATACGATACGCCACATCAGCTTGAATTCGCATATGGTGCAACGCGAGTAAGGAATTCGCGTTCCGTGAAACGCGAGTTGTTCCTACGTGTACCAAATGAGGGGTATTTTTCTAAATAAACTTCGGAGGGAAGTGTTTTTTCAATTTTTGCCTTAAAAGGGAATATTGCTCCAAATTAGCCCTATTGAAATAATAAAGGGAAAAGATTCATTATTCATCAAATTTCATCGTATAGAGTTAAAATTATTTAAATTCTGAGATTCAATAATTGATCGAGTGATTAAAGATATTTAAGTTGTTTTATATGAGATGAGTTTGAATCTTGCTATTTGTCTTGATAATATAATTATATATTTATTTAATCAAAAAATATTAATTAAATTTCATAGGTAAGATTAAAAAATGACACGTATCTCCGGAATATATTATAACAATAAATAAATAAATATGTATTAATATATTAATTAAAAAATGAAAAATATTATCGAGTATTAATTTAAATCAAACATGATGTCATATTCAAGTATTGAAAAATCATACTTTTGATTCTTCCTAAGAACATTGTATGGAAAAAGGAATGAAAACAAAGAAATAAAAACAGAAACTAGCATTTTAGAGAGAGAGAGAGAGAGAGGGGTCCACTTGCATCCCAACCTGCCAATGTTGGGATTTTTTAGAATTATTTCTGAAGAAGGTAAGGCTATAGGTGAATCTTTTTAGTATGGAGCGATTCACTTCATTTATCAATTAAAGTATAAAGACAAACTTGAATGAATTGCAAGTATATAAAGCCAACCCGTGACACTCGTTCTAATGAGTAAATTATTTGTTTTTTTTAATTTAAGTTTTTATATTTTGTAAAATTAAATAAAATGATTTAAGGCTAAAATAATATTTCTGAAAAGTTTAAGGGTCAAAAATATCATTAGATCAAAATTAACTACTCCTCATATTTATCTTTTTAGCTTTTTTAGATTTATGCGAGTCTGTACTTTGATTTAATGTTGTTTTAATTTGGTTAAATGTTCACTGCTCTTACAAAACAATATGTTGGTACATATTTTAATGTGTATTAATTTCGTTGAATAGTTTTGAGGATATGGTTCTTGGGGTCCTTTCATATATTATTGAGGGTAGGGATGAACTCATAAAAATTATTTGAGTTAAATTTGTTTAGGAGATTAGAATGTATTTTTATTGTTCTTTAATCATAGTGTTAATTTAAAATTTTGTAATTTTAAAAGGGATTAAACCATGAATTTACTATTTTTGGGGTCAATATAATTTCATCATTGTATTGATTTAAGATTTTGTGAAATTTAATTGAACTAAAATAGAATTTTATTATTTTTATGGGGAGGGGATCAAAATATATTTTATCATTGCATGAAATATCCGTCCTTTTTAGGCAGTTTGGCAATTGCCAATTCCCTGCAAAAATGTTTCGGTACTATTTAATTAAAAGCACACCAAAGAAAAAGAAAAATCTTGGGGTGGATTATACCTTATTACTGGGGACAAGGTGTCTCTATGATTAAAGCTTAAATCTAACTTAATGGTAAAGCGAAGCTTAATGGTTTGTTCTTCTTCCTTGCTTTAGCATGAAATTGATTTTAATTCTAATAAAAGTCTAATTTCAACAACATAATTTAAATGGGATGTTTTTTTTTTTGCTTAGTTTACATATATTGGAAGTCAATTTTCACAGGATTCAAATCTTCGCCAAGCAATTAAAAGACATCCTTTTAATAATTGCATACAAAGGCATATAGGCCAAGCTTTGGGTCAAAGCTTTCGGCTCTCCTGGAATTCTTCTGAGTATATAAATATCACCACTTTGAAGTAGTTCCTTGTATGCAACTTCATTTACAATCCTGGTTTTTGTCATATATACGTATATACTGCAAAATCGTAACAAAAACTATCAAAATGAATCTCAACTCGAGAGAACCCAGATCCGAACCTCCGCGGAGAAAACTTGAAATGTGAAGCTTCACATTCGGCAGTTATCACCAATGGATTGTTTTTCCTACCTTCTGGTTCGCAGTGTAAAAATCAGTGGAAGATAGATTGGATGCCGTTTGCAGACAGATTCTCTTTCCCTGACGATTCTGGTTTTCATTGGCCAGAGTTTAAAACTGGTGTGAGACAAATGACGGTGAATGGTGATGCCAAGTGACAGCAGTATATCAAAGACACCGGAGCTCACAATATCAACTTACTGTTCTGAAAAGCACAGAAGATAAACTTCGAGCATGCATTGTGAGCAAATTTCTTGGAATATACAACTTTTTTTCACCTTAACATCTTTTGGACTCGGATAAATTTCATCTTAATTCCGTTGTCCCATGCCGTTAATCATTGAGTTGAACCAGTTTTACAGAGCCATCTCCACCACATGAAAGAAAACCACGTGACACGACTTGAATATCAGTAATAGCAGCCTGTGACATTTAAGCAAACTATTGCATCAGTGCAAATTCAAATCTTGCATAAAAAACAGCTCTTTTAACATCAAGTAAAAATAAATCAGTCAAGAAACATGAGCAAATTGGATGCGAAGATTCAAACATGGCTATAATAACAAATAATTACCCGCACAACACCACCAAAACCACGAGAACTTGGCTGCAAAAAGGTGTGCCTTTCATGCAATTTTGACCAATGATGAACCAATCTGGCTTCTTTGGCATCCCAAAGTTTAACATCTCCATCTTTGCTTCCCGTTAAGAACAAACTGGTATGTGGGATGGTAGATATTTTGGTGATACTACCTTCACTCATACCATTTGATAAAATATAGATTAGATTAAAATCAAATCATACATAAGCAGCTCTTACTTGGGGACAATAAGAAAAGCGTGTACCTAAGTGAGCCTTTGGTATGTACCAAAGCATCCCACTGTGGTTCTGGTCCCGTTGTTTACTGTTTCCTGCCTTCATGTCAGCAGCATTAGAGGATGAGTTGACGCCTGTTTCAACACCATCATGGTGCCTGTGCCTTTTAGTCCTTCCAGTAGCTATGAATCGGAAGTCATGAAGTCCAACATCACCATTTTTACCACCAGTTACTATTAAGGGAGAAACAGAACCACTTCCGATGTCATTGTCAAACACTGCAATGGAGCGGGCACCACCTGCACAAAAAAAAGCAATAGACAGCTATCATAATAGATTGAAAGTGATCAAGTAAATGCACAAAGCACTTTTTGTGAGTTAATACGTGTATAATAGGAAGTCTAACTCTATCATAACTAAGTAGTTTAGTTAAAATCTAACTCTATCATTGTAAAGGATAAGAGTCCAATCCTAATAGGTTAACTACTCTGTGTAAAACTCCTCTGTAAAAGTCTATAAATAGACTTCTTCTCTTGTATATCGATATAACAAGAAGAGTATTCAAACTCTCTTTTCTACATGGTATCAGGTTAGGTCGATACTATCTCCTCAAAAAAAATTTTCCCTTTTCGATCAGATCTACACCTCTCCATGACTAATTCCGATCCTGCTACATCAGAAATTAGCTCTCAAAACAACCCTCGTTCATCTGATTTCCAACTCTCGGATGCCTCTCTTTCTCCCATTACATCCTATAAACTAAATGGAAACAACTACCTTCCTTGGTCTCAATCAATGCGGCTGTACATTACAGGAAGAAGGAAAGCTTCCTATCTCTCAGACTCAACACCTATTCCAGATGAGTCTTACCCAGCCTACTCTAATTGGTTGAGTGAAAACACCATGATAATGTTGTGGTTAATTAATTCCATGGTACCCGAAATTGGAGAAAATTTTATGCTTTATCAAACTGCAACAGAAATTTGGAATGCCGCCAGATATACGTCCAAAGTGTTGACAACACACCGTAACTCTTTGAGTTGAGAATAAGATCAAAGATCTCAGACAAGGGGAGGTAACAGTGGCGCAATATTTTGGAGTCCTAACCAAATGCTGGCACCAAATAGATATGTATGAAGCTAATGAATGGAAGTGTCCTGATGACATTAGCTTCTACAATAAGCTCAAAAATCGAGGAGGGTGTTCCAGTTTCTCTCCGGGCTGAATGGAGAATTTGATGGAGCCAAAGAAGAGATTTTTAGCCACTAAACCACTACCACTGGGTTCGAGAAGCTTTTTCAGAAATCCGAAGGGAAGAAAGCGGACTTTCCCCGATGGTGCCAAATCCAAAGAAATGTAAGCTTCGCTTTCTTACAAACTCCAACTCGGGAGTAAACAAAGGAGGGGGAGACCTTGGTGTGACCACCGCAAAAAGGTCAGGCATGTGATGGACCAATGTTGGAGGCTGCATGGAAAACCAAACAGATTGGAAGCCTCCTAAATCCAGATTCCGAAAGAAGCTCATCTTGCATCTTCCAAAATTCTTCCAAAGCAGACTTTAGTAGACAATGATTGAGGAACTCCAACAGATTTTTACTCACCTATCATCTAAGCTTGTCCCTAATGCCTTAACAACCATCAAGGTAGTATTTCTTGCTTAGCAACAACAAGTGCATTTAATTGGATAGTCGATTCTGGTGCCTCTGATCATATGACAGGAAATCCTACACTCTTCCACAATTATAGTAACCACAAGTCTCCTTCCTCCATCAAGATAGCTGATGGTTCCCTTACGACAGTAAAAGGGAGTGGTTATGTTCGATTGAGTAGCAAGATAATATTGTCTGATGTTCTTTATGTTCCCAAACTCACATGCAATTTATTATCTGTTAGCAAATTGGTTCAGGATGTTAAATGTGAGGTTAACTTTGGGGTTGCTGGTTGTGTTTTTCAGGCACAGGGCTCGAAGATGGTGATTGGCAGTGCTAGGCTGTGTAACGGCTTATATACCCTTGATGGCCTACCCTATCCGAATCCTTCTATTTCCAGTTGCTTTAGAACATCAATTTTTTCTAGTTGTGTCCCTTCGAATGATATTTTGCTTTAGCATCTTCGATCAGGACATCCAAGTTTCTACTACCTTGCAAAGTTGTTTTCTAATTTCTTCATTAATAAAAATCCCTCTTCTTTTACTTGTGAAGTATGTCAAATGGCTAAACATACGAGAAAACCATATGTTCCTTCTCACTATAAACCCACTTCACCATTTTCTATTATACACAGTGACATTTGGGGCCCTTCTAAAGTAAAAAACATCTTTGGGTCTAGATGGTTTGTGTCGTTTATTGATGATTTTTCTAGAATAACTTGGACCTTTTTGATGAAAGAAAAATCTGAAGTTGAGACAATTTCTAAAAGTTTTTATCACATGGTCAGAACTCAATTTGAGAAACAAATTAAAATAGTGAGGAGTGATAATGGGAGTGAATATCTTAGCAAATCTCTTGGGTATTTTTTCAAAGAAAAAGGCATCTTTCATCTTACTTCTTGTGTCAACACCCCTCAACAAAATAGAGTGGCCGAAAGGAAAAATAGACATTTACTAGAGGTGACTAGGTCCCTATTATTTTCTGCCAATGCACCTAATTATCTATGGGGGGAAGCTCTTCTTACTGCCACCTACCTAATCAATAGGATGCCAAGCAAGACACTAGGATTCAAAGTACCCACTGAAACTCTTTTCCAACATTTTCCACATTTTAAACCATTATCCTCAGTTATTCCTCTTCGAGTTTTTTGATGCACATCTTTTGTTCATGTGCATCGCAATAATAGGAGTAAACTTGATCCTAGGGCTCTACGTTGTGTGTTTATAGGGTATTCATCGAGTCAGAATGGTTACAAGTGTTATTGCCCCATTACCAAGAAAACCTATATCTCTTTTGATGTTACTTTCTTTGAAAATAAACCTTACTTTGCAGGAACTGAAATTGGGGGGAGAGATACAAGGAATCTCACCCCTTGCATGATCCACAGCCCATTATTTCCTTGCCTATTCTTGATGTAAGTACCACTGCTCCGCAAAATACTTCTTCCGAGCCTACTTCTGATGAAATTGTGAGTACTGCTCTTAATCCTGTAGACGGTTCCGAGCCTACTTTTGATGAAATTGTGAGTACTGCTCTTAATCCTGTAGACACACCTTCTCCACAGTCTAAAACTACCAACCTTTATACAACACCTCCTCCAATGATTAAAACTGTACCACATACATCACCAAACTCTATGACTCCACAACCACCAGAAAGAAAACTCAGTGTCTATTCAAGAAGAAAAAGAAACTTGACCGAGGCAGTTAGTCAGCCTAACACTTGCCAAGAACTAGCTTTGAGTCCTGCTGCTTTGGAAACAGGAGGTAATATTATTCCACAGGATTCTACTACATCATTAACTTAGATGAGTTTCCTATTGCTATTAGAAAGGGGTAAGGAAATGTACTGCTCATCCTATTAACAGTTTTATTGCCTATGGGAAATTAACGCTGGATTCAAAGCTTTTTACACAAATAGCATTGACAAAGATAAGAATTCCCGAGACAAAGGAAGAGGCCTTTGACACCCAAAATGGAGGAGAGCAGTTTGAAGAGGAAATTAAGGCATTACAAAAGAACAATACACGAGCTTGACAAATCTGCGCGAGGAAGGAAAAAGGATGTGGGGTGTAAATGGGTCTTTACAGTCAAGTACCATTCAGATGGGAGTGTTGAGAGATACAAGGCGAGGTTGGTGGCTAAAGGGTTTACTCAATCATATGGAGTAGACTATCAAAAAACTTTCGCACCTGTATCAAAGTTTAACACCATCAGTCAGTGTATTGCTTTCAAAGGGCGCTTAACAAGGATTGGAAGTTGCATCAGTTGGACATCAAAAACGCATTTCTAAATGGTAGACTTGAGGAGGAAGTGTACATGCAGGTTCCACCTGGTTTAGAAGAGAAGACCACAACAAAGACAGTGTGCAAACTGAATAAATCGGTGTACGGCTTGAAGCAATCCCCTAGGGCATGGTTTGACAGGTTTATTAGAGCTATGGTTCAGAATGGTTTCAAGCAAAGTCAAGCAGACCATACATTATTTAGAAAAGCTGCACCGGATGGTAAGATAACTCTCCTAATTGTCTATGTTGATGATATGATTATTACTGGTGCTGACATAGAAGAAATAGAGAAGCTGAAAACTGTTCTAGAAAAGGAGTTCGAAACTAAGGACTTAGGAAGCCTTAGGTACTTCTTGGGAATGGAAGTTGCAAGATCAAAAGAGGGGTTAGTTATCAACCAAAGAAAATACATTCTAGATCTACTTACAGAAACCGGAATGCTCGGGTGTAGACGAAAAGCAGAATCTCCGATGGAACCAGTTTGAAATTCAAGAAAGATGGAATGGGAATCCAAAGAATAAAGAGTCCTACCAAAGGTCGGTAGGAAAACTAATCTACCTCTCACTCACCGGACGACATTGCATACTCGGTGAGTATAGTGAGTCAACACATGAGTGATCCTCGAGAAGAGCACATGGAGGCAATCGATAGGATCCCGAGGTACCAAAGTTTACACCGTGGTTTGGGCTTATTTTCGTAAAACATCAAGACAGAATCAGAAAGTCTACACACTCACTCAAGTCAAGGCAAGAGAACTAACAGATAGAAGGTCCGTGAGTGGCTATTGTGTACGCTTTGTGGGGAAATCGTCACTTGGAGAAAAAAACAGTCATGGGGTATCTAGAAGCAAAGGTCAGAAGCGGAATTGAGCTATGGCTCTTGGAATATGTGAGGGAATGTGGATTAAAAAGCTCCTCACTGAGTTAGAGTTGGATGGAAAATTAGAATTTGAGGTTTACAGTGATAGTCAATCAGCAATGAGCATTGTCAAGAATCCAGTGTAGCACGACCGGACTAAACATATTGAAATAGATAGGCACTTTATCTATGAGAAGGTCAATAATGGAGTAATAAAGCTTCATTATATTCCAACCAAGAATCAACTTGCTGATATCTTCACCAAAGCACTTCCTAGGGCGACTTTTGATGAGTTTTCATCCAAACTGGGTGTACACAACATATACACGCCAGTTTGAGGGGGAGTGTGAGTTAATACGTGTATAATAGGAAGTCTAACTCTATCATAACTAAGTAGTTTAGTTATAATCTAACTCTATCATTGTAAAGGATAAGAGTCCAATCCTAATAGGTTAACTACTCTGTGTAAAACTCCTCTGTAAAAGTCTATAAATAGACTTCTTCTCTTGTATATCGATATAACAAGAAGAGTATTCAAACTCTCTTTACTACACTTTTGTACTAAATTAATTAGGAGAAAACGATCAATATAATTATAACAATGTAATTACAATGCCGAGTTCGTAACAATCTATATAATTACTTTGAATACATAATAGAAAAGTGGATGCTATAACAATGTAGCGCATTTATAATTATAAGTCACTATGCTGAGTTGTCAAAATCAGAGTTCACGTCAAATCAGAATCAACAACTCTGCTTATGGATTTATAGTGTAAGACAGTCTTCTTGCGAACTTCA
Organism: Hibiscus mutabilis; assembly: GCA_019671005.1. Classification (NCBI taxonomy): domain Eukaryota; kingdom Viridiplantae; phylum Streptophyta; class Magnoliopsida; order Malvales; family Malvaceae; genus Hibiscus; species Hibiscus mutabilis. The sequence continues at coordinate 9,826,316 of CM033718.1, read as the reverse complement.
TGGAACTACTTTCGTACGGGAGATCGTGAAGATAGGAACTAACCTTCATGGCAAACAATGGAAGCTCGAGAGGTTGCAGATGGAGCCAATGTATCCCATATAACCACATTAGCACCATTGGAACTACATCCAGCAGCAGCTATGATTGATCCACTTGAAGTAACGTAAGTGACATCCCTGCAACAGAGAATAACTTATAGATCACCACTAATGTAGAAGCCCACAGAAGAAGGCACACATTATACGATCTTAGTAACAGGAAGAAATATTTATCAATATAAAGTGGCAATCTCAGGGAAATAAAATAGGAAGTTCAGAGTAGGAACTTGGGAGCCAGCAAAACCACAAAGGGCCAGACAGTACAATCCTTGGACAGTGATAAATTAATCTATCTCACATACGCATGTCTCAGTTCTGAAATACATGTTAAAGTAGGGATCAAGAATGCTTCTTTAAGCATTTAAAAGCAGAATACATACGATGCATGGTTATTAAAGCAGAGAGATGATTCTGTTGGACGGATATTGCTTCTGCCTCCCACCTCTAGCTGCCATGTGCAAACAGTTCCATCTAGTGCAGCAGTAACAAATCTGTGTCCACAATGGTCAAACTGCAAATCTGATATTGAGGCAAGAGCATAAGGTGGAGCAACATTTGCAGCAGGCAACACTCCATAAGTTGCTGTTGCTTTATCCTTCCCAAACTGCAAGTATAACATTATACATAAGCTAAATGCCACGCAAATTGACAAGAGACAGAAATGAAGATTCGTGGATTGCAGTTTGACGGATGACTAATCCATTGTGTTTTATGTCTAGTAAAGTTCAATAAGTGCCTGTTGTTGGTACATAAGTCCCACCTTACTATCTACATTTCTAATGCATTCAGAGAAGATCTCTTGAAAAAGAAAAAAAAAAAGATTTCTGTACTGGTCCTACCGGATCTTTACCCACATAAACTAAAAAAATAATAAGGAACTCATTTTCAACAACATAAGACTGATCAAATTTCCAAGAGAAGAAACCCGAGATGAATCTAAATCATGTCCAAAGAAACGATCATGAATACTGTATGCAATATACACTTAGAAACATTACAATTTTGCTGTCAAAGTTTCATACCTCCCATAAGTAAATGTGTGTGTTGATAGAACCGACCAAGAATAAAGGCCTTGAGGGGTGACTAGAGAAACACCTGGTACTGATGTTTTCTACAGTGGCTGGCAGATCAACAAACTCCTCAAAATCCTCTGGCATCTCCCAGCCTAAGCCAGAGGCTCCTATACCAGCATAACTTGGAATTTCAAATGCTCCACCACCTGTCAGGTGTCTGCCTTGTCTAGAAAAAGTATCCACACCAATGGTTGCCCCACCCAATCCCAGGTGAGCCCCTTTCTTGTTACCAAGACCAACACCAGGAGATACACAAGTTGGAACCGGGGTAGATTCACAACCAGCCCAACCATTGTGTGGCCAGTCAGCATCAGACCAGATATAATCTGATTGGTCCTTGGAAGCAATGCCATCTTCCCAGTTAAAAAAAATTATACCCTGAACCAGATAGGATTTAATGGTAAGAACTCTTCACATGAACACATGCAAGTAATGTATCATAAACTTAAAGAAGTTAGAGGATAAGACAAGAAAAACTGTTTTCCAACAGTGAGTAGCATCACAATGACATGACTACATGTCATCTTTAAGGTATAAATGGCCTACAAGTAACTCCAAGGAGAAGAAAAAGTCTTAACAGTTAGGTCTTCTACAGCAGGACTATCCAGCAGGGAGCACAATGAAAAACCGGCTGGCTCCAAACTATCTCATTTTCACTTTGTAGAAACAATGGATATCAGAAATTCAACCACTTCAATACATTTAGTCTAAATGACTGTGTACCTTATGTCTAATAGCAAGTAAACATGGATATCAAACACTTCACTAAATTGCTAACTAAAAGGTGTACCTTGCAGTTGAAGCCTCTAGTAAATATTCTGATAAGAAAGTGCTTTTCAAGATTAAAAAACCACATCTAATGATGATGGAAAACAGCACTGGAACATGTGAACTAACCTTTCGGTTGCTAGCTACTGCAGCTTTCCTTTGATTAATGGAGTTGACACACAATGCCTGAGGAAAACACAGTACTTAGTTGTAATGAGAATTACAAAGAAACACATTCTACTCAATCTGCAGTAAGGAGAAAAAAAAATTAAGTACTACCTCTAGAAGCTCCCCATTTCTCTTATAAATTTCTTTAGGGTTTTGGAAAGGTGTGACCTCCTTTTCCGTGCTTGTCCTCTTTTGCAAGGAACTTAGAGAAGTATGTTCATTCTGAAACACACTCCTTGAAGGTGATCCAGCTTCACCACCGGAAGAGCTATTGCTTATTTTGCCTTCACGATTGGGGGAATCCTCACTTTCATGCTCCCCCCTAATGTCTTTGTATAATTCATCCCATCCTTTGCAAGGCTTAAAATTAAAATAACTTGACCAATTTACTTGCTCTTGTGCAAAACTTTCCAATATCATAGTAGGATCAGCACACATATTCCATAAGATATCAGAAGCAGAAAGTTGATTTTTGCTGTTTGTTATATCTTTAGCCTGACCCAGATGCTGATGTAGAGTCCTAGAAGACAATCTAGATTCCTCCAACCACCTAAGAGTAGGAGGGTCAAATCCATTATCTATTTTCTGCTGCAAGAACAACCCAAGTTGCTTCACATGGTAAGAAGACATATGTTCAAGGGCAATTTTCAGTAACTTAGCTAACATCCATGATGCTGACCTAATGTTCTCTCTTATGTTCTTTCTATCTGATCCAAAATCTAATGAACATGGATCACAAGAAAGTTTACCAAGGGAAAAACCAGAAGAATAACTTTCATCAAAAATAGCTAATGAATTCAACTTATGTTTCATGAATCTGGACATGTGTTGCCACAAAAAAGCTCCTATAATATGCCATCTCTCATCCTCTGGAATCAAATTTAATAGCTCTCCAACTTCTTTGTCCTCAGCACATCTATCAACCTCAACACCACCTATTAAAACATCAGTCACTGTATCCGAAAGCTGGTTTAAAATTTCCTTCAGAGCCGACATATCAACTTCATAAGGAGTATGCCCATTAGTATATGTAATTATGAGGGGTTGCATCATCAAAACTAAACCTTCTGAATTTTTCTGAAGCCAAGCATATGCAAAATTTGCATAATATTCATACAAATCAAGAAGAGTAAGAAGTTTCACGGTCATGGCCTCTTCTAAGATGCTAGAGAAAATCCTCATAGCAGCTCTTAAACTCCACAGTGATAGTTTAACCCCTTGAAAATAACACCCCCAGGTATCTCCCCAACTGGATGTACTTTCATGTGACGCACAATTTTCCACATAACATAATTTTGATGGGGACCAAGTTATGCTGCAGGCAGCAATAAAATGCGAGATCAAAAAGGAGATATCCTCGGTCAACTTCAAAAGTGGCTTGGGGAAAATCGGATACCAAAGGGCATTGTCAACCATATGATTATCATGCTGGGAGTGTTCATGACAAAACCCATGTAATATATCATAACCAAGGAACCAGAAGCCATTATTGCACAATGAGACAAAAATCTGAGGAAGGAAAAATATAAACAAATCATACATAAACATTAAACCAAATAAGAAACACACAGTCAGATTGAAAAAACAGCATACCATATTAATTAGGTGGGATGGAACCAATGAGAACTTATGCTCAAACTGTGCAAGCCCTGTGTGCAACTTATGCTGAAAATTTTCAAGTAATTTATCATATTGATTCTCATAATCCTCAGAACATGTGTTCACTCTAACAGATCCTGTGGAGGTTCTAGGAAAACTAGGATGCTCCCTCATCAACTTTGAAATGTATTGGAGGGCCAAATCAAATTTAGCATATGACTCAAGATGAGAAGCAACATCAACCAGGAGCCAAGGAGAGGAACCACCAATAAAAGGTTTCAAAATACCCAATGAAGTTTTAGAACATGCAAAATCTGATACATTCGCTCGATCCATACCCCCCAGCATACTCAGGGAAGATGAAAGGCACTCCAAGGCTTCAAGCTGAAAAGAAGAAAGCAGGAAAAATATCAATTATGGTTTCTCATTCATGATTAGTAGTAGCATGCTCACAAAAAACAGAAACAATTAAGCACCCTACTTTCTATTTGATATTATCATCTCATCCCAACTAAGCAAACATGCAGCAAACCAAACTTACAGGAAGTCCACATCTATTTAAGGAAGTAGCAGTCATCAAAGATGCCCATCTAGCAAGAACTCCAGCATTCTGCTCCCCTGCAGCATTTCTCAGGCTTGTTTTGTTTGCTAGTGTGAGGCAATAGAGACCTATATTAGGGTCCGTGAAAGCAACATGACAGGATGAAAGAGTGGATGAACCAATAGCAGAATCCACTTGTAAACCAAGCATGGCCAGGAAAGATCGAGAATGATTCCCCAATTCCCACTGCAAACCAAGAGTCTTCAAAAGTCAAGGCATTTGAAAGTTTATATGTAAAGTAAGCCGTGGAGAAGTATCCACAACATTTTTGCAAGAACAATGTGAAAAGCCAACAGTTCATTTATAAGCACCTCTAGAAGGCTTGCAAGCCAATAGTCATTTCTCTCAATTACAGATGGAAGTATAAACTTGGTAATCAAGTGACGCTCTAATGGTCCACCTCGCCCTTCAATAAGTCTACATATTATCAATGCTAGCTGCTCATCCCCAAGGTTCTTTGCACAAACAGTAACTGCAGAACAAGTATCACCTCCAAGCAGAAAAAAAGCAATAGCCATCTCCAGTTGATGTCTCCCCATCAAGACATAAGCATTTTTCAAAGCTGCTGACTTATTTTTCTCCTCCTGTATCAATAACCAAATTGGATACAACACAGAAATTGATGCAACATATATTTCTACCAAACTGTTCTTATATATTCCAACAAACTAAATCCTGAAATCAACAACAAATATAGGCAAAATACCTGAAAATTGCGTGAAAGAAATCCAACCAATGGTTTATCCTTCTCATCCTTGCTAATTTTAAATAGACCGGCCAAAACCTGGAGTCTATTTAATGCTACATACAGCATTGTACAATCCTTGGGATCTTTCTTCTTGAGATATTGCATTCTAGCCAGCTTTTCCATCTACAGTAGATGAAAACCATCAGAACCATCTAAAGTACATTCTTCTTTTTTTTTTTTTGGGGAGAATGCAAAAATATTGTATAATCTAATGATGAACGCTATTCAATGGAATTTAACCAAATGCAACCCGATTTTGTCAGATATTTCACTTAGCTTCTACCAAAGGGATCTTTTGGCACGACTAACAATTCACTCAACTTGTGACTTTTACATAAATCACAGGGTAATGAACAGTTTTGCAGCTGCAGCATTAAGTTTGGCATACAAGCTAGCAACTGAGTATCATAAATCTGATCCCACTAGCAAATAAGTGCTACAGCACCTTCAAGGTAGACCGCCTAGGATCCCTTTATGACAGGATCCTCACTTTCAAGTGTTTTTCCTTCCTGCCCCATCCCCTCCTTTTTTCTTAAACCGTTAAGTGGAATAAATATGGTGCCACAGGAAAGCATAAATGATAATTGGTTGCTAGATTGTATTTAGATATTATGGAACGAATACTACTCCAGCAGTATAAAAGACAAATGCTTGCTTTCAATTGAGATGTGATGTTTCCTAAAAATCAGACCCTCTGACAATTACCCTTGTGCGCAGTTGTGTTGCATTAGTAAACCAAAATCCAACACCCAATGTCCGCATTTCTGGCCAAGAAGGATCGTTTGGTAGAAATGAACTGAACAAAGTTTCCTGGCAATCAGAGTGGAAAGCCCACGCTATAAGCCCTGAGTCAACCACAAGCTCTTCCAAAGAAGCTGATCTACCAAACTTTTGAAAAAAGAGCAGCTGCTGAAACCTTAATGTGACCCAAAACCTGCAGAAATATAAAGAAAAGAACATTACTGAGATACAACTCAAAAGAATAAGGGTATTGAAACCACAATAAATATGAAATCTATAGCCAGTAAAGAACCACAAATTTCCTTAGGAAACAAATAACTTTCAGTATAGCACTGATAGTTAATATCATCAAGGCTCAAGCTAAAATGAAAGTGATTTACTATGCATTTGCACAATTGTTATTATAATAGGTTCAACGCCTCTATCTTTCAATTCTCTTTTAATTAATTCCCACTCACAACAAATTGATTCATATACACAATTTTGTGCAACCCATGAATTTGAGATGGCAGAGCCTAAAAGGTACTTCTTCTCCAAAATGGAAGAAAAAAAGCAAGATAATTTGTGATAAATATGATGGCTGAGATATATGAACAGGGAAAACTTTCCATGAAGCATCTTCATCACATGCTTCTTTTTTTTACTTGTATGATACTTTTGGTGATATTTAACAATCTTGTTTACAGTTTAGTCCTTTGAACATAACAAGGTTGCCATGTTTAGTCACATTAAGGTAACCTCTATAGGGTAAGTACATCTTTGATGCCTGCTGCTTCCAATGATCCTAGCACAATGCACATTGAAGAAGCTACTCTTAGACTTCTTAGCTACGCATAATGAATGCAATTAAGAAACAAACATGTTTTCTTTTCAGGGCAAAAAGCAAAATCTTGAACCTATATCCAGTCCCACCTCACAAGCTGATTCACTAAGATGGAACTGAATATAAAACTATAAGATAATTATAAGATTTCCTAGAATAATTTATAAAGATAGAAAAGGTTGAGCACTACCTTCGACCCAGTTCATCGAAATTTTCATAAACAGAAGCAGACTGCGGATTACTAACTTCATTTAGAAGATCTATAATTGCAAGGATTTGCATCTTCTCTGTGGAAGTTATTACTGCCAACTCATGCAACTTATTAATAGGTCCAATGAAGTCCCTAAGTCCAGATTTTGTTGAAGATGAGCTGAACATATTGCTGGAGACATTAGGAGCGAAATCATAAGCAAACTGCATCAGGCCACTTTGAAATTGTGAAGATGATGTCATCAAACTAGCATTCTCACTCCATTGGAGTGTATTCCCAGTTGAAATTTTGGAGAGAATCCCTTCAATGTAATCAGACAAAGGTATCTGTGGAATGATGTCACCAATCTTTGGATGGTGACCTCTCTGCTCAGAAATATGAGTAGAATTAAGATATTCAACCAGATGCTTCACGGAGATGTATGCACGTTTCCAATTGCCTAAACACATTGAAGATGACACACTTTAAGTATCCTGAAATCAGCAGCCTGAACAAAACAATTTATAAAAGCCTACGTAAAGAACAGCTTTGCCGAATTAATAAACAGGATAATTACAAGTATATAACTAACAAGGGTCCAGTGTTCACGTGTTCCTGATATATGTCATAGTAAATTGGTTTTAGCTAAAATTAATGCATATGTTATTGTTTCCCTCCAAGAATGCAAGCTACCATACATATATAATGTAATAACAGAGGGTATGCACGAAGGCAATATAATGAAAGAGAAGCAGAAAAGAAAAAAAAACTCATTTCAACCTGAAAACAATCTTCAAAGATAGCTTAAAACATAGAGAAAAATTATTAGTTATTGCAATTCTCGTCTATCAAAGCAACAAAATCTTTATCAGCTAAGTCGGAGAGTGTAGTTTAAAAAATAAAAGAAAATAAGTATGAGCAATACGGGCTGCTTAATTCTTCTACAGCTATATGAAGGAATTCTAGGAATCTGATTGGAGGGGAGGAGAGGAGAGGCACAGTCAAATGCCCATGAGTAATTAATTTAGTAAAAATGCATTCGACATCAACTAAATATAATTGCAGTCCAGTGGAAATATTAGCCAATATCTTTCTAACCTTCTTAGTCAAGTGAAAAGTAACACCAGATATACATTAAGAAACAAAGGTAAATGGAAAAGCAAATGGCATTCCAATAGTCAACGAAACATAATGCAAAAACCTTATTCTTCATCTTAGCCTCAAACATGAGAAATCAAAAAAGAATGTGAACTATTTACCTGAATATATATTTGCAAAGAGTGCCTCAGGATGATACACAGGCAAAACTCTTGCCAGGGTCTCCACTATGTCTAGCATACTCCAGTAACCAAGTAAAATCTTTGACTCACATTTCGTTTGACCCATTCGATCTAAAAATGCACTGGATAGGTAACCCATTTTTGTATTTATCTTCTTAAGGTCAGGCTTGCATCCTCCATTACCATTTGCAATTAATGTTTCTTCCTGATTAACAACATCAGGATCACTAAATATTTCAGAAAAGATGCCCTCACCTGTGCCAATATCAGAATAAAGGCTTTCTGGGCTAATTTTCGGATAGAATTCAGTCTGATGTTTGTTATCTAAAAGAAACAACCATGGACTTAAAAGACTCAAGTAATTAGCATGGACAACCACACCTGTAGTCCTGGGGCCCCACAAGAAATCCTGAATAGCAGAAAAAGCATGACTGATCCCAATGCAAAACCAGATTTGCACACCTGGAGACTTTTTAGAGTCTAACAAAGCATGACCACCGCATCGCTTCTGAGCATATACACGCAACTCATTGCTCATGCAAACTGCAAGTAATAACTGACCATTTCCTAGGGTTAACCAATTCAAAACAATAACATCTTCATTGAGAGACAATGTGTCTTCTAACATAAAAGTTCCCAAGTCTGGTAGACGTATAGAGTCCCATATACGAAGATTGCAGACAGTATTTGACGCACCATCAGAGCCAATGGTTGCAACCTTCCTACCACAACTAGTCAATCGTATAGCACTGACAGGACCCTGATGTGCACTAAACATGCCCACAAGCTCCCATGATTTGTAAGAAATTGATGGTTCACTGGGGCCACATCTCCACAATTTTATACAACCATCAGAGCAGCCTGTGGCCATAACATATGCTGGCCATTTACTGCTAAAGGGATTGTTGTCAAAAGGTAACTTTTGCTGCACCGGTGTCGAACCACCAGGAGAGATCACAGCAAAACTTGTGACCTGATCATGAAGATGAGGTTCAGGCAACTGCGCTGACAACGGAACAATGTGAAGACAATATCTTGTACCAGAAATAGTATTTTCAAATCTCATTGCACTGCATTCAACAATGTTATCATCATTGAAATTACATTCAGAGTAGCTTCTTGTCAGATCATAAGCGTGCATGGTTATTTCCCAGGAAAGAGCCTGAAACTCTTTCATCCATATGCCCAAAAGCAAAAACCCATTGTGCATAGATGTTCTACTACAAGACAAAGACAATGGTATTGTACATATGTCGATTGGACCAACCTCAAAAGGATCGTGACCTGTAAAAGGTATAGTGCATATGTAGTAACATCCTATACCATCTTCACCATGAAAATTCTTTACCGCAAAGCAGTCAATCCCTCCAACATGTCCCAAAAGAAGAAAGCGATCCTCAGCCAATACTAAAGGTGCCCAACTCAAGCTTGAATATTTAGAACATTTATCTTGAGTTACATGCTTTCCACAAATTTTCCATGCAGGAATCAATGTTGGATGATCAAGAATGCCATTTGAATCGTTAGAAAGTGACCAAAACAGAAGTAGCCCATTAGAACCCAAAGAAACAGCCAAATCAACTTCACAAACATAGGGGTGTATACTAACTTGTAAGATTTTACTGGTATGACCATTTATATCTAAAACACCACCAACTGAACATGATAATAAATCTTCCGTCCTAGGTTCACAACGAGGTGCATTCTCTGTATCATTAACCGTTTGGGTATATAACGTAGACCAGAACAAATATTTACAAGGATAGAAATGGATAGAAGAGCATAAAATGGGGGGTCCAGACACACAATTCCTCATGATAACAACCTTTTTAAGAAGTAATTGTTGTTTTAATGTTGCAAGTCCATTTCTGTTAAGATGTTCAACTTCAAGGCCCTGAGGCTCTAGTTTCTTCCACAACCTAACTCGAGGGAACCTCATTGGTGAAATGTCATCAAGACAATGGATTGCCCAGAAAGTAACCAATTTTCCAGGACCAAAGCCTACTAACCACTCACAGCTGCCAGCTTCATTTTTATATCCTTCTCTTAGGAAGAACTGGTTAGTTTCTTCACTGGTTTTAACTATACCACCAATTTCCACTGCCCATGTCAAAAATATATTGGCTCCTAAAGTTCCACGCAATGCATTATCTATCTCAATTACAGCAGAAACACAAAATGACCTTTTAGTAGCTTTTTGATTGTAACCACTGTCTGCTTTCTTTACTCTAGCATTATCTATATCGCTCCATAACCTTACAGTTCCATCTAAGCAGCATGTTAACAATATATGTCTCCGCAAATGCTTTCCGTCTCTCAACAGTTGTTTTCCTGCCAATGGCCTCCATTGAAGCATTGAAACAGGTTGAGGATGGCCTAGCATGGTTTTTGCAAATCCTGAACCTCCATCACCGTAAAACACCAAAACAGACTTGCTTGGCTCATTGGCTCCTCCTCCTTCAATTTGAAAATCCTTTGAACAAGATGCAGCTGCAGAAGGGCCTTCTATGGACCAGGTGGCAGAGACCATGTTTTGAGGCTGATCTGCTTTGAATTTCCAAGCTATTTCCCAGGATTTACTCTTCCTTTTCCACAAAACAACCTCCAATCCACATGCTACTATCCCATCCCCAGATGTCGTCCATCCAACTGCCTCAACTTTTGTAGACTGTAAAAGTACAGTATTCTGGCTCCAACAAAAAGAACCTGAATCAGTAAAACAAGAGGTTCCAATTTGAGATACTCAAGCCATTTGTAATTTTAAAATCAATACAAAACCATAATTTTATAGCTCAGAATTTTAAAAAAAAAAAAAAAACTGCACGGGAACCCATTAATTCAACAAGCAGAACAAAAAATTTCCAAACTTCAACATTGCTAGTAACTTCGAGTACCTTCCAAAATTGAACTCCAAAAGACAAGCATACCTTTGGAATTTAACATCGCTAAGTCGTGACAGAACAAGCAAATGCAATTATCTGAAGCTGCCGCGAGCTCGCCGGAGGAAGGAGTGACCGGAGACCAAGAAACGGCGGTGACAGGGGAAGAAGCGACGGAAGAGATCTCGAGAACTTGGCGGAAAATCGGGCCCATAAGAGTCTGTTCGGAGGAGAGTGGAGAAGGGAAGTGGGAGATCACGAGAAGCGAGGAGGATCCGTAACCTACCCATGAGTAACCGGCGAAGTCAGGCAACCAATCTATGGCGGATTCGGATCGATTCGGGGCTGGAGGGATGAGTTCAGATCTAAGGAGGGAAAGCGGGAGGTGATCGGTGGGATCCACCTCGGAATTGATTGCGCTTCGAGAAGTGGAAGTTGCCCCTGCCATGTCCTTGCAAAGCTGAAGAGGGAGACAGAGCTATTTAAGTATTTATACACTGTACCTTTTTTCATTTTTTGTTTTGGGTGCTGAAATTAGCAGTTGGTTCGGTTCGGGCGGCCTGCCAACTCTGGAGCGAACCACTGGTCTTTGGAGTTTGGGACCTTTCCAACTTGAAAATTGAAATGAGATAAATCCTGAGATTATTTACTTGTTACTGAGATGAAATTGAGAAATCATATTATGTTATATGATTATCATGTGCTTAGTATTTATACATTTAGGTAGAAACTAAAACTTTCTACAATTGCCTTATTTTTAAGGTTTAAAGACATAATTTAGAGCGTAGAGTTTAGGGGTTTATGTGTGTGAGTTCAGAATTTATGGGTAATGGTTAAAATTTATGGTTTAGAGGTCAGGGTTTAAATTTTAGGGTAACATGATGAGGATTTAAGTTTTAACCTATAAATCTTAAATTCTTACCCCAAACACTAAATTTTATTCACAGTCACTAAATTCTAGATCACTAAACCTAAACTCCTAAACCCTACACCCTAAATTAAGTCATAGACCCTAAAACTAAGGCACTTATGAAAACTAAAATTTTTCACCTTCGGTGTATCAAATAATTATTCATGTGTTTATATAATAAATTATTATATTTATATTAGTTGATAAAATATAGTTAAAATTACTATACTTGTTAAATGATAATTAAAATATCTTTTAAATAATAAAATATACATTAAAAACTATATTTATTTTAAATACTAAATTATTTTTTTTAAAAAGAAAGAAATTCAACTAGGCCATTACAAGATTAAAAATACTAAAATAAATTAACAAAAATAAATATATTGAAAGTTATTGCACAAGCCTTTTTTCCCACAATCTTGCACTTTCGTTTTTATTTTCAAAAATATAGCAAAAGCTACAGTAAATTTAAAGACCCATTCACCTGATTTTGTCTATGAACAGTAAAAAAACACCGAAGAAGACCAGGTCATATGGTTCCGCCTATGAACAGTGTACCCTTGTACACGTCGCACGCCAGCAGACATTCAAGCACTGTTCAAAGATAGGCTCAGCTAGCAGCGTCTATGAACAATGCCAAATTATTCAAAGCCTGGGCTTGGCAATCTTTGCATGCCTGGCATGATTTTAAAGAGGCTGAGTTGGCAGATTACATTTTGGAGAATGGTGGGCGATTTGATTTTTGAATGAGGGATGGGTTTAGGGTGTTTTTAAAATGTATAGGGGTGGAGTTTAAAAATATGTGGGTGTTATTAAAGGAGGAATAGGGGTAGTATAGGGGAAATTTTTTTATTTTTTGTGTTAAATAGTTAAGGTTGGAAGTAAAATTTTGAGTGAAGAAGAAGAATAAGAAGAAACCAGTGAAAAAAATAAGTGAAGAAGAAGAAGAATAAGAAATCGGTGATGAAAATATTGTAAGTAAATTCGAATTTTTTAAGTTTTGTTTTATTTGAGTGAGTTCATTTTATTTTGTATATTTGATATAATTTAAATTTTATGCATGTAGTTTTATTTAAGTTTGTTCGAATTTTTTTATGTAGATTCGAATTTTTTAAATTTTATTTTTTAGGTTGATTCAGTATGTTCATTTCTAAATTTAGAATGTTCATTTTTATTTAGTATGTTCATTTTTATTTAGCATGTTCATTTTGATATATGTATTTTGATTGAAAATTTATTTATGTGTCTTGAACATGCAGAGAAAACGAGCAACAACACATTTATGACTATTGTCCATTACAATAGACAAATGGTGAAAACTGATGTCGGGATTGTATTTGAATCTGAAAGCAGTACAAAGATGAGATTTGAAAAGGAAGTCACGCTTCGGGAAATAAAGGATAAAATATCACATGAAATTGGAAAAAAGATTCATGGTTTGCGTTATCGGTGGCTGACATGTGAAAATCCAATCATATATTGTGCAATCAATCTTCAAGATGCTGATGATGTTGGAATGATGATTGCAGAGCATGAATCTATAGGGATTCGATATATCGAGTTGTTTGCCGATGTGCATAATGTTGCTGACCCATTTAGAAACGTCGTTGGAGAATCTGCTCAAATGGATTACGGTAATGAGATTGATATGCTCGAAGGCAATTTTGTCATAATGTTGGCTAGTGGGACATCGAGTACATTTCATACAGCCGAGCCTCCGACATATGGTTCATCATATGAGCCAACTATTGATGCTGATGTGGAAAACCTACGAGGTTAATGGGGAGAAACACTTGACGATTCTAGCGAAGATGGAGATATTAATGATCTTGATTTGTTCCCCGATGACGTTGGTGATGCCTCTGATTTTGGTGTTGGAGAATTTGTTCCGACCGCGGGCGACATTACATTCTATGAACCTTCTGCTCACATGGGATTAGTGGATTTTTGATGCGATGAGAGTTCCTCGATTCCCGAATATGCCTCGATTAACTTCGAGTCAGCATGGTGAATTATCAAAAGGGCTTCAATCTGATGAAAATGATAAAGCTACATTGGCAGTGAAAGAGTACAACATCAAGAACCATGTGGACTGCGATGTTGTAGAATCCAGCCATAGAACTTTCTTTGCCAAGTGTGTGAAGTATGGACAATAGTGCAAATGGAAGATCCGAGTTTCGAAGCTTAAGAGGTCAAATAGTTGGGAGGTCACAAAGTACAATGGAGATTAGACATGTTTACAAACTTTCATAGACCAGGACCTGTAATCACTAATTTTGTCCGGGTTGACCCATTTTTTATTTTACAATGATGGGCTTATATATGTATATATACTATTATGTGATAGAAAAATAACGATGCTAAATGGTTTTATTAGGGTGTTATGCACATGTGTGTTATTATATGTGTGGGTCACTAGTATATGTTTATTATATGTATAGCTATCATCTATAATTATATGTTTGTGGTATATGAAGGTACATAGTATATGTATGTAATGTACGACTGTGATAATTATATGAGTTAGTTGCTTGCATTAATGTCATTAATGTTTAAATGTGAATGTGAAGGTATAGAGCATGAACGTGTATTATGTGTATATGTAATGTGTAGGTGTATTTGTTCAGGTATATGTTGGTTAATATGTTATATGTTGGCTGCCATAAATAAAGAAGAAAAATCATATAAGCCCAAGTTTATTCAGGCCCATTCACATATCCATAAAAAGCCAAAGAATTAATACATATTAGCCCATTTGAGCCCTAAACCCAATATAACAAAACCAAAAAACCCTAAAAACTAATTTGATCACCCTCTTTTTTCTATTGCAGTCGCCAAGATCTAGCCGACCGTCTGGCTCTCCACTCGCGCGTATGATGCACGCCCTGATCGTTCAGTTTTCTCACGCGCCCACGCACTTGCATCGTTTCCTCTCCCCCGTCCGCGTGGCCACGTCGCTGAAATTTCCGCTGCCACCGTACAGTGACCACCAACTCCGCAACCACCATCAGTAGAAAATAAAACATAAAAAACAAAATAAATCAGAATCATCATCATCCACAGTAATATCATTTAAGTTTTGCTTAAACATGTAAACAATAGCATAGGCAACAATGATGTAATAGAAAGAGGATAAATAAGATTGTAAGCACCCATTTGTAAACCCGAAGTGTTCGACGATGGGAAAATATCTAGAATTAATACAAACAAAAAATGCCTTTCAAGGTATCTATTCTCCTTTTTCCAATTCGAAGCACAACATGCATATATATAAAGACGAAGTTTAGAGTTTACCCTCGCCGGTTCGCATTCCTTTAGCGTTGTTTCGGTGTTCTTCAGGCCGTTGCTCCACCGTTAATAAGCCCTGGCCTCCTCGAGGCCAAACGTGGTGAAACGGTATGAGTATACGGTGGCAGAAACCCTATTTTTATCCTCAGTTTTGGGGTTTTAATGGGAAAATGAGGTTGATTTAAAAAACATGTGTAGATCGAGGCTTAGCGTGGAAAAAGGAGTCGATTTTGGTTGGTTTTGGGTTCGCTGGCCGCCAAAGCAGCGGATGGTGATCGATTTCTGGGAATATCCCTCGATGAACGGCGGTGTTCATCGAAGGTTGAGAGAGTGAGGGGGATTCTTTGAATAGCAAGAAAAAAGAAAGAAAAGAGTCTAATTTCTGGGTATAAATTGTGTTTTAGACCGGCTTTAAAATAAAAAAATGGGATAATTGCCACATAAGTCCCCCTGCCCTAAAATAATCATGATCGCGGTCCTTCAGCATAGTCCAATTGCAACTTTAGTCCCTCCGCCATATTTTAATTATAGGTCAGGCCATTCCGCTTATTTTAATTACACCCCGGGTCCCCGAATCTTTTTGATTGTTTTTAATTTCGTCCCTCTTTCACCAGTTAAAGGTTTTTAATTTCGGTCCCTGATTATCAATTTATCCAATTTAGTCCATCTCCCAGTTTTAAATTAAAAACTTTTTTATTCTTTTTTCATGCATTTTTTAATTTAAATCTTGCACATTTATTGCTTGTAAATTTTGGTTTACGTCGCATATTAATATTGCTTGTTTGTGATTGTAGCTTAATGGTTGAAAATTAGTTCGAAATATGTATTTGTGTCCTATAATATATATGTTTTTTAAGTACGAAATAGAAATTTGCAAAATGTCATATAGATATATTTTTTATGTAATATATATGTTTTAGATATAAAATAGAAATTTGTAAAATGTAATAAATATATATTTGATATAATGTATAGTTTTCAAAGTATAAAATAGAAATTTGTAAAGTGTAATATAAATATCTGATATATAATGTATAGTTTTCAAAGTATAAAATAGAAATTTGTAAAATGTAACACATATATTTTGATATATAATATATAATTTTCAAGGTATATAGTATAATTTTGTAAAATGTAACACATATATTTTGATATATAATATATAGTTTTTAAGGTATATAGTATAACTTTGTAAAATGTAATATACATATTTTTGGTATATAATATATAGTTTTTAAAGTATATAATAGGATTTTGCAAAAATGTACAATGTATGTTTTTGTTTATAATATATATATAGTTTTAAAGTCTATCCGTTATTTTCTTTAAATAGTGTACAATATTTAGTTATGTCTATATTTACTTGTATATGTTTTTTCAGGCTTAGTGTGATAGTATAGACCTTGGGTCGTTGAGTAGAATTAATCAAATTAATTTAATTAGTTTAGGATTGTGTGCTCGTCTCATAGAGGGCACGATCATTAAATTAATTAGATTAATTTCAGGATTAGTTTCTTTAGAGCCTTAGTTAGATTAGAGTTCTAATTAATTTAGTGAATTTAAATTTATCTTTGGCTTATTGGGGTAAATGTTAAATTCATTAAATTAATTGAACATTTCTTAATTACTTTTAGGATAAAATTAATTTTAAGTTCAGATTGACATTAAATTACAAATTAATCACCATAATTTAGGGTTTCTAGTCTTTTAGGGCTAATTAATTTAGGGTTAAGTATTAAAATCATTTAGTTGATAAATAGATCACTAGTTGGGCTTTCTAATAAGTTGGGCCTTCCTTTTGTGTGTTTATATTTGTGCCTTTGATTGTCATGTCTTAATTATCATTCATATAACCTTTAATTTTAATTGCATTCTTAATTAGTTTAAATCATAAAAGGGAGGTACTTATTAATTCTAATATTTTTGTTGTAACAGTCCGAGCTTAAAGGATGTTAACCAAATATTCGGATTAATCCTTACCATCCCGAGGTAAATGGATTAAGAATTGACAAAATCATCAAATCATACTTAAATACTTGCATCATGCATAAAGGTTATGTACGAAAGTCGAACCATAAATTAACATGGTAGTCGGGCTTATTCGATGTCGGTTTAATCTATGGTCTGATATATCGTCAACCTTATTAATTAAATGCCTAATTAGTTTAAATTCACCAATTCGATAAAGCCCGTGCAGTTAAGGTTAATTTTCATTTAAGAACTCCGAATTGAATTCAATATAAATTTCAATGATTTTCATCCTTTTAAAAGCAACAAATATTTTGGTACCGATTACCGGGCGTGATAGGGGTGTTAATCATTCCCCACGCGTAACCAACTCTTGGACCATTTCGCAACGAATCTTTGGTTTCTTATAGGGTCCGGCCTACCTTACCCAAGTGGCCGGTGGCGACTCCAAGTTTTCATCGTTTTCAAAAAATTAAGGTTTTCAAAAGAAATTCCCCTTTTAAAAAATATTTTTTTTCAAAAAAAGAGACACTTCAAAGGGGAAAAGGTCGCAACAGCTTGGCGACTCTGCTGGGGACTATTTTTACAAAACAAAAGAGAGTTAGGCCAAAGAAAAAATTGTTGCTTTTAAATAATAAAAATTATTGGGATTTTAATTGATTTTAACCAAGATGATTCTTCCTTGAAAATGAGATCGAGATTGCACGAGCTTTGATAATTGGTGGTCCTCGAATTAATTCTTCATTTAATTTCCAAGGAGTCTCCGACATGTGTTGTATCATATCATTAAGCTCTAAACCCGAGCTATTTTCCTTAAGTGGGAGTGAAACGCCACATACCCACGTGAGTAGCACTCCACAGGTCAGTAATTCACTCCCGAAATCCACGCCTTTTGACACGTGAGCAGCCCTCCACGTCATTAGGTCGTGCTTTCCCTCTAATCGAAACCAGTTTGCAAGCTTATTTCCCTCTAATCGAAACCAGTTTGCAAGCTTATAATAGGTCAGAATTAGGTTCTTGTTACCTTAGTAGGCAATAAGATAGGTTCAGGTACCCTTAATTAGAACCGAACCCATGTGTGAGAATTTAAGAAACCCACCCCTATTAGAGCTATGCGGATAACCTTAGCGAACTAGAATTCATGTGGTTAGGTTTCTTTCTTTGTGTAAATTATTTATCTTCTCTCGCTTTCGTGTTTTTATCTCATGACTCACTCCTTTATTTTCTTTCTTTCCCTTGTTACTCTCTTGTTTTGCATATTTTGGTCATATCATAAAGAGCATATTGAGTTGGAAATAGTCTAAGTTAAAGGCTAGATTGATGGGAGACCTAGTTCGTAGCAATGATGAAAAGAACTCTGACGTACAAATATGGTCCGAAGGGGAGTAGTTTCATGATAGGGACAGTATCTCTACCGGGAGTAGATCAACATTGGCAATGAAGAAATTTATGAATACAAAATACAATGACACTTCCGAGCTGAAGGCAGTGTGGAATAGTTGGGATTTGGAAACAATGTGCACTTTCAGTAGAGAATATGGTGACATTGCATGTTTGTTAGATGTTCTGGTGGATCAGGAACTATTGCAAGCCTTGGTGAGGTTCTGGAATCCCGCCTATAGTTGTTTCACGATCGGTAACTTCGATTTAACCCTTACGATTGAGGAATATCAAGACCTTTTAAACTGTGAGAAGGTTGACGAAACTCGGGTATACTCGAAGCCTAGTAAGAACAAAGCTTTCTGAGGCAAGCTCAAGAGATTCTCGGACATGTTGAAATCTTGGGTCGAACTTTAGGTCACTACTTGGAACAATAAAGAATATCTCAAGTGGAAAGGGATTCTATCCCTAGCTTTAGTACATCCGATAGGCTGAGTTCAGTGGGATCTTTTCGCATTGTTAATTTATGGGTTAGTGTTTTTCCCCGGGCAAGAGGGCTAATCGATCTGGCAATGTTGGACCTATTTGACCGTTTAAGTGGCGGAACCAATCTGGTGCCTGTGATTTTAGCTGAAACTTTCTGATCTTTGAGGTTTTGTCAAGAGCATGGTGGGGGTCGTTTCCATGGTTGCCCACAGCTTTTGATGGTAAGCTTCTATAGTCACCTATGGTCGGATGCTAATTTCTCAAAGCCTCTCTATAATGGCAATTTCTCGCCATTAGAACAATTTCTGCGAAAGGAAGATTAGCCCACCCGAAGATCTGAAGAAGTTTGGATAGGTATTCTTTGCAACCTAAAAGAGGAAGATATAGTTTGGAGGGCTTTGTGGCTTTCTGCAAGGAGTATCCTCTATAGGTGCGGGATACACTCTTGGGTGTCGTTACTTAGACTTTTGGGGCACACTGCTTATGCACTTCTTTTGGTTTTAAGACAGTATGACTCGAAGCAATTTGTACCGGCTACCAAGGGTTTGAATGAGTTCAATATGAATTATGAGAAGGAAAAAGGCTACAAGGCAGTGGTGTATGATGTTTATTCAGCTTGGAACAATGCCAGACGGGTCAGAGTCATGAATGTCACCCACATGACCACTCCTGAGTATGAGGCATGGAGATTCAGCCGTGTCAATGATAACGTCCCCTAATTGAATCCCGATAGAAAGAGGTCGATAAAAAAGAGGTTGGCCACACTTCCTACCGATGCTGAATTTATGAGAAAACAACTTGAAGAGGAGCAAGAAATGTATCTCAAGCTCGAAGAGAAAGCCCGCCAAGAAAATTTCAATTTTGAGTTGGAGAAGATACAATATGAAGGAATGGTTAAAGGTCTACAAAAGATAAATGATGAAGTAGAACTTGAGCTCAAGTTAGAAAATGAAGAGATTCGGAAACTCAAGAGGCTAAACAAAAGCAAAAGAGTAGTGGAAGGTGGATTAGGCGAAGGGTTAGAGCTCCGACTCAGGGAGGAGAGATCGAGAGTTGAGAATTATAAAAAAGATGTATTGTGAGAACATGGACCAAATGCTCACTTTAACACAAGAAATGAAGAACCTGCACACTTCTCACTCTAGGCAGCTCGAGAAAGAACAACGCCAAAATGAAGCCCTGAAGGATCAGGTTAAGTGTCTGGAGAAGTCTCTTTTCAAGCATAAGAGTTCGACTAGCAAATTAAAAGTAAGTAATTCAGAGAACCAGACTTTAGGGGCTCGCATTGAAGAGTTGAAAACCGAGGTTCAACAGCTCAAGGATTATGTGGCAAGCTTTAGAGGAGCAATTCAAGTACGCCCGATGCCGAGTTTGGAGCAACTATATTTTGCTTCCTACACCATTTGGAGACAAGAACATGAATTAGCGCAATGGATGGTTCGGATGTAAGGAGTTGCCCATAAGATACAGCTCTTAGCAGAAGACGCTATTGAACTTCATGATTGTGTCGGCGATGATTCTGAAAAAGAGGAGAGGATTGTTTGGATTTTGAGAGAGATCATTGACCTCGATACTACCCTAAAGTCATATGTTTAGTTGGCTTTTTTTGTTATTGTACCAAGACTATGTTTCTATTAATAAAAGTAGTTTAACGAGGATATTTGCCAAACTCAGTGTTGCTCATTGCATTCATGCATAATTCATTTACTTGCATTCTTTGTTTTATTACAAATAATTGACCAAAAAACTTTCTGTTTCAGAAACAAAAAGATTGCATTTTGGTTCTTTAAAATTATCATCATTCCATACCCATATCATACTCGTTTACGAATGAAGCAAATGAATGAAGGTTTTGCAAAGTTGGAAGCTGATCTGCGTGATCAAATGGAACGAACCCAACAAGAATTAAGGGACACCATCCTCAAGTCCCAGCAAGACACGATGAAGAAAATATCTTAACTGTTGCAAGCCCGGCTAGAGTAGGAGTCGAGAGACAAGGGCACCGTCGAGAGTTTTGCCCAAAACTCAGGGATCGCCCTTATGCCAAGAATTCTCTGCTTGTTAACCCTTCACTAAATCCAACACAAGGTGCATCTGCCTCTCATGTTGGTGCAGTTGCTCAAATTCAACTAGGGTGACCTTCAGGAATCCCGAGATTATCGGGGACGACATCCCAGATTTTGACGAGTTGGAAAAATTGAACCAAATAAAAGCAGAATTCACTAAGCAACTAGAGGATACTCGGAAAGACCTAGAAGAAAAGTTCTAAGTGAAGGAAAACGAGGATGACTCTTTCGGGTTAAGTTCTAGGGAGCTCAATTTGGTTCCCGATGTGGAGATCCCATATAAGTTCAAGACCTCAGATTTTGAGAAGTTTGATGGAAGCACCTGTCTGTCTGCTCATATAGTGATGTTTTGCCGGAAGATGGTTGGATTTACCAACAATGAGAAGATTCTGATTCACTATTTTCAGGATAGCTTAGTAGGATCTGCTTACAACCCACCGTAACCAGCTTGGTATAACCCTAAGGAACATTGTGAGTACCATGTCGATGTCCCAGAACATTTAATTGAGAACTGTATAGCATTTAAGAAGTTCGTTTAGAATCTGATTCAAATTGGGGTGCTACAGTTGGGGGAACCCAGTACGGCCAATAATCCGTTACCGAAACACGGGGGACAAGGTGTAAATACTATCAAAAACGAGTGCACCGAGAAAGTAAAAAAGAACGTTTCCGAAGTCCAGTCTCTCTTGAGATGGGTCTTTCAGCAGTTATGCATGGCACGCCTCATCAATCGGGGAATAGTGTTGGTCAAAGAAGGATGTGGCCCGTACTGTGAGTACCACCAATAGGGAGGTCATGATATTCATCATTGTGAGGAATTTTGTCATTTACTACAAGCTATGATGGATAACAAGAAGATTGAGTTTTTTGAAAAGGAGAAAAGAGGAAAAGAATTTGAAGTTTGTGCCTCGGAGAGCTAAGAAACCAAATATAGCGCAAAGAGACCACTTGTCCTCGGTCTCAAGCCGAGTGAGGCAAGCGAACTAAAAGCGGCTCCCAAAATTATAATTGCTACCCCAAAGTCTTTTCCTTTCAAGGATACAAAGGTGGTCTCGTGGAATTACGCCACGAGCGTCACGATTCCGGGCTCATCCAGTGCACAAGAGGAAAAGAGGATAATAGGACAAAAATTGCTCAACCAAATAGCGGAGAAGTAAGCGACGTGGGGCAACTCATAATGAGTGGTTGATGTTATGCCCCGGAGGACCTGAGGGATCCATAGGAGAAAGGCAATAAAGTTGGAGTAGAACCCGAGAAGTTGTTCGGAGAAGACCCACCCTCAAAAATCAAGGAGCCGGTCATATAAATTCAAGTATAATAGTTTTTGAAATTTTTGAAGCACAATGAGTATAATGTTGTCGATCAAATTCAAAAATAACCAGCTCGTATTTTAGTACTTGATCTATTACTAAACTCAGAAAAGCATCACAATGTATTGTTGTAGGTTTTGAATGAGCCTTCGTTACAAAAGATATCTCTGTTGGGAGATTAGATCAGATTATCAGTCACATCACCAACGTCAATCACATTACTTTCAGTGATGGTGAAATTCCAGGGGAAGGCACGGGGTCTGTCAAGGCCCTGAACATCATCATTCACTGTAAAGGTTATGTGTTGTCAGGCGTTTTAATTGATAATGGCTCTGCATTGAATGTTATGCCATTAGCCACGCTACAACAACTACCAATAGATAGCTCGCATATAAAACCATGTCATAATATGGTGTGAGCCTTCGACGAGACTCAAAGAGATGTGGTCGAGAAAATAGAAGTACCCCTGATCATTGGTCCCACTGAATATGTGCTCGATTTTGTGGTCATGGATATCCAACCATCTTACAACTGCCTGTTAGGAAGGTCGTGGATACACTCGGTCGACGTCGTTCCGTCCTCACTCTATCAAAAGTTAAAGTTTGTCACCGAAGGAAAGTTAGTAATGGTGAATGCCAAAGAAGACATCATCACTTCAGTGACTCCAGATACACCATACATCTCTACTGATGGAGAAGCAATAGAAGGTGCCTTTAGAGCCTTGGAACTTGTCAATGCTACTTTTTGTTGCTGAAGAGAACAAGGTTCTATGCCCTAAACTGTCAAATTGCACTAAGATGATGGTATTCGGAACCTTGGGGAAAAGAGAAAGAAAGAATAAAGGTTTGGGGAGAAATCTACAGGGGCGTCTTCATCCTGTTAGTGTGATTTATAAAGTGGACCGTTTCAGACTTGGTTATAAGCCCAATTTTCTGCAAAAAAAACAAGAGTTTAAAAAGAGACAGGAACAGAGGAATGCCAGGTTGAGAGGGGGAGGACATTCCATGGGCTCCTATAACCTACTCAAACTTCAAAGGTATCTTAATATCTAGGGGGATTCAAAATTTGGAGAATGATATCCAAGAGGCAAACCAGGAGGTGGAAGGTGCCTCCAAGAAGAATTGATCAGTGAGGCTTTAGAAGAAATGAATGTGAACATGATTGGTGATGGAAGCAAGGCTAATTGGTTTCTGGCCAGAATTCGCCCGTGCCTCCCAGGAGAAGAGCTTAACAACTGAACCTTCAGGGTCGTGCCATCATTTTATAGGAACAAATCAAAGTAATGCCTAGAACCACTCCGTTACTTTGGCTCAAAAGTAACATACGTCTTTTGTAAAAAAGGGCAACTATGTCATATCCATCTGCTTCAAATGAAATATACTATGTCTACCTTTTTCTTTCTCAAATGGAAAAGATGGCATTCATTCCATTCCATTTCATTCATTCATTATTTATTTATTTACCTATTTGATTAATTATTTATTCACGTCACAAGCTATACATTTCCTTTCCCAATAGGCACTTTCAAAATTGTGCAAGACTCTTAATATAAACTGTATGAACGATGTGGAACCTAATCCTAAAGTAGATTTTAAACGACCCATGTACTTGGTGGAGATAGGGGAAGAAAATGATGAGATTCCCGATGAGCTACTAAGAATGATGGTCGACAAGGAGAAGCAAATCCTTCCGCACCAAGAGAAGATAGAGATCCTAAATTTGGGGACTAACGAAGAAAGGAAAGAAGTAAAGATCGAAGGTACCCTATCACCAGAAGTCAGGCAAGGGTTAGTGGAACTACTTGTAGAATTTAGAGACGTATTCGCATGGTCATACTAAGATATGCCGGGCTTAAACATGGACATTGTAACGTACAAGCTTCCCATTAGGACAGAATGTAAGCCCATCCAGCAAAAGCTTCAAAGAATGAGAACTGACATGTTACTAAAAATTAGGGAAGAGGTGAAGAAACAACTCGAGGACGAATTTTTGGAAGTCTCTAAGTACCCAGAATGGGTAGCCAATATCGTACCGGTATCGAAAAGGATGAGAAGGTGCGTATGTGTGTAGATTATAGGGACCTTAATAAGGCGAGCCCCAAGAACAATTTCTCTTTGCCCCATATTGATACTTTAGTGGACAATATTGCGGGGCATGCTTGGTTCTCATTCATGGATGGCTTTTCGGGGTACAACCAGATCAAAATGCACCCTGAGGACATGGAGAAAACCACTTTTATGAACATGTGGGGCACTTTTTGTTACAAAGTAATGCCCTTCGGATTAAAAAACCCGGGGCAACTTACCAAAGGGCCATGGTAACCATGTTTCATGACATGATGCATAAGGAAATAGAGGTATACGTGGATGACATGATAGCCAAATCTAAGGTTGAGGAGGAGCATATATAAAACTTGCGGAAACTCTTTCGAAGGCTAAAAAAGTATCGGTTGAAGCTCAACCCGGCCAAATACACATTCACAGTTGCATCAATGATGTTTTTGGGCTTTGTGGTAAGTCAGAAGGGCATCAAGAACGACCCCGCAAGGTGAAAGCAATTCAAGATCTTCTACCGCTACAAACATAAAATGAGGTCCGTTGATTTTTGGGGAGGTTAAGCTACATCTCCCGGTTCATATCTCAATTTACTAATAAGTATGACCCCGTCTTCAGACTGCTCCGAAAGAATAACCTGGGGGTATGGGATGAAGATTGTTAAGAGGCACTAGAAAAGATCTCGAAATATTTGATCGATCCCCCAATTCTAGTAGCACCAGTGCCAGATAGACCGTTGATCCTGCACCTGACAGTCTTTGAAAATTCTATGAGGTGTGTACTTGGACAACACGATGACTCAGACAAGAAGGAAAGGGTAATCTACTATTTGAGCAAGAAGTTCACCGATTATGAAACGCGGTACCCGCCAATTCAGAAATTATGTTGTGCCTTAGTATGGGCTACTAAGCGGCTACGATAATATATGTTGTATCATACCACCTGTTTAATTTCCAGGATAGATCTGCTGAAATTTCTTATGGAAGTGGCAACATTGACCAGAAGATGGCCCGTTGGCAAATGCTCTTGTCAGAGTTTGACATCATATATGTGAACTAGAAAATGGTAAAAAAAAAGTGTTGTGGCAGATCTTTTGGCAAGTTGCGCCTCAGATGACTGTGAACCGTTGGATTTCCATTTTCCAGACGAAGATTTGATTTATGGTTTAACTGAAGGGAGACCTGTTGTTGAGAAAGAGGGATGAAGGCTCTATTTCGACGGGGCGTCGAATGCCCTATGCCATGGAATAGGGGCAGTATTAATTTCCCCTGAAGATGACCATTACCCTTTTACAAGTAGGTTGGAATTCTTCTGCACCAACAATATAGCCGAGTATGAAGCTTGTGTCATGGGACTCTGAGCAGCCATTGAGAAGAAGATCAATGTGCTCCAAGCTTTTGGAGATTCTTCCTTGGTAGTCTACCAACTTCGAAAAGAGTGGGAGACAAGAGATCCGAAGCTAATCAAATACCATGA
This sequence comes from Hibiscus mutabilis, assembly GCA_019671005.1. Classification (NCBI taxonomy): domain Eukaryota; kingdom Viridiplantae; phylum Streptophyta; class Magnoliopsida; order Malvales; family Malvaceae; genus Hibiscus; species Hibiscus mutabilis. The sequence goes on along the minus strand of CM033718.1, from coordinate 9,800,406 downwards.
TTTGATCCAAGATTTGGTCAAAATTTTTGAAGAAGTCAGTTTCACCTATTTGCCAAGAGAGGATAATCAAATGGTCGACACTCTAGCCACTTTGGCCGCCGTGTTCAAAGTAAATAGGACAACCAAAATGAAGCCTATCGAGATGCAAACTTTTGAGGTGCAGGTACACTGCTATAGTTTGGAAGAGGAAAATGACAGAAATCAATGGTATTATGACATCCTCCAGTATATCAAATACCAGACTTACCCAAAAGACGCCAACGATAACGAAAAAGAACTATCAGAATGTTGGCATTGGGATACGTCCTCGATGGAGAGGTTCTGTATAAAAGAAGCAAAGATCAGATACTGTTGAGATGTGTCAATGCCTGGGAGGCTGAAATTATTTTAGCAGAGGTCAATAGAGGTTTATGCGGAACCCACGCTAGCAGATTCTCGATGGCTAGGAAAATCATGAGATACGGCTACTTCTGGTCAACAATGGAGGGAGATTGCATCAATTATGCAAAAATGCCATAAATGCCAAATCTACACCAATAAGATACATTCCCCACCAGTACCACTTCACGTCATGAACTCATCTTGGCCTTTTGATACTTGTGGAATAGACGTTATTGGTCAGATACACTCGAAAGCTTCTAATGGGCATCACTTCATCTTAGTAGCTATTGCTTACTTCACCAAATGGGTAGAAGTTGCCTCGTACGCCAACATCACAAGAGCGACAGTTTGCAAGTTCCTCAAGAAAGAAATTATATGTCGCTATGACCTGCCCAAAAGAATCATCACCGACAATGCTTCCAACTTGAATAACAAAATGACGACTGAGGTGTGTAAACAGTTCAAAATTGTACATCACAATTCTACTATTTATCACCCTAAGATGAACAGAGCAGTAGAAGCAGTGAACAAGAATATAAAGAAGATCATAGCAAAAAACCATAAAAAATTACAAGGATTGGCATGAAAAAGCCACATTTTGCCCTATTTACGTACCGAACCTCTGTGAGGACCTTCACCAAGGCAACGTCATACTCTTTGGTATATGGCACGAAGACGGTATTACCCATCGAAGTAGAGATTCCATCACTTTGAATTTTTAACGAAGTAAAGTTGGATGAGGCCGAATGGATGCAAGCTAGGATTGATCAGTTGAACCTCATTGAAGAAAAAAAAGTTGAAGGCTATCTATCATAGTTAAATGTATCAGAAAAGGATGATGCGAGCCTATAACAAAAAAGTTCACCCTAAAGAGTTTCAAAAGGGGGATCTAGTGCTTAAAAAGATCTTACTTAAGCCAAAAGACTTCCGAAAGAAGTGGATGCCTAATTGGGAAGGGCCTTATGTTGTAAAAAATGCCTTCTTCGGAGGAGCATTAATCTTATCAGATATGGATGGGAAAGAGTTGAACAACCCTATAAACTCGGACTCTATAAAAAATATTATGCCTAAAGAAAAAAGAGAAAAAAAGAAAAAAAGAAGAAAAGAAGAAAAAAAGAAAAAAAAAGAAAAAAAAGAGAAGAAAAGAGAAGAAGAAAAAATAAAGAAGAAAGAAAAGAAAATAGGGTCTAGGGCGAAAAACTGAAGATGGGTGTCTTAAAACCAAAGGGGATCTGAACTGAAAATATGGATAGGACGATTCAAATATACTAGGATTTTGCATTCGATCGGTAGGCTATGTTGAAGGACTATGCTTCGTTCCTTAGGTCGTCTAGAATTGCAACCAAAAATGGCGAGTGAAAGGCCTACTGCAGTTAATGAGTCTTCATTGTTCATACAGTCGATGCTATCTATAGTTTTTTTTTCATGTTTGCCATGACTTTCAAAATTATGTTAATATTTCTCTAAGTATTAATAAAATATTATTCTCATTTTTGTTGTCCGTCCCACAATCATCTCGTAGATAAATTGGCATAGATTATGGAAAAACAAAGGATTTCTTGGCATTACAATGATTTAACCTATTAAGTGCATGCTATTCCAAGATAGAAGGCGAATCCGCCAAGGTTAAGGCAAAAGAAGACATCGAGGGTAAAATGACGAGATTCACCGAAGAAAGACGAAAAGTACCTCACATTTTGGAATCCTGAGAGCTAAAGGCAAAAACCCGGAAGGGCGCCCATAAAAGAAAGACAAAAAAGAAAAAAAAAGAAAAGACAAAAAGAAAGACAAAAAAGAAAGAAAAGAAAAAGTAAGGTAAGAAAAAAGAAAAAGAAAAACTCTGAAGTGAAAACTCGTAAAGGGCGCTTTAGGGAAAGACAAGTCTAAAGTGAAAACCTGAAAGGGCGCTTTAGAACAAGAGGTTTAGGAGTTCAAGAGAAAAAGGTGCATAAAGGGTGAACCCGAGTGAAAAATGGGGCACCATCGTTATAAAGAAAAGAAGAGGAAAGCGAGAGAAGATCAAAATCAAGGGACCTATAAGAAAAGGGTGCGAGTGAATTATTATCATTCATACACCATACTTAGTGAGACATCCCTAGGTTAGGAGCATGCTAACTCATATCATCATAGCATTTCATCTATGTTCACAAGTATTTGAAGAAAAACCATGTACCTCCTAAGAAGAGAAGTAAACGACGAAGTGGAAACACGAACGGAATTTTCAAGCAAAGGATTTCAAATTTGCCACTTCTCAGTAAAAGAGACAAGATGATAGAACCTCTCTCACGAAATGGAAGAATAATAGCCTATCCGTTTAGGCTCACGAAGAGCGGAAACCTTCACGGAACCTTCATTTGAAGAATTGCTAGTCATTTGAAGGTTAGTTGGTTTGTCTGCTGCCACTTCGGAAGGACCTACCAGTGCCACCAGTCATTTTCACCACTCCGAGAAAACAAGTTATTTGGATTTGCTCGTTGCCACTCAAGAAGAACAAATCGTCCAACAGGGAAGTAGGATAAAATTAGTGTTTATTGTCTTTGTTTTATTCTAGTTCTACAAGTATAAGCAAAGAAGGGCAGCTGTAATCACTAATTTTGTCCGGGTTGACCCGTTTTTTTATTTTACAATGATGGGCTTATATATGTATATATACTATTATGTGATAGTAAAATAATGGTGCCAAATGGTTGTATTAGGGTGTTATGCACATGTGTGTTATTATATGTGTGGGTCACTAGTATATGTTTATTATATGTATAGTTATCATCTATAATTATATGTTTGTGGTATATGAAGGTACGTAGTAATTGTGTGTAATGTACGACTGTGATAATTATATGAGTGAGTTGCTTGCATTAATGTCATTAATGTTTAAATGTGAATGTGAAGGTATAGTGCATGAACGTGTATTATGTGTATATACAATGTGTAAGTGTATTTGTTTAGGTATATGTTGGTTAATATGTTATATGTTGGCTGCCATAAATAGAGAAAAAAATCATATAAGCCCAAGTTTATTCAGGCTCATTCGCATATCCATAAAAAGCCAAAGAATTAAAACATATTAGCCCATATGGGCCTAAACCCAATATAGCAAAACCAAAAAAACCTTAAAAACTAATCTAATCACCCTCTCTTTTCTATTGCATCCGCCAAGATTTAGCTGTTGGATCAGATCTGATCTAACGGTCCTGATCAAACCCGATGACTGCCCAGCCTCCACGCACCAACCGTTCAGCTTCCTTATGCGCTCATGCACATGCACAATTTTGTCTCCCCCGTCCGCGTGGCCACGTCGCCAGAATTTTCATTGCCACCGTACGTCGACCACCAACTCCACAACCACCATCAGTAGAAAATAAAACATAAAAAATAAAAGAAATCAGAATCATCATCATCCACAATAATATCATTTAAGTTTTGCTTAAATATGTAAACAATAGCATAGACAACAATGATGTAATTGAAAAAGGATAAATAAGATTGTAATCACCCATTTGTAACCCCCGAAGTGTTCGACGGGGGGAAAATATCCAGAATCAATACAAACAAAAAAGGCGTTTCAAGGTATCTATTCTCTTTTTTTTTCAATTCGAAGCATAACATGCATATATATATAAGACGGAGTTTAGAGTTTACTCTCGCTAGATCGCATCCTTCTTGAGTCGTTTTAGCTTTCGTCGGGTAGTTGCTCCGCCGTTAATAACCCCTGACCTCCTAAAGGCCAAATGTGGTGAAGCGGTGCGAGTATACGGTGGTGGAAACCCTATTTTTATCCTCAGTTTTGGGGTTTTAATGGGAAAAAGGAGGTTGATTTTAAAAAAACCACGTGTAGATCGAGGCTTAGTGTGAAAAAAGAAGTCGAATTTGGTTGGTTTTGGGTTCGCCGGCCGCCGGCGCGACAGATGGTGATCGATTTCTGGGAATATCCCCGGTGAACAACGGTGTTCATCGAAGGTTGAGAGAGTGAGGGGGGATTCTTTGAATAGCAAAAAAAAGAAAGAAAAGAGTCTAATTTCTGGGTATAAGTTGTGTTTTATACCAGCTTTTAAATAAAAAGTGGGATAACAACCACATAAGTCCCTCCGCCCTAAAATAATCATGCTCGCGGTCCTTCCGTATGGTCCAATTGTAACTTTAGTCCATCCGCCCCATTTTAATTATAGGTAAGGCCATTCTGCTTATTTTAATTACACATCGGGTCCCCAAAACTTTTTGATTGTTTTTAATTTCATTCCTCTTTAGCCAGTTTAAAGGTTTTTAATTTCGGTCCCCGATTTTCAATTTATCCAATTTAGTCATTCTCCCAGTTTTAAATTAAAAACTTTTTTATTCTTTTTTCACGCATTTTTAATTTAAATCTTGCACATTTATTTCCCATAAATTTTGGTTTACGTCGCATGTTAATATTTCTTGTTTGTGATTGTAGCTTAATGGTTGAAATTAGTTAAAAATTAGTTCGAAATATGTATTTCAATGATTTTCATCCTTTTAAAAGCAACAAATATTTTGGTACCGATTTTTGGGCGTGATTGCGGTGTTAATCCTTCCCCACGCTTAACCAACTCTCAGACCCTTTCACAACGAATCTCTGGTTTCTTATGGTGTTCGGCCTACCTTACCCAAGTGGCCGGTGAAGACTCCAAGTTTTCATTGTTTTCAAAAAGTTATGGTTTTCAAAAGAAATTCCCCTTTTAAACAATTTTTTTTCAAAAAATGAGACACTTCAAAGGGAAAAAAGGTTGCAACAGGACCACCAAAAATTAGACTCGACTGTGATAAGCCATCACGTGATGAAGCTGGTAGAAGCATATCCGAGGGTTTTGGTTTCAACAATTCAGGCAACCATTGCGCAACAATTTGGATACTAGATAAAATACAAGAAGGGGTGGTGTGCAAGAGATAAGGTAATGGAGTTGGTGTATGGTGATTACGATAAGTCGTACAACGAGCTACCGGCTTTATTACTAGCAATGACATATTTCATCACATGCACCATAGTGAGGTATCAAACGAAGGATGCATACGACTGACAATGACAACTTCTTAAAGGGTATAAATTTTTTTATCGACTCTCCTGGCGTTCAAGCTTTGCATTCAAGGATTTCCTTATTGAAAACATATGATTTAAGTGGATGACACATGGCTGTACAGGAGATACTCTCATGTATTGGTGATTGCCATTGCACAAGATGGTGAGAACAATGTCTTCCTGATTGCATTCGCCATTGTTGAGCAGGTGATAGGGGAAGCTTGGAATTTCTTTTTGACCAATTTACGTGACTATGTCGTCCGAGAATATGGGGTCTGCATTATATCCGATCGAGGGTCAGTTATCAAGGTATCAATTAGTCAATAAGTAAATTGTTGGACACCTCCGCACGTATACCCCGCATACTGTGTTCGTCACATCGGTAAGAACAACTACGAACAATTCAAAAATCAATACCTTCGCAATGAGATTTTGAGCATGGGTAAGCATCATATTTTTTCCAAACTCAATTATATTTGCATATCCATTTATTATGTATATGTTTTGATAACTCTCGATACTAACAATATTATAACACAAGATATCCACTAATGCGGCCAGATTTTGAGAGGAAGATAGAGAATTTAATGAAGTACATTGACCGCGTTTGGAGTTGGGCAAACAATATCGAGAGGGAATGATGGGCCCAATCGTATGATAAAGGTGGTAGACGATACGGGCAAATGACAACCAACCTTGTGGAGTGCATAAATGGAGTACTAAAAGGATCACGTCATCTCCCAATAGCAAGCCTGGTGAAAGAGACGTACTATAGGTTGACAGAAGTTTGGTCAGTTAAAAGGAAGGAAATCGAGGCCTTAATAAATAAGGGGCAAAGTTGGGCTCCCGAGCTTGTGAGAAAAATGCAAGATAATGTGATGAATGCAACATCGACGAAGGTTCACAGCTTCGACCGATTCAATCAGACATTTGATGTTGTTGGCCCCAGACGCAACAACGAAGCAGCGCACTCAAATGTATTTTGAATTGATTTCAGACGTAGGTGGTGTGATTGTAGAGCATTCCAGGCATGGCGATATCTATGTACTCATGCAGTTGCAGCGTGTATGTTCACCAATATTGACCCATACACCTATGTTGATGAATGCTTCGATCTCCATAGAATGGTCGAAATTTACAGAAGTGAGTTTGAACCGATCGCGAATTCAAAGTATTGGCCGTCAGTGGTGTTGTCACTAAATTTTCACCTAATTCTTTGTTTCTGCTTTCATTTTTATTGTTGTATTATATCTATGTCATTTTTGGTTCATTAGTATTGCAGTAGTATTAATACATTGTTATATGTTAGTATATTGATATGGTAGTTAGAATTAGCATATGTTATATGCATTTTTGTTGGTGTTTTTGTAGTTGATATAATAGCTAATATGATAGATAATATAAAACCCAAAATAAATACATAGCTCATTTATCAATGTCCATTAAAAATAAAAGGTCCATTAGATTTAATTTAGAATAGAGTCCATTATAGGAAAAAAAACACATAGAGTCCATTAAATAATTACATGCCCATTAATACATGCCCAATTACATGATAAGGCCCGATTGGCCCAGAACTAAGCCCTAACGCCATTTTTGCTGTCTTATATGCAACTGAAGGACAACTGTTGGATCAAAGGTTGATCCAACAGTGCTTATAATGCCTAGAAACCCTAGATAAGGAAGAGTCAGCGCCTCACTAGCATAGTCGTTCGATCAGGACGAGATCTAACGGCCCAGATCACATCGAGGTGTATCACGTGGATCACCACTCACGCGTGGCAGCCACGTGCGTGCCCTTTCAGCCTCTGGCAAACGTTTTATTTCCTCCAATGGGTGCTTGAGCCGATTCTGCTTCGATTGCTCCTCGCCAACGTCGTTCGAAATACGCAAACAAAGAAACAAGAAGGTTAAATCCCTAAATTGGAGCTTACCAATTCGGTAAAAATCAAGATAAAATCAAAAGGGAATTAAATCCCTAAACCGAAGCCTTAGCTGCAAATCGGGATCAAATCAGAGGCAAAGTCAACCAACACGAAGGAATTAAATCCCCAAATCGGTGCCATGGCAAAAATCAAGCAATTAGAGGGGAAGAAATCGAGGATTTGAGCTTAGGACTTAGGCAATTCGTGTACTATAAATAGCACTGTAATTCTTTGTAACATAACAACAATTGGATACGAATCACACACAATCACATACATACAAATAGCATTCGGAAACCCAGAAGTTGTAGCAATTCAGCAAGTGTATTCAAGCAATTCCAGTAAAATAAAGCAGATTTTTCTGGTAATTCTTTCTTTATATGTTCAATTTCATTTTTAAATAAAGAAAATGGATTGGTTTTACCTCTGTTTTATTGAAAACGCCACTATGGTTCGATTTCGACATAGCTCCGGCGAAAAAAGTGTGATTTTAGGGTCCCCAGAATCTGGGAAATTAGGGTTTTCTGAGAAATTTCCCCGCCGGCAACGGCGGCCAGCGCCAGTGGATGACAACCGGCACGACGGACCATTGTCGTGTTCTTCAAATCATGAAGAACACGACAAATGTTTTTAGAGAAAAAATGAGAGCCGGCTTAATCCATTTGGGGAATGTGATAAAAATGAGTTTATGTTTCTGAAATTTTGCTTAAATACCAACCCGTTGACCCGACCTATGCCCGCATGTCGACCCGCGCCCTTCTTTCTCGAGCTTTGTATTGTAGCCCTTCAGTTTTCAATCTTTTCAATTTCGTCCATTTTTCTTTTAAATCGAGCATTAGATTTTTAATTGACTACAAATTGGTCCTCATATTTCATCTTTCTTTCAATTTAGTCCTTCCCCTCACAATTTTAACACTAAATTTTTTATTATTTTCAAATTAACCCTCAAATTTTGTTTTTCTTTCAATTTAACCCTTAGCCGATTTTTTTTTTTAAAAAAAGATAAATTATCCCTTTCTTTATTTTAGATTTATTTCAGTCATGTAATTTATTTATTTCTTTGCTTTTATGTATATATGTTTACGTTTTAAACCTTAGGAATAGGTGCTTGAAAACTTAGATTAGTGACGTGTGTGCAGAAACATTTCCTCACAATTAAAAAAAACACACTTAATTTTATTTAAACCATAATAGCTAAAATGAAAGTAGATATATCTTTAGGGTTTAATCGCTAAGTAGGATAATTCTAAAAAATGATAACGCACTTAATATTTTCCTTGGTTTGTTTTAAAAAGTGAAAACTTAATTAATGTGGTGTCTTATCAAGCGAGAATGAGGGGTTAGCGCCAAGAGTGTTGACGGTGATTAAAGTTCATTTCCCAGGCGATAAGGCCGTTAAAATATATTTACATTCACTTTGCGGACAAATAAAGCGAAATCATGTAAACCTGCAAATTCCAGTTTTCAAAACACTTCTTGAAATCAATTAGGTACCAATTTTTGGGCGCTGTGGGGGTGCTAACCCTTCCCCACACGTAACCGACCCCCGAACTTGTTTTCTCTTATTTTCACAGACCAAAAATGTTATTTTGATAAATAAAACGTTTTATTAAAATAACCCTTTTTTAAAAGTGATCCAATCACACTTTCCTTAAAAAAGATTGGTGGCGACTCCGTATTTTCTTAAGTTTTCCAAACAACATCAAAACCTTTTTCCTAAAAAAAGGTTGCAACAAGTGGAGCATGAAACATGGTTACCGGATCCTACACTCCGTAGAAGTCCAAATGGCCGACCTAGATCGACTCGCATCTATACCAGTATAGATCTTCATCATAGAAAGGACAGCGAAAGAGATGTACCATATGTAGGGCTGAAGAACATTCCAGATCAAACTATCCGAATAAACCAAGATTTGTGCCTATGCCTCTGTAATTTATTATGTGCAAATAAATTAGTGGGAAAATATTCAACTTTCCATTACTATTAGTGGAAGAATATTTTATTTCAAGCATTAGAATTGAAATTTTAATATCGAAATTAAATCAAATTGGGACATTGAAATTTTAATATCGAAATTAAATCAAATTGGGACATTGAAATTTTAATATAGAAATTAAATCAAATGAACAAAGAAATACGGACATTGAAATTTTAATATCGAAATTAAATCAAATGAATAAAGAAATACGAGTAGTGTGAATAAAATAATGATTAATTAAATCGAATGAACAAACTTTATTTTTTTTCAAATCAGTTGAACCACCAACCCACCCACGGTCAGGAATTCAATTGCATTGATTTTTTTTTACTTTGAAATCTTGCCACCCACTCACCCTTTTCACCCCTGCCACGTCCAGGTCTGCCAAATTCATTTGGGGCATTGATTTTTTTTTGAAAATTGATAATTTTTTCAATTGTACTATTTTTTTGTAAAAATTGTATTTTGATTTTATAATCGAATGAACAAAGAAATACGTGAAATTAAATTGAATTAGAATTCTTGTTTAGGGTTTTAACTTTGATTTTTTCACTAACTTATTATATTAAAATTTTTACTTTGATCTTTTCAATTGCTCTTTTTAATTTGCAAAAATTGCACTTTGATTTTAATATCGAATTAGAATCGAACGAACAAAGAAAGAAATACGTTAAATTAAATAGAATTAAAATTCTTGTTTGATTTTTGACTTTGAGTTTTTCACTAACTTATTACATTCGAATCTACTTTGATTTTTTCTTACGCAATTTCTGCCCATGATTGGATGTGGTTGAAAGATAAGACGGATGCGGTCGTTGAGTACGTTGTGTCCTCTTAGGTGGCTCGAGATCCTCTTCATCATCCTCTTTAGCATCCTTTTCAGAATCCTCTTTAGCGTAGCTAACCTTCTTAGTCACCGAGGGCATAAGAGGCGGTGTTGTGAAAAAATCCATGTAACCATTCTTCCCCCATAATCTGTTGTGAATTTAGAAAATTTGCATTTCCTGAAAATTTATGTTCTTGCCAAAGTTCAAGTAAATGAGTGACTATGGTAAAATAAACTCAGGTCTATAACAAACAGCATCATCAAACCCTATATTATTAGAAAAGCTCGGGCTCACTGCTGGTTGTACACATGTAGGAGGTTGATAAAACTTGGGTGTGTATAAACCAACGGTATCAAACCCAATATTATTATAGGAGCTTGGATCCCATTGATGGTTGAACACATGTAGGAGCCGGTTTATTTTTCCATATATTTGTCGGCGTTACTAAGCTTGAATCGGGTCCCATGTCGTTGGCCATCCTTCGGGGTTTCTACTATAGATGTTTGTACTCGCAGATGCGCCCGTTGTAATCTTTGATGATTTACCTTTTCCACCATATTTTTTATACCTATGGCATTCGTCTCGTTCATCAGCAATAGTTAAGTACGACTTTCCATAAGCACGATAGTACATCATGTACTCTGAACTCTCGAAATCAAAATCATCAGCTTGTAATGGATTGTGATATGGCAATGATTAAATTCTATCATTCCACAAAGCAATGTACTCGGCGTGAACGGTTTCTCAATTCGTATCCGACCTGTCGTGTCCATCAAAGGAGTGAAGAAAGAAATGATCACGTGGAATACGTGAAATGGGCTGGTGGAAGCCAAATTTCCTTAGTACTTTATCTTCGAATTGGAACTCCACAATATGAAAGTGGATCAATGGTGTAACACTACACCAAAAAAGTGAATCCTTCAACAAATATTTTGGTAAATATATGCGGTCATCATTGTACGCAATCCAAATAAATTGTAAAAATGATTATTTTTAATAATACATCTAACTAAATGTAAATAATACATTTAACCAAATAAACTTTTCATTCACGTACCTGCTATTGACAATATAAATCAATAGCAAATCTAAAAACTATGACGTTGTGCGTGAATCTCGCCTCATGCTTTTCCTCGCACCATCTAGATACAAATCACATTTATATTTTAAAAACAAGTAAATTAAATTTAAACATTCAACTCAAAATCAAGATATTTACCTTGCAATGACAAGAACTGTATTTGTGTTCGAGTAATCGGTGTAAAAAAAGGAAGTCGCTACCACGCCCAAGCTTGCAATAACAACAGATATCCACCAATACCACTTGTCTTCTTACCCCTTTCTAGTATAGCACCCTTGCACAACTCACGATACAAGTGAGCTAATATGGTCGATCCCCAACTATATTGATGACTAGCTTCCCAAGGAGTATCCAAAAATGGTAGATACCATACACTGACCAGATTGCCAGATTTATCCGGCATCAGTATCCCTCAAATCATCTGTATAATATATACTCGACCGACCTTGTAAATTTCATCAACTAGACTATACTGATTGAGTCCAAATTTACTTTTCAACCAACTCAATTTCACACGAGACCCTTTCACGTTATTTTCCATATGGCACCTTCCCAAGGTACTTTTGACAAATTTCAGCAGTAGAACTATCGGTACTCTCGATCAATGGCTTTTCATTTACCGGCACGATAAGATAAACCACGTCTTCTAGCGTGATGGTGCACTCTCCACAAGGCATATGGAATGTATGCGTTTTAGGCCTCAAACGCTCAATTAGAGCGATAATCAATCCGGGAATCAGCTTGTACCCGCGAAGGAATGTGGCATGATAAAATCCCTCCATTTTCAAGAAACCTCTATTATTTAGGCGACTATCTACCATGCACATATGATGTTTGAATGTGGCATGATAAAATCCCGCAATCTTCAAGAAACCCAACACTCTATTATTTAGGCGACTATCTACCATGCACATATGATGTTTGAATGTTTCCTCTGTATCTTGTAATTAAAGCATTATTTAAACATAATTAAGAACACAAATACATAAGTGACCGATTTAATTTCGTAATCATCTTCAAAATACATTTTAAAAAAATTGTACCAACTCATCAATCTTTAGACTGCTAATGTGTCAATCCTGTAAATGCAACAAAGGAGTTTGCTTAGCCATCCTACATCAAAAAAATTTAGTAAAATCTCTAATTGTAACCCGAGACTAAATATGCTACATCAAAAAAATAATAATCATAATCGAATAAAAAATATTAGTAACACGATAATAAAAAATTTAAATACGCATATAATAATATACTTACAATATTTCTCAAAATCTTCTTCTTTACACTATCTCCTTATCAATATATTTATTCAACAATATTTCTCACCTTCAACAAATTATTTTGAAAATATAATATTAAACTACAACATATAATTAAAAAACTAAAATTATTAATATTACTTAATTAAAAAATTTCTTCAACAATATTTCTCACCTTGAACCCCTATTTGACACAAAAATATTCAAAACATTAAACTTATATTAATCATCATCAACACAAAAATATAAATCAAATTTTCGTACTAAAGTAAAAAAAATTAACCTACTAAATTAAAAAAATATACTTACAATATTTCTTACCTTCCAATTTAACAAAAAATTTTTCCCACCTTCTATTTTAACACAAAAAATATTCAAACCATTAAACTTATATTAATCATCAACAACACTAGATTAAAAAATATAAATCAAATTTTCATACTAAATTTTAAAAAATATTAACACTAAATTAAAAAAATTTACTTACAATATTTCTCAAAATATTCTACTAAAAAATTTTCTCATTCTCAAAAATTTTCTTCAACAATATTTCTCACATTGAACTCTTATTTAACACAAAAAATTCAAACCATTAATCATCATCAAACACTAAATTAAAAAATAAAACTTAAATTTTAGTACTAAATCTTAAAAATATTATTAACACTAAATTAAAAAAATATACTTACAATATTTCTTCAAATCTTCTACTCAAAAATTTTCTCTTCTTCAACCTTCAATCTACAACCTCTACGTAACACACCAACATTAAACTTCCACCATTCAATCCACTAACCCACCCACCAATCATAAATTTCACCATTCCCCAAATTTAAATCCGTCAACACACTTCCCCATCCCCTTTAAAATATTCATGCCCACCCTTTAAAATCGTGCCATGCATGCAAAGATTCCACGCAGACCTGCCAAGCCCAGGCTTTGATTAATTTTTGGCATTGTTCATAGACGGTGCCAGCTGAGCCCGTCTTTGAACAGTGCTTGAACGTATGCTGGCACGCCACGTGTACAAGGGTATATTTTTCATAAGCAGAACTAGATGGCCTAGTCTTCTTCAGTGTTTATTTTTTAATGTTCATAGACGGAATCAGGTGAATGGGTATTTAAATTCACTGTAGTTTTTGCTATATTTTTGGAAATAAAAGCGAATTTGCAATATTGTGGGGAAATAAGGCATGTGCAATATTTATGAGAATTCTCCAAGTTAAATAATTTGAAATTATAAGAATTATTAATAAATAAGAATATTATTAAAAATATATATAAAAATAACCAACAAGTGTTTAGTGCATTGGTAAGGCATATTGCACTCCCAAAGAGAAGACGTGAATTCAAACCTTGAAGACGAGATTATTAGGAGGGACAACCTCATACCCAAATATAAACCGTAAGACGTATATATATATAAAGAATAAATGGCAAAATATGAATGAGTACTTTATTTTTTTACAAGTGTTGCGTGTGATAAGTGCTACGCACACGCAAATGTGCAAGTATACACGTCGCAAGTAATAAAGTGATATGAGTATCGAGTATCGTCTCCACAGGGATTGGTTTGGGCCACTTTGCTTAAGTTACTGCACTGTGAAAATAAAAACACAATTGATAATAGAGGTTTTAATTAACGAGAAAAGTAAAAGCAATAAACTAAAAGAATAGATGAAAGAAAAAGAGAGAATAGGTCAGGTTATCGTGAGTTGAGGTGTGATAGCCGATTGGATCGTCTTGGTAAAAGAGTGCAAGGGCAACTCAGTTGCCGTGGCAACTTGCACAGCTGGGTTGCCTTGGCAACTAATCGATGGTTGCCTGGGCAACTAGCTGGGCAACTACTTGGGCGTCTGGGCAGCAACTTCAAGGTTCGGCGGAGCGTTCTTCAATGGTTTCTTCTTATCCCTAAATCGAAACTCTAGCTACTTGTGCATGCCTTGATAATACATCCCTGCGTGAATCAAGGGTGAACAACAACCAATCTTGCGCTCCTCTTAGCCGTTGAAATCCTTAACTTATTCTTAAGCTGGATTAATCTTCACCATCAATAGATTGAATAAAGACCATACTCATTCGTTTCTTGAATCTAACTCTCCCGATATTAGATAAATAGATGAAGTCACGAGATCCTCTCCCAATTCACTCGCAAACAAGAATAAGAACCAAGAATGAATAAACCTTGAATTGAAAGTGCAAACTCTTATTACCTAAACAAAATCCAATTGTTTCTCACAACAACAAAACACAATAACCCCAACCAATCAAGTTAGTTCATGGTTGGGTTCAAAAGATATACAAAGAATAATCCCCAAACCATGAATCTAATGGAAGCAAAGAAGAAGAAGAAATCGAACTCTCTCCCTCCTTGCTATCTTCTCGAAATCTCTTCCTTCTTGCCCTTTCGAGTTGTCGAATATCCTCTCCTCTTGCTCTCTATGGAGTTGTCGAAATTCCCCCTAATGCTCTCCCTCTGGATTGTCGAAATCTCATTGTTATTTATAGGGCTAGGCCAAAGTCCTTCTTTGAGGAGGAGTTTGAGTTGGAATTAAATTATCTTTAAAGAATATAATTCTTTATTATAATTGTATTCCTACTAGAACTTCTCCTATCTTCTTGGAATTTAATTCTTCTTTAATCTCTGCATGGAAATCAAATTCCTTTGGGTTTGGGCTTTGCTCCACGTCATCTTGGGCTTGTATAGTCATTAATTTCGACATCCCTATTACATTTTCTCTTTGTCGACAATTGTCATGGCAACTGGCTTGGCGTCTCCTTCATGCATTGCCCTGGCAACTAGCTCGGCATATCCTTCATGCATTGCCCTGGCAACTAGCTCTAGCCTTGTTTAGGCAAGTGATCATGCATACACAAAAAAATACACCAAAGCAGCATTTTTTCCACAAAAATCACCAAGTTATGTAATCAAGCTCAACGGTGGACAGAAACATGAATTAATGAATGAATGACTAATTATGCAACTAATATGAGCTTAAGTCTAACAATAATATGAGTAAAAAGGGTAAGAAAAATAGTACTTTTGAACACTTATCACGCCCCCAAACTCGAACTATTGCTTGTCCTCAAGCAATGCAAACTAACAATTACCTGCCAAGACTTTAATCATCAAAGACATGCTTCAAACTTGAATTCAAACCTCGGAACCGTGGCACAATGTATGATCACCTTTTAATTTTTCGGATAGCACAAAAATTACCCGGAACAAAAATATAATGCTCGTGACAATGTGTGTGCGTAGTTGTGTACAAGTTGATTTTCAAGATTCTATGTGAACAATAGGCTTTTATCAATTTAATTGCCGGGCATTTTTTTTTATTTTCACTAGAGCCAATTTCGGGTACCTCTAGAAAAGTAAGCAATTTCTTATTTTATTTTAGTCGACTAGAGCCAATTTCGGGCACCTCTAGCGATTCTTTAATGTGCATTAACTACTAGAGCCAGTTTCGGGCACCTCTAGCAAGAAAGTGTATTTACTACTAGAGCCAGTTTTGGGCACCTCTAGCAAGAAATTAACTTTTAATTTTCAAATTTACCCAAATTTTAAGCAACCTAAGTTCACTAAGTTTCTTTCAATCAACAAGCCACAACCGTGTAAAAAACATTCAGCATCATAGTAAAATTCTAAGTTCTTTTCATGTAATCCTAAAATTAAAGGTTCTTTTAATTAAGTGCAGTGGCAAAAATTCATCATTGGATATTCAACAAATCTTAAGCAATTAAATCAAATTAAAGGCATGGAAAGTAACATATGCAACCTATATGTGATTGCTAAAGATGAATGCAACTAAACATGAAACTAACTAGAAACCAACACCCCCCCAAACTCGAGAGAAGCATTGTCCTCAATGCACGTAAAAGTGGAACAAAATTTAAAAGAAACTAAATGAAATGAGTTAGTCAGAGAGGTCGTCACCTCGAGTGATGAGTTTCATTCGTGCCGTTTGCTTGATTCAATTTCCGGTCAGTGGTTGAATGCTTGTGGCTGGTACCGCGTGAATAGCATTGCCTTGATTTGATCCATGTTTGCCGATGCAGGTTTACTTGCATGTGCATCAGTAGTTGCCGAAGCCATTGTTGTTGCCTGGGCATCGCCAGTTTCTGTTGTGGTTGCTGTGGCAAGTAGTCGGCAGTAAATTTCCTTAGCATGGTGGTTGTGAGTTTTGTTGTGGAAAAGAAAACCTGGAAACTAAAGATAATGAAGAAAAATAAAATATCTCCTAAAAATAAAAAGAAAAAGAAACTAAAGATATTGAAAGGAGAGCATGCTCAGGCATCTCCTAAAGTGACCACTTCTAATGTTACTGCATATCTGAGAAAACTTGAGGAGGGTCGTTTCTGATACTTCTTATAGTCCATTCGTACCCTCCATCGGGTGACAATATTGCCCAAAAAGAGTTGGGCCAATGTGCTCTCAGCTACTCCCTTTTGCATTACCACGGTGGATGTGTCTTTCTTCTTTGTTCGCTTGTAGTCCCACCTTGCTACTATTCCTGAAGGCACAAATATATTAATAGGAAAAATTATATCCATTCTCAACCATTCAATTACCTCATTCTTGTCGACTTCTATCATGGTTGGATGTAGCCTTTGTTGTCGTGGCAATTGTTGCTCAAGCCAATTGTCGTGGCAATCAGTTGTCAAATTTTGCTTTAAGTCAAGGGAATAATCAATTTTCTGAGGAGCTTTATGAATCCAAACACCTTTTTCTTTTGGCCTCTCAAACATCTCTATCAGTAGAGATTTCGATGGCTTCAAATCTACCAACCTCGGTTCCCCAAGACATACCTGCAATAGACTAGGTGAGCTTTTAAAGAATTCGAAAGGTTCAACCATTACCTGCTCATATTCCATTGGCAAAGTATTATCATCTCGTTGATCTTGCATGTGGTCGTGTAATTGCCGTGGCAATTGTAGATGAGAGCAATCTACACATTCCTGCTTCAACATCAATGTTGTAACTTTCTGGGCATCAGGTTCCTCAAAATTTGCTGTAGTATTGTTGTTCTCAGCTTCACCGAGTGTTGTCGCGGCATTGCTCTGTTCAGGCTCCTCAATCATTGCCGAGGCAATTTGTTGTTCAAGCTCATCATGTGTTGGGCAGTCTCTCTCATTGGCATCCTCTTGACTTTGAGGTTCTAGTTATTCCACACACATCGGAGAGATTTCTTTGTATTGCTCCTTATCCTCTTGCCTTGGGACGTCAGTATCCCTAGGAATGAATTGTTGGTGCATGTTATCCATGACATATGTGGATCTCCCCAATTGATCTTCTGAATCCCCTAAGGTTGCATTCCACTGAGCTATCCTCGTATCCATAGATTTTGATAGCTCCCGAATCTCTTCAATTGATCCGTCAAGTCTAGCCAAGGAAGCTAGTAACGTTTCCTCCAAGGAATTGGAATGCTCTTGAAAAGGACTACATTGCCATGACATATTTGTTGCTGCGGCAAAATTGTTATGGTAAAAAAAAATTTGAGCTTTTTGAACATACCATGAAGAATTTTGCTGCTGGTTCCCTCTATGGTCCTCCATATAGTTATATGCACTGAAAATGTGAGGGCAATTTTCAAACACATGATGTTCTCCACACATAGCACAAGATTTTTCCACGGTATAAGTTCTTTGAGCTTTTCTCGGTTGATATAGGTAATCATCAAAGGGTGCAAGAAACTCTTGATTGGATTGATTCATATCTTCCAACATCATCTCTCGAATAAATCGGCTTTTATTTCCCGACATGTTGATGTCCCTTAACTTGTAGCGCACCTAATTTTTTTTTGATAAATAAACAAAAAGAAAAGTTAGTAAAACTAAGAGAAAAAAAATGCAATAACAAAAACAACTAACACCAATTGCCAATCCCCGGCAACGGCGCCAAAAACTTGTTGCGTGTGATAAGTGCTACGCAAATGTACAAGTATATACGTCGCAAGTAATAAAGTGATATGAGTATCGAGTATCGTCACCATATGGATTGGTTTGGGCCACTTTGCTTAAGTTACTGCACTGTGAAAATAAAAACACAATTGATAATAGAGGTTTTAATTAACGAGAAAAGTAAAAGCAATAAACTAAAAGAATAGATGAAAGAAAAAGAGAGAATAGGTCAGGTTATCGTGAGTTGAGGTGTGATAGCCGATTGGATCGTCTTGGTAAAAGAGTGCAAGGGCAACTCAGTTGCCGTGGCAACTTGCACAGCGGGGTTGCCTTGGCAACTAATCGATGGTTGCCTGGGCAACTAGCTGGGCAACTACTTGGGCGTCTGGGCAGCAACTTCAAGGTTCGGCGGAGTGTTCTTCAATGGTTTCTTCTTATCCCTAAGTCGAAACTCTAGCTACTTGTGCATGCCTTGATAATACATCCCTGCGTGAATCAAGGGTGAACAACAACCAATCTTGCGCTCCTCTTAGCCGTTGAAATCCTTAACTTATTCCTAAGCCGGATTAATCTTCACCATCAATAGATTGAATAAAGACCATACTCATTCGTTTCTTGAATCTAACTCTCCCGATATTAGATAAATAGATGAAGTCACGAGATCCTCTCCCAATTCACTCGCAAACAAGAATAAGAACCAAGAATGAATAAACCTTGAATTGAAAGTGCAAACTCTTATTACCTAAACAAAATCCAATTGTTTCTCACAACAACAAAACACAATAACCCCAACCAATCAAGTTAGTTCATGGTTGGGTTCAAAAGATATACAAAGAATAATCCCCAAACCATGAATCTAATGGAAGCAAAGAAGAAGAAGAAATCGAACTCTCTCCCTCCTTGCTATCTTGTCGAAATCTCTTCCTTCTTGCCCTTTGGAGTTGTCGAAAATCCTCTCCCCTTGCTCTCTATGGAGTTGTCGAAATTCCCCCTAATGCTCTCCCTCTGGATTGTCGAAATCTCCTTGTTATTAATAGGGATAGGCCAAAATCCTTCTTTGAGGAGGAGTTTGAGTTGGAATTAAATTATCTTTAAAGAATATAATTATTTATTATAATTGTATTCCTACTAGAACTTCTCCTATCTTCTTGGAATTTAATTCTTCTTTAATCTCTGCATGGAAATCAAATTCCTTTGGGTTTGGGCTTTGCTCCACGTCATCTTGGGCTTGTATAGTCATTAATTTCGACATCCCTATTGCATTTTCTCTTTGTCGACAATTGCCATGGCAACTGGCTCGGCGTCTCCTTCATGCATTGCCCTGGCAACTAGCTCTAGCCTTGTTTAGGCAAGTGATCCTGCATACACACAAAAATACACCAAAGCAACATCTTTTTCCACAAAAATCACCAAGTTATGTAATCAAGCTCAACGGTGGACAGAAACATGAATTAATGCATGAATGACTAATTATGCAACTAATATGAGCTTAAGTCTAACAATAATATGAGTAAAAAGGGTAAGAAAAATAGTACTTTTGAACACTTATCAACAAGGCTTGCCTAACTCAAAATATAGAGCTTTTTTTTATTAAACAAAGAGGTTTTACATTTTCATAGCGAGATTCGAACTCATACAAGATAAGGCAATATGAGCATCGTTAGCCACTAGGCCAATCGGTGGATCTCAAAATATAGAGCTTTAAGTTGGATAGTTTATTTTTAATATTGAACGATATAATTTAAATTTTATTTTTTGGCATAATCACATGTATTATGGGGGCGTCCCTTCCAACCCAATTGCTCCCTTCACAATGGTAATATTTGAACATTTGACCTTGCTTAAGGAATCTAGTGTCTTATTCCACTAGACCAAGTGGTTTGATCCTTAAACATTAATATTTGAATTGAATAACTTTCTCAATAAAGGAAAACATGAAAAACCAATTGAACAAAACAAAACTTCTTTGTGAGACAAAAATAACAGTAGTATTACAAACAATGTTTTTTTGAAGAATACAAACAAGGTTTGGTCCTTAAACATTAATATTGGAATTGTATAACATTCTCAATTCGATTTCATTTGATGTTGTGATACTCGTCGTCTAAAATTTCCAAAAATATATTTCTTTTTTTAGGAGACATAGTAGAATATCGGAGTGTCGCGTCAATAGAAGAATTAAAAATCTCAAGGAGCAAATTGAAAAAATGACAAATTTGAGATTTATATATGCATAAAAAAGTAATGACCAAAATTGTAACTCCCTAGACCCGCCTATACGATACACCTAAATCTAGGAGGTCACATGAGCAACCCGCAGTAAAATTTACATGAAAATGTTTTTCATTAAATACATTAAAGTCTGTAAAATAAACTTCTATTCAAAATACAATTTCAAAATATCATTAAAACATATAACTGTAGTTCAGAAAGTATTTTACAAACACTGACATAAAACAATACACGACACACATGTCCACTAATTGTACCAGTACCGTACTCCACAAGAAATATCGATGGAACTCCATTACCGATGTTGACATTGCACCATGATCAAATTCTTTTAACCTGCGATGGTAAAAACAACGTGAGCTTGGAAAAGCTTAGTAATACAGAACTACCAAGAAATGCTAAAGGCACAAGCAGATATATGGCAAGCATAACATTGTCATGATGTTTCGGGCAACAACAGACTCCAATTATAATTCGATATTCGTAGAAACGATTCACTTGAAGGTAGCAGGGTTGTTCTTTATCGAACCACCTGAGTATTGACAAAAGCTTACAGCTTGGATATTCAGAAGAGAGATAAATTACGGAAGTCAAACTAGAATGTTTAGTGTTTCATTAAGCGTAGATTGGGAGCATGCAGAGAGTTCAGACTTTAGTAAGATAATTCAGTAAGGTAGGATTATAGAAGGGAACGAAAAGTTTTATTTTAATTACTTGACTACCCTCCAACCATACATCGATATGCAATATCTCATAACAATATCCAAAAAGTCTTACCCTAGGCATATTAGGCGTAAGAGCTTACAAAAAGACTTACCCTAGGCCCATTGGGCGTAGGAGCTTAGGTCCAGAAGGACTTACCAGCGCTTAGCCTACATAACTTTAATCAAATCCAAGATAGTATACCCGCGGATAGAATCAGTTTTATCTAGCAAACAATAATGTCGAAAAACATGTATTAGATATATTTTGTATCAGAAGACATAAGCCAAGAATTGTGCTTTTATTACAGATAACAGAGTCATACTCTTAATTTAGAGCAAATAGTCTTGTTTTAAAACAGAGAAAATATTCATGGACACATGGAACACTCTATACGGTCCAATTTATTCCTCGTAGTTGGTAATTATCAGAAAGAGAACATTGAAAATCTGACAATTTTGGACTAATTTTAGAATGAGGTCCCTATAAAAATGGGGTTCAGTACTAACGGCTCAATCCAGACATTCAGAAATTGATACATCAGGATCATTGAGATTTCAGATATATCATGAGTGATCCAATCATTAAAGTTTATGAGGGCATTATGGTCTTTCTAACCTTCAGGGGTAAGTTGGTAATTTAGACTTACAATGTATAAACGGTGATATACAGAATTCAGAAATTCTAGTTGCTCATCAGGATTCTGAGTCCTTTAGAACTAATCATAAGTCATAACCCATCAATACAGTGTTTATTATTTAACCGGATAGGTACATCTTAAGTATTCATTTCTCAGAACTGACTACAGTGTATAACAAAATGGTTCATCTTCACCAATCAACCACTGAACGTACTATGAAAATTTGAGCATGCATTCAAGCGGTATTTTCCAAGTATTCAAACATGTGCATTGCACCCAAACTCAATTCATAGCATCGAATATACCTTTTTGAAAAACACGTTACTTCTACTATTAACTAGGTACTTTCTCCCAATGACTCAAACATGTCTTCATATAGTATTCTTCAAATATCACATTAGTACCAGAAACGACCAACAAACATGGGTTGTGTATTACCAGTTTTAGAGCCATTACACTTGTTTGGCTTTATTGGTATTTCCTATTCCAAGTCTTTGAGGTATTTTCAGTCATTTTAGTATTCGAAGGTAATTCAAACACCTCGATGCCCGAAGGTGGTTTAATTATTGAGAGCCTTTCGGTCCTTCCAACTATTCATTTATTCCAGAACTCGAGAGTTTATCCATCATTCTAGATAATTTGGAAAATTTCGGTGCCGAGGATACTTCAGTATTTTTGGTCGTTACGATCATTCCGATCAATACAACCTTATCATTATTTCCAGTCATGTTAGCCAATTCGGTCTTTTCTGTCATTTCATTAATTCGGACATACGAAAAACTTCCTGTAAATTTATCTTCGGTGACTTGTTCAAGATTTAGGAAAATCTAAGTATTTACAAACTTGAGGGTTTAAGTCTTGTTACCATAATTTTCCAAGTAATTTGATGTTCTCAAATGAATCGGTTGTTTTACTAGATCTAGTGTGGATTTCTAGATTGCTTTAATTGTCAGGAGTATCTTCATAATTCTTATACCTTAAGGGCATTTTCATAATTTTATATCCAATATTTTTGACATTGAATCATTTAACACTATTAATCGGGATTGGAGATTAACTGCCTTATTAATTAATGACCTTCAGATCCTTCTGATTTATTAACCTTCTCATTCGAGTATGACAATCGTATCTAAATTATCATACACGTATTTCATATCTGATTCGACTTAAGCAGAGTTAAAAGTACACTTCACCATAAGTATGTGTGCATTAACCGTATACCAACATGTTCATAAAGCATACAAGAGGTAGTAATGTATTACCTCGATTTCGGCTACATCGGTCTACCTTTGATGCACTCATTGATCGCTCTTAAACTCGAACTCAATATCCCTAAAACAATCTCAGATACAAAGCGAATACCTTCAATCAAATATACTTCAAAATCAGACCTTAACTCAAATACAATGCTCTTTAATTGAATAATTTTATACACAAGCATAAAATAATGATTTTCGGGTGTTATAATTTAATACTTCAAAACCAGACCTTAACTCAAATACAATGCTATCGGGTCAGAATTTTTTGAAACAGACTTCAAAAATGAACTCAGGACGTTGAAAAACATAAAATAATAATTTTTGAGAAAAATGACTTTTTGGTAAAAGCCAACGATCAAAGTCATAGTCAACGGTCAAAGTCAACTGAGTTGACTCTGATGAGTTGACTCAGACGGGTTCGGGTCGGACGGTTCGGGCTCAGATCGGTTCCGATCAAACGGGTTGAACACGGCCTCGAATTGGGTCGGGTCAAGCGAGCCAAACACGGGCTCATATCGAGTCTGATCAAACGTGTCGAACATGGGCTTAGATCGAATCGGGTAACTTAGATTTGGGTTTGAGAGCTATTGGGCTCGGACCGGTTTAACTAGTCCAGACTTTTGGGCCATAATAGAACTGGTCCACTTACCCAAAGGTCAGACAGTCGAACGCTTGCCGAAAAAGCTCGTAGAAGACACAAACGGCACCGATTCTATCAGAAAACAAAAGCTCAACAACTCAACGATTTAACCCACACATCAACAACATGACACATGCCGGAATACTTACCGAAAAAAACCCCAAAATGCAGATCTGGTCAGAAAAACACGTAGCTCCAATGAGGCCCTCAACGGTGGCAGATCAACGATCGGGCTCAAACATTTGTATCTTTCTCTGGGCCAATAAAAGGTAAACAAGTTTACTTGATCTTTAAATATGAAATTAGATTAAATTCTTAATTTAATTTGTTGGTTGTTGATTTATTATTTGATTATTGCATGAATTGTGTGCTCTTTAAAATGAGTAAGCCTTAAAAAATCAGTCTTTAAAAGTGGAGAATATATAATACAAGTTTGGCAAAACCATAAGATTTAAAGACTAAAACAATTATTAAGTACAAGTTATATTTTTAATTATGTTTTATTATTACTCAAAACATATTAAAAAGTGGAGAACTATATTGTGCAATTAATGGAAATAGTGTGATTTTATAAAAATGCATGTCTATGATTGATTCTAGGAAAGACTAGGTATTTGAGAGTGCCTTGTGCACCGCCTCCTTCAACAATGCACATTCGAGAATATTCTTTAACTTGCAAGTCATTCGCCTAACCGTTCGAGGTTTCCGGCGCACGCAACTACTTCCGAGATATCTAGTATTCTAACGACTTAGGAGACTCTCCATGTCGCCTATAAATAACGAGGCAAGAAACGATTAAGGGAGGCATGAACGGAAAAACCAGAGCAAAATACGTGCGGTATTAGGGAGGTATTTCGAGTGAAATTGAGAAATCAAAGAAAGAGGAGGAAATCAAGTATTTACCTTACGGTGCGAGACCTGAACGGTTGAAGGCCTCCAAACGGTGTTAGAGACAATATATCCTGAGCACGGTTTGATCCGACGACAGATTCGCGACTTTGAAAGAGGTAAAAGTCGAATCTTTTTGTTTAGATCTACTTCGATTCACTTGAATTTTGCCGAAACCAGATTAGGGTACGGTGAAAATAAAAAGAAACCGAAATCCCTTTTAATTAAATACCAGACTAACATGAATAAAAATGAATTTTAATTAATGTTTGAACAAATGGTGTAGCATGAGGAAGAGATTCATGGGGCTCACACGCAAACCAGGATTTGCTTTTGATTGAATTGGTGCCAAATTTCACTATAGAGGGAGGTCATTTCCCGTGTATCTTTATCAGTAGAAAATCACTTTAAGTCGGCTTATTTCAGATTTGTTCAGATCCTCGGTTTAGTTCCTTTCTAACGTGATTTCTTAGGATTAGTTTTTTCATTTGGCGCTTAAATTACATAATTAATTAGGTGTTTAGTTCATAAATTGATTAATTGCTTAATCGGTCTTAAAGTTGAGTTTAATTATAGGTTAATCTTAAAATTGTACAAATAATGTATTTTAGTCTTTACGGTATATTCGATTAATAATTCGCATAATTTGAGATTAATTATGATCTTTATGACTTTCGGTTAAAATATTAATTTTTCATTTGTTTTTAATTCCATCTGATTATTTTTAGCATGTTTAATTTTGTTTATTAATTTATTTGTCTTAGTTGCATATCTTTCACTTTTTATAGTAGTGCTATTAACCTTACTTTTTAAGCCTTTTAGACAACACAACTTTTTTTTTATATTAATTTTGGGCGATGTGGGGTGTTATAACATTCCTCACACGTAATTGACTCCCGAGTCCGACTATGACTTCGGTTCAGATGTAGATCAGTTTTATAGGTTTTTGGTCGTACCCAACCCAAAACGATCTATGGCAACTCCTAATCATAATGATCTATTCAAAGTCCAACCAATTTTGGCCGGACAAAAACGGCGTCGACAATCATTGCTGAAAATTTAATCGATATATCACATTTGAGGAAGTGAAACTGGATGAATATGGGATTCATCTGCTAGCGTTGTCAAACCAAAGCTTGGAGTTTCATAGATGATCAGGACCCCATACTCATGCTCGAGATTCTTCAATTCATTATTGAAAAAAAATCTCAACAAAAGTTGAGGATACTCGAGCCTAGAATCAAGGGAATTTCTGGTGGCATCTGCTTCACAACTCCTCTCTCTCAAATATGTAGTAAGATGTGGAGTAAGAAATGGGATGCTCAGTTATTATCGGCTAAATTTAAATTGATGGCCAAATTGAAAATCCACGTGATGGGCTTAATCGAAAGTGATTTTGACTGCTCTGTAATTAGTGCACATCTCTTTCCATCCATATTCAGGTTATATGTTTCTAACATCTTTTTAATGTTAAAGTAATAAATTAATTCTATGAATAAAATAATTAGATAGAGAGACGTTCAATGCCTAAGTGTTTAAAGAAACATGTCAAAATGCATAAAATAATATCACATGTTTGAATGATACACAATAAATTTTATGAGTATGATTATAGATTAATATTAATGTGACAAATTTTTTATGTAATAAAAGGCATGTGGCTTTATATATTTTACAATGTTTATCTAAAAATAAATATTATTTATAAAATAGATGGATATATTATAAGTATTGATCGTCATTCATGAATTATGTTAATGGCTTATTAATCTTGATTTTGTTCATTAGTGTATCCATAACTTTTGAATTTTGTCTTTATAATTAAAATATATTATTACATTTGTAGGACTAATATTTTTATTTTTTGAGAATGCAAATTTATAAAGACAACAAGAAGATTAAAAATCATATGGTGAACAATCTCTTCGAGGTCAATCCAATTGAAGATAAAGATGAATGGATTGGACTCAAACGTATGTATCTATCTCAGAGCCAATAAAAAGTAAACAAATTTTGTTTTGATCTTTAAATCTTCTCCCTTTTGGGAGGGTTCGATTAAATTTTAATTTTCTTTTGTTTGTTTGTTGTTGTTTTTATTTTTTGATTATTGTTTGCATTGAATTGTTGTGCTTCTTTAATATTTTTTCGTTTGAGTAAGTCTTTTTAAAATGCCAGTCTTTAAAAAAAAGTTTTTTGAGAATATATAAAACAAGTTTGTTTATTTAAACCATAAAATTTTAAAATAAGTAAGTTTTAAAAAATTAGTTTTTAAAATAAAACAATTATTAAGATTTAAAATTTAAAAATATTTTTATATTTTTAATTATGTTTTATTATATACTCAAAACATATTAAAAAGTGGGGGAACTATATTGTGCAATTAATGGAAATAGTGTGATTTTATAAAAATGCATGTCTAGGATTGATTTTAGGAAAGACTTGGTATTTGAGAGTGTCTTGTGCACCGCCTCTCTTTCCTGAAAATCTACCTTGTGCATTATTCAAAACTATGTTCACTATTCTAATTTACAATAAAAGAAAAATAGAATATAGAAAAGAGAAAAGACTATTAAAAATTTCTCATAATTTACTCCTTAATATTTGAAACTTTTTTTGGTAATGAACACCAATTATTAGAAAATTTGGAGTAATAAAAATTCCCTTCAATTGTTACATAGTCTTGATGGCCAAATAAAAATATGTTGAATTTATGCAAGTCACACTCATTTAAAATCATGATATAATATTGTAAATATAAATTTTTTTTAAACAATTTGATTTTATGTCTATATTGATATTTGAGTCTTAATACATATTATAGGATTTACTCTGGTGTATAAATATCTTTTTACGAAAATAATTAGACTCTTTATTTTGAGCATTATTATTTCAACCCTTAAAATGATTAAAATGTGGGAGTGAACGTGGGGTGTCTAAAATCATGTCATGAACTTGTATCACATGTGTCTTTTTCGTAGTATATCAATCTATATACATGAGTGTGGCTATTTTATATGACTACATAAAACATCTAATAAAGATGAAATACTCATTGTGAAGTACATGAGTATAAAGAGAAACCTTGTTGATTCCATTGAGATAAAGTGATTGATGATTCGTCGAGGGGATGAGGCTTAAACCCATTGGTTGAGGAATTCATGATGGATACCCAACTTAATTTTCTAAGTTCCATGTGGTTAAGTGAAGCCATGGAAAGACTCATATTGTACATATTCTACTTATCCCTATGACGAACAATGTACATGCATAAAGTTGAGGTTTTGTTCTTAATGAATTTATAGCCTATATTTTGAGTGGTGAGAAGAAAGACTTGATGAATTCACCGATGTGAAAGGATGAGTTTTTATGCTTTTAATGATTTTATATCCCAAGTTTTGGATGGTCCTTATGAGATGGACTTGAAGATTTCACCGAATCTTTAATAATTGAGAGGATGAACTTACTAAATGTTTTTAATGATTTTATAGCCCTGATTCGGGTGATCTATATTGAGATAGACTTGATGAAATCACTTATGTAAGTGAAGAAAACTAGCCACCTTCCATGAAAGACTTTGGGTTGTCTTTCTAGAGCACATACCTACATCATGAGGTATATTGTTCAAATTGTTGATCTATCGTGGAACTCATTTGGAGAAGAAATTAGTCGTATGTTGTGAGTTCACTCCTATTTTAACAAGGTCAAGAATCGTTCACTTGTTAAGAAAAAGAATTACTTATTTCACTATGTATTAGTTCCAGATACGTTCACTAGTACTTGAGCAGTTAATTCTGTTGTTGTTCTTTTCTCGTCATTTTCTCTATTTGTTTGCATTAGTGGGGGATTGTTGGATAATGCAAATAAATAATCTTATTTATTTTAAATAAGATTTTATTTCTATATATAGTAAATATTAGAGGGGCGGTTGAGATTTTTACGATAACCGATTCCTCTAATATTTATTTATTTGTCCTTACTTCTGTCTTATAAATAGAGAGCTTAAATTCATTGTTTCAACACACTGAAAACATTTGATCATTCATGTTTTCTTCAAAGAGAGCAACACCAAGCGAGTTCCACTCCCTCACTTTGGGTGTATGATGTTTGGAAGATTGTGTTAACCTTGGGGGGCAACGTCCATTATTGTGATTACACCATCCAGGCGAAATTGCTTTTAAGGATGTGGATTTTACTACAACGCAATAATTAATTTATTTTATGCATTTTATGTATTTATTTAATTTAGCTAGTCATTGCTAATATGTTTATTTTGCCGCAGTAGTTTTTCATAGGGTTCGTTAGAAACAGCATAGGGAAGAATTGTTGATTTCTTATAAAGATTTTCGTCTTAACATGATTGTAAAGAAATTTCTACCTTGAAAATATGTATACATGTATTCATTTAAAATTCTACAGTTCATAGGCTATACGGGTTTTCTATGCCTTAGATGATCCAGGCGTCACATTCCGCCGGGAACTTGGTCGGATCATATGATATAGAGTCATCGTAATCTAATGAGAAGTTGCCTCCATTAATGGTGGAAAGAAGATCAAGACGATTAGCATTCAAAAGAATGCCCCAAAATTGATCATTTTGCTGCTGCAACTCCAACACCCGAGCTTTTGTTGATTCAAGCTGCATCTTAAGTTGTTGCACCATCTTCTGCAGTTGGCAAACTGCTCCCGTGCTGCCATAAACCGGGTCTCTGATCCTCGCTGTTGCTTCATACACCAGCGCTTTCACTGCATCCTCCCTGTTTCTTTCCTCCACCACCTGGTATCAGAAACTCACAAAACCAATTAATACCATGGATTTACCAACCTGCAGATTAAGCTTATTATTACCAACCTGAATCATTTTGATCACATTGCTAGCACCGAAAACCTTGTGAACCTTGGAGAACCGGTCGATCTCGTCGCACGGGAAGTACGGGGCGAGAATGCAACTACTGTCGCATCTCCTGCGTAGCGTCCTACAGGCAGCACATGGTTGATGGGTCCTGGCTCTTGCTAGAGATTCTAAACTCATTTTTTAGGACTACATGTTGTGTAATGTGAAGCAATGTCTATATAAGATGAAGGAAGATAGGGCACTGGTTTGTTTGTTTTTGTAGGGTCTAAATTTTCAAATGTTAGTGCTGGGAAGTTGGTGAGGCGGCCACTTGAAGACAGGATCACGATGGTGGCATTGTTGAAAAATGTGGAACTCACTGTTGGGACGGTGGACCTAACAATACTGCTGGGTTTTTCAGGAAACAAACTATGGTTTTGCCGTTACAGGATTAGAGATGTTATATCTGTTTCATATCTCTATTGCTTATCCCTGTTGATACAGAAAACGGTACCCTAACTCTCTATAGCTTCCTTGAATTCAATTCCCACGTGCTTTTATCACGTTTTCTGACTTGTATTTTGTTGCACAGGAATCAACATCATTCTTTGATATTTTGATCCCATGGAGAGTTGCGATACGACCCTGCCCCACATTTGTCTGCTCTCGGGACTTTTCCTAGAAACAACTTCTTCGGAAAGAACCGACGTGGGATACGAAGGCCTATGAAAGAGTACTGGAAGGCACAATCACCGCCCTTAAAAATTTTAATTTTTTTTTTATATTTCTTATCAATAATTTAATTTTTCACTCTTTAAAATTTTGTAATTTCTTAATAGTTTTTACCCCTTACATAAAATAATTTTTGTATGTCTTGTACGAAGCCATATATTTGATTGTCTCCAAACCTAGTGATTTAAGACTTCCGTGCACGGAATCACTTCTTTTAGGATAGATACTGCTAATATGACCCTAAAACACTAGATTAGCTTTTCAAGTTCATTGTTTTGGTGTCATAAGAATAGACAACTGATAATTGTCTGTGAAAAAGAAAATATCATCCATGGTACAACTGAGATGAAAGATTCAATCAAAATTTCAATTTCTTCTTAGCATTTTCATTGCCATTGGTGGAAAACTTCTAACCATTCAATTCCTATCCAAGTCCATATCAACAATCAATTAAGTTAAAAGGAAACAAAAACTTGGAATATACGAGTCAATGAGCATGCAGGCTCCACAAAGTTGAGATCCTTGATATTTAGCTTATTTCCTATGTTAAATATAAAAAGTGTAGATAGCAAGTGCTATGGTTCAGACAAGATCTAAAATCAAACGTGGACCACCTCTTTGCACTCTCCTTGGCAAGAAGATTTTCAAGTGATTTTCCTTTTCGGTTCCGATGTAAGGATTTTTGGTTTCAAGCTTTTCTTCTCTAATCTTAAGAATATACTCCAATATCTCAATTGCATCTTCAACCCTGTTTACAACAAAAGTTCTTGTTCAATCTAGCCAGATCAATAGAGAAGCTCAATTATCACAGATTCAAGAAAACCTAAACAGAGATGGGGTGGATGCAGTCCAAGTGTTCAACGATATACAAAGAGTTCAATATGTAGTTTGAGGACTCTTTTTTCTGTGTTGTGAAAAAGTGTTCAATATGTAATTTCGTAAATAGGGGCTCAGCCTTGTCATTATGCTTTCAGTAACGATAATTTGCGTGCATAAAAGAGATTTTAAAAAGACAAGAAGTTTGCTGGTAAATTTATATGTTGTTATCTGATATGAGACATTTATTGTCGATCTATGTATGCTGTTAGACAATCAGACCACGCAATGCATGGTTAAAACAAGTTACAAGAGCAGTTAAAACAAAGTGCAGGGATTACATGGTTATCCACATGAACATGAATGAATGCAGAAGAATGTTACCCTTCCCATGGCATCATAAGTGGCAGCAAGGTTGCTATAAACTCC
The DNA here is from genome assembly GCA_019671005.1 of Hibiscus mutabilis. Taxonomy (NCBI): domain Eukaryota; kingdom Viridiplantae; phylum Streptophyta; class Magnoliopsida; order Malvales; family Malvaceae; genus Hibiscus; species Hibiscus mutabilis. The sequence continues at coordinate 9,768,852 of CM033718.1, read as the reverse complement.
AAGAGTCTCTAAGTGATATGAGCCACATTCTTGTTCCAATATCTTTCTTGCATTTTTAAACAACTCTATGGCCTCTTCTATTCTGTGCAGTTGCACTTTTGCTAGTCCCATCTGGTTCAATACAATTCCAGAGAAAGCAGATTTGTTCTCTCCACTAGCACGGAGTTTTTCCACAGCACCCTCGGGGGAGCTTCGAGCTTCCCCATACCTCCCAACCAAGTAAAACGTCACGCTCATCAGTGCTTCAATTCCAGCAATGGTGCTTCTGTTGCCATCAGTTTCCTCCAGTAACTTCATCGTGTTCTCAAGGAGCTTCAGAGCCTCTTCAGGCTCATTCAATTCAAACCTTCATATATGCCCAATACTTAAGTTAACCCGCTAACAATCTCCTCTGATGTAATCCCAGGCACAGGTTTTGAATATATCCTCAAGGCATTCTCAGAATAGAATTCTGATTCCCTTACCTTGCATGTCTTGTAATAGAGATCAATAAGACGGAAAAAAAACTGATGCTACAGAAGGTTGATTTTTGCCTTTTGTCGATTTAAATACTGCAAGTGCCTTCTGATAGGAAAATATTGCCTCATCAAATCTGCAAAGGGACAAATAAATGTTGCCAACGCAAACAACAATAGTAGCCGACTCATTTTCTTGATTGTTAGCAATCAAGGACATGCTAGCAAGGACAAGGAGGGGCACAAGAGCATATTCATAATCTGCTTTTGCCTCACACACAAGAGCCATAAGCCAGTGGTCAGCTGAGTCTTCAAGGGAAGCCGGTGCACTGTGCTCCTTGTGGATTTCAAGGGCCTTCTTACAGAGATTTTGTGCTTCGTCAAATTGCATCACTTGAACGAGGGCCTCAGCTAAATACCTGTCATTTTCAATAAGTTCAGAATGCACTTAAGCTGATTAATGTAACAGTATCAAGACACCAAATTGCAACATCTTATTTTTTCTGCCCTGGTTGCTTAACTGCTCAGTCTATGGCGTTATTGTTTTCACCCAACGGACTCGCATTAAGCCATTAACAAATAAGCAGTGTACAAATTTCAACATTGTAAGATAACCCTCTGCACCCAGTTTGTTAACAACAAAGGCAGACAAGGAACCACTTATTTTTGGAATATCTTTAGCAATACTATGAGGTAAGGCTCTAACTATCAATCGGAACCTATAATCTGGTTCATATTTAGCCATGCCCTGTCTGCAAACATATCTTCAAAACTTAAGTGAATTATTATCGTCATTAACACCATTTTTTATTTCTCTGTTGAAGCAATGGCCTTTCAGTCTTCAGATAACCAGTAACTAGAGGGTTTATTATTCCTAACTCTATAATGAAGAGCAAAAGGAAAACATCTACTAAACCGGTAACAAAAATTTCATCAAAATTTAGTTGGAATAATTAACTAATCACAACATTTTAAAAAAAAGTTTCAAACAATTAAGAAAGCATAACCCAGTCTGCTAGCTACAGTGTGTACTATGTACTAAGAAAGTTTCAAACATGGCGCTTGGGATTCTTGGCGTTTCAATAAAAAAAATGGAAGGTTAGTTACCTTACCTGCTAGTCTCAGCAACTCTGTGATCCGAATCCCCGAGAGCATCCTGATGCATAGAATGGGAAATTTTTGCCAGATGATCCGACCCGTTTCCGATATCCGGAACCTCGATGGACCGCTCCAAGACCGGAACCACTTCCTCAAACCTCTCCAAGCTCATTCTCAGCTCCAAGCCCGGGCCCCTCTCGATCGATTTTGTGGCATAATCCAAGGCCACATTCGGATTGTCACGGGAGGTAACAGTGCCTCGGGTGAGAAACGGGCCCGGATCCGGATTGTCGAGGGAGGATTCATCAATGTGGGTTTTATCCCTTTCCGTTAGCTTTGATCGTGAAACCGAAGGTGTGTGAGAAGGGAGTCGATTGGAGCCGCTTCCGTTATCAGTTCCGGCTACGAGAATCCATAACGGCGTCGCATTCGGTGAAGTTTCAACGGAAACTTGACCCGGCATTAGCTATTAAAAAAATTCATGGCAGCTGGAGAATCGTTGGTTTATTAAAAAGAAGAGCGTATAGAATTTAGAACAGGTGAGAGAATAATTAATAGGGATGAAGATGATAGCGATGGTGGTGGAGGGTTGCTTGGAGAAAGCGTCTGAAGGTCAAAGAATTTGGATATTTTAATTTGATAAAGAGCTTGAGACAGAAAAAAGGAAGGAAAAGAGAGAGGAAATCCATTTGGACGACAGAATTGCAGGTTCAGGGGGGAGAACTTTCATGAGCTGGAAAAGTGCATTCGTTTTCCTTTTTTGTGAGGAGAAAGAAGGGGGATTTCGCTTTCATTTCCTTGCCACCGCTCCTTGGCTTACTGCTCTTTTTTTTGGTAGAGTTGTGGTAGATTGGCGAGATTTGGTGCGACTATACTATATTATATTATATTACATTTTATTATATTATGTGCAATGTAAATTTTATTTTTCTTTAATTTTAAGGTTTAAAGATTTTGTTTAAAGTTTAGGGTTTAAATTTAAGGGTATAGTTTTAATTTAGGATTTTGAGTTAAAATTTAAAGTTTATAAGTTAAAATATCTTTAATCATAGTACTAAAAATCATAATCTTTAACCCTTAAACTTTAAATTATAAACCTTAAACCCTAAAATAAGGCTATAAATCCTAAAATTATGGCGTTTGCGAAAATATTTCGTTTTTACTGTCAGTGTATGAGATATTTTGTCATATTATATTATATGCCAATAGTCATCTTTGCTAAACATGTTTTGAGTTAAAATTAAAGGCTCAAATTATTTTTAAAAGTTCAACTGGTCAAATTTATTAATTTAAATGTTCAACAAATAGAAGGTTGTATTGTAACAACGAATTAAGAGTGAAACCTCTCAGAAAATTTGACATAACAAACTTTTTTATCCGTTATAATTATAAAAATACCTAAATATACTTTTGAAGTAAAACATATTCTCATATAATTAAATATTGTTTTTTCTTCAAGTGTATAAGATTATTACATATGTTTCAAATATCATTTAAATTTAATAATTAATCAAATTATATTAAAAATTTATATAAATAAAAAATATTATATAAATCTTCCAAATATATTTGATAATACTGTTCTTTAACAAGAAAAAAACTTCATTTATTCATTCATTCATCAAACATCATAATATTACAAACAAAGTTAAAAATGTCCAAAAATCTAATTCACCTAATATCCGAAAAAACATAAAACAACAAGACAAAAATAACATGAAGACCGAAAAACAAACTGTAAAAGCACAAGCGCAAAAAGCACGAGGTTTAAAGAGCAAGAGATTGTACGTCTTGATCGACGAAAAATTCACCAATCGTAAACTTGATGATAAATATTGATGGCACTATCGTGATTTTCAAGAGACTATCAATTTCTTTTTTAAAAAATAATCACAATATCTTTTTCGACCCAAGCCTCTATTAAAAGCAAATCATCCTCCTAAGCAAAAAAAAAGGGACCAAGTTTCGTATGAGGATTCAAGTTTTATATGAGATATGTAGTAATTTTGAAATTTGTCGTCAACCCTTACTTTCAATATGAGCTATCAAAACTCAAATAATTATTCATTAGAATTACTTTAAAAACCCAAAACAAATTAATAAATTATAATTAAAATAGTTACAAAATTATAATAAAACACTTATATACCCACCCAATTAGATTCCACTCTACGTATGAGCAGAAACTGACACAAAATTTCTCTTAAGGTGTAAAAATCATCAAAAAAATATATTAGAAATATAAAGATGTAAAATTTAATTATCAATAAAATTATAAAATAATATAAAAAAATAAAAAAAAATTCTAAGGATGCAGTAGCTCGGTGCTCCGTCCCTGCGTATGCGGTATGACAGCGGTTTGAAATGAAGATGGCATATTCGTTAATAAAGGAGATGTTAAGGTCTAATTGCAAACTCAACAAATTCTTCTCTCAACCGCCAAAACAGAATTAGAGTACACAGTACACACTCCCGCTCAATATGCTTTCTGGTTCTTTCATCGCATAATACCCACTTCTTGCTCATCCCCTTTAGGCGTACTTATAATATATATCGCTGAGAGCTCCCACTCTCTCTCCCTCTTTTTGCTTCATTTTTACCTAGCAGTTTTGCTCTCCTCTCTCAAACCACGAACGAAGAGCTCTCAAAGGTATATTTCCCTCTCTCTCTATATGACAATGCTATTTGTTCCTCTCTTTAATATCTTGTGCTGATCTTTTCTTCTTTCTTTAGGATGTCGCCTTCTTTCAGATCGCCGCGGGACATTATGGAAGTTACAGAGGAAGCGGCGGCGGTTCCTCCATCTTCCGGAGACGGTGAGAAAGAACTAGAAGCTTCGTCGGGAAAAGAGGTGGAACTGGCTGATTCTTTGATGGATCTTCAACAGAAGGAAGATCACAGAACGCCGATTGAGGAACAGCTTTTGGAGACTCTGAAGAAAGAAATTGAATCGACTGAAAAATTGGAAAAGCCAAAGCAGATGGTGAGAGTGCAGAGCTACGAGAAAATCGTTGATAATGCCAGCGTGGCTCATATACCCTTGAAGTCGTATGCTAGCGTAGGCACAAGTTTTGAGAAATTTGAACTGAATAGTATATATTCTGCGATTAAATCGAACAACGCAGAAAATACTGCGATGATGGAAGAAGCGTGGGAGACACTCCAGAAGTCTTACGTATATTACAAAGGCCGGCCTGTTGGAACCCTAGCGGCTATGGATCCTACTGCCGAGGCTTTGAATTACAATCAGGTATAATTTGTTTAGTTCTTCGTTATCGTTTTTGTTTCTTCAAATTCAATACTCCTCCCCTTGTTTTGTTATAGTATTATTCTTTTCTTTTGTTTGAAAATGAAACTTCATTTCTCTTAGATGTTTATGTGCTGCACTTTTCTTTAGTAGGCTAATTAGGAGCTATTGTGTATGTTCAGATTTTTTTTAGTATTAGCAATCTTGTCTTTATAAAACCTACATTCTATAGCATTTTACGACAATTTTTTTATTGTTTAATGATGTTAATGAAGTTCTTAATTTGGTATTTATGAGAACCATTAATCTAATTCTTAGCCATATTGCTTACTACATTGAATCATAGTATTTAATGTTTAACAAATTGGAGTTATATTGTTTACTTGCGATGAAAAGATAATGCAGGGAATTGGAGTCATATTGTTTTCTTAACTTTTTTAATTGAATCATAGTATTTAATGTTTAACAAATTCACAGCGCTGATTTTTTTAGTTTGATAGCTTGATTTATATTTTTTTGGACTCTTTTTATGTACTGGAGTGCCTAGTGTTGCTTCAGGTGTTGGTTGGTTACTGCTTTTTTGGGATTTTAATGCACTACGATTGAGTGTAATTTTTGGAATTTAACGTGCTTGCACTTTGTGCAGGGAATTTATGGATATCCTATCGAAATCCAAGCCCTCTTCTATTTTGCACTGAGGTGTTCAAGGCAAATGCTGAAACCAGAACGAGATGGCAAGGAACTGATCAAGCGCATTGATAAGCGCATAACAGCTCTCAGTTATCACATCCAAAATTACTACTGGCTTGATTTCACACAGTTAAACAACATATATCGTTACAAAACTGAAGAGTATTCCCACACTGCTGTTAATAAGTTCAATGTCATTCCCGAGTCCATTCCTGATTGGGTGTTTGATTTTATGCCCCTACGAGGGGGATATCTGATTGGTAATGTTAGTCCAGCTCGAATGGACTTCCGCTGGTTTTTGGTTGGAAACTGCATTGCAATCTTGAGTTCACTAGTTACACCTGCACAAGCAACAGCAATTATGGATTTGATTGAGGAGCGTTGGGAGGACTTGATAGGAGAGATGCCTTTGAAGATCGTTTATCCAGCTCTGGAGGGTCATGATTGGAGAACTGTCACTGGATTCGATCCAAAGAATACACGGTGGAGCTACCATAATGGTGGAACATGGCCAGGTATGAGTCGTTAACATTAGAGTCCCAACTCCAAGTATATAGCAATACCTATTTCTTTAATACAGTCTTTTCATTGATACATATCGGGCAATTAAGGTGTTTATTTTAAATACGGAATTTCTATGGCCCGACAAACTAACTGCATAGGTAATTAACAGTCTTGGCTTGGTGTTTTGAATATTGTAAGCAGCTCTGATATGGCTACTCACAGCAGCATGTATCAAGACCGGAAGGCCTCAAATTGCAAAACGAGCCATAGAGCTAATGGAACAGCGCCTTTCCAAAGATGGATGGCCTGAGTACTATGATGGTAAGGCTGGGCGTTATGTCGGGAAGCAAGCAAGGAAATATCAGACATGGAGCATTTCCGGCTATTTGGTCGCCAAGCTGATGATTGAGAACCCAGCCAACCTCCTGATAATCTCCCTTGAAGAAGATAAAAAAATCTCCAAGCCAAAGTTCACCCGCTCCATCTCATTTTAAGAATAAACAAGAGGAACCATGTAATTGTGGTGAAAGCATATTCTTGCAAATTTTAATCTTCTTTTTTCTCAAATGATGTCTGTTACATAAAAGATGACGAATTTTGGGGTCAAGATAGAAAGGTTGAAACCTGGAATTTTATGATTCCAACCGTTTTGGTATAGTGGTAAGTAGTAATTAACAAAGACTTTCGCAGTTGAAGGCACGGCAAAGATTAAACAAAGCCCATTATGCCCGAATCCATAACATCGGCCCCACTGCTCTTTCTCCCCAGCCGGCTTAACATTAAACCAACGGGCAGGATCACGGCTAAAAACTCGTTATTAAAAAAAATAAAAAAGGAAGGCCAAACAAGTGGCAAAAGGAGGAATCGTGTGAGGCACGACACATCCTATATATTAAAAAAAAAAGCAGCTACGAAAGGAAAGTGTCGCGCCACTTTACAACTGACCGTCTTCCTTCTTCATCTCTTTCACAAAGCTGATTAGCCAACGTTTGCGGTTTAACAAATCTGATACGAATAATTTGATCAAATAAGGCAATGGAAAACAGCTGCAGCATCATATCGTGCGACAAGATAGATCGTATAGTTAGTTGGGTCGGCAGCAGCATGGCCTCTGCATTTTTCGCATCGTTGGAGCGGTGTTCCTGCATTAATCTCAGCACCACCGATTTTGATGAGGATGAGGAAGCCTATTACGATCGCCCTCTCGTGCTTACCAAGCCGCTTCTCCCTGAAGAATATGAAACTGAACCGCAATCTAAACCATCCCCTTAGATCCATTCCGTTGTCAATTTGCTCAACGTTGTTGATCACTTCGTCTTCTAGGGTTTGTTCCTTATGTTTCGGCACTTTTTAAAATTTTCGTTTTATTCGTGCTAAGGATGTATTAAGTTAATTGTTGATTCAATTCTCGTATAGTTTGGTTTATAATTTGATGTGATTTTGGTTCCTTTTTTATTATTATTTGAATGGAATTTCCATGGAATTTGTGGATTTCTTTCTAATCTAATTAGAAGATGGTGCCGCTTTACAATTCCCAATTCATTTACCATGCATCATATGATTGTGAATTTTTGATCTCACGAACTTTCTTTTTCGTCTGGGACTGTGCATTTAATGAATGAGTTCATGTTTAATGTTAATGAATTTCTTCTTTTAATTAGGCTTGGGGGTATAATTGGTGACTTCTCTTGACTATTCAGTGGAAAGAACAGAGAAAAATACTGAGAGCATAAATTATATTGTTCTTTCACTAAGCTCTCGAACATGTTTTCTAAATCTTATTCAATGAATGAAACCAGGAGGGATGGGATGCAGTAGGGAAAGTGTTAATAACGTTTTGTGTTAGCAACTTAGCATTGTTTTTTCAGTTCATTGTGTATGCCACAGGAGCAGTTCTTTCTTCCCACAAAAGGCTACCATGTTTGCTTTAGCTAGGACCCTTGTGTCTGCCCTGGAATTCTAATGCTTTCAGTTCAAATATTTCTTCAATTTGAACACATATCTGCCAGCGTTCGTTGCTTCTTGTTTTTGGTAGAATTTATTGTGGCTATAGTTCTGATTATTTATAAATGATTCTCTGGGTAGGATGAAATCAAAACTGCTAGATATTTGATTTGGATACTTTGATGAAAGCTCTTTTCACTTAAGTATTTGTTGAAATTGGAGCCATTGTTTTAATATTTGGTCTACAAAATTGTATTTATATCTCCGGGGACTTAACTACGGCCAGCATTAGTGTATGCTCAAAAAAATCAGACCTTCAACATACAAGAAAAAGAAATTAATTCGTCCGAAAGTACTACCACTTACTCCTCTAAATAGGCATTAGATTTTAGATATGTCTACTCGTCTGCCTACTCTTGAGATTTCTGAGTTGGAAAAGAATCAAGTTTATGAAGCCTGAGAATGCAATTCTATGAAGTAGGTACTTCTGATTCAGGATGTGTTCTGTATGAAACTTCATAGTAAATATAAAAAAAATCAAAAGAGCAGAAAGGGAAAAGAAAATTCTGCAGACTTAAGGTGAGTTAATTAAAGCATTTTGATATAGAATAGCTAAGTTCAGTGCTTTGAGTTTGAAATTTACAGTGCCTTTCTCTTGGTTTCTCATCTATGCCTCTTAAGAAAGTCAGGTGAATCAGGCAAGGCTATTATTTATCCTTGGGGTCTCTCCAGCAAATCAGCATCAAAACACACCGTTGGATAATGTACAGCCTTGCCCGCTTCTGATTTAAGATACTACTTCTCGGTAACTGAACCTTGCCTTGTTTCCTCTCTGAAAATGCAAGACATCCTGTTGCCATGAGTTTTCCTGTAATGCTTTTCTTGAATTGCTAGAGGCTAGAAAGGAACTAAGTGCAGTTATCCTATTATCTGTTAATAGATAGAGGGTAATTTCTTCATGAATGAAATGCATATTAGAATCGAGGAAGTTACAAAGGTTGGTTAGAGAATTTTGTCTCTTAGTGCTGAAAGTTACATGTATCATTGTATTTTTATTAAATCTTTACGACTCGGAGCCCATGGTCGTCCTTGGAATCTCCGCTACACACGATGTAACTGGATTTTTGCAATCAAAAGCAGTGATTTACTACACTGGAATAACTTCAAAGATGGAATTTCTCGATATCTGTTTCCTGAGCAAACCAAGCCAAGTGTGACTCTACAGTTGGGGCAGTTTGAAGCCAGTTTGTTTTTATTGTAGGAAGCTTATGTGTCAACTTGTAGGTCCAGTGTAAAAGTATTTGAAACTGATGAACCATTTTAAACAGCTAATAGCTGTTTGTATTTGTCAGAAAATGGATATCGGTTGGGGTCATTATCATTATGGAAATGAAACTGAAATTACAGTGAGCGTTTTACAATTGCAGATCAATAACTGAACAGACAGTGACTAGAAATGTGAGGATCATGTTTGCTGTTTATTAATGATGATTATGTTTGTTGTCTTTTTCTTTATCTAAACTATTTCCTTGAAGTAACTATTAATTTTTATGTTTTGCAGAATTGAAGCTTGCCATCAGTATTGATTAGTTTTTAGTTAACATAAAATGATTCACAGTTGAATTGTGTTATATCAAGAAAGCTGGCAGACCGGGACAGCTTTTCCATTTGTGTTTGCTATCATAAAGACAATGACCCTTCCAAGAGAAACATGTTCTCTCCTTCATTTGTCCATTGTTCTGCATTTTTCTCTTTCTTTATTTAAATGATGATCATGATAATGATACTGTGGTGCTGCTGCTGCTGCTACTTATTACACACAGACATGGAATTATAGTTGATCGCTCTGTCTCGATGGTTTTCCGGTAAGCTGAAAACGCTTTATTTTATTTGTCATTATTATGTTATGCTGTAGCATGTAGTATGTAGCATCCATCTTTACAGTCATAGAATATAAAGAATCAACTCGATTGAGCTACACTTTTTGTCTCTGGCTCAGCCTTGCATTCTGCTGAGAATCTCTGCAATCATAAGCGTCATATAGAAAAAAATTAATGCATGCATTTCATGTTGACTGAGATTAAGATGTTGATAGATAAGCTTACACCCCATTTTTCTTTTCTTTTTTTTTAAGATAGGGGAGAAAAAAAAAACAAAGGTCTTTGCTACAGTTAGAATCTTTAATTAAATTAGATGGTATTAGTTAAAATTTTAAAATTGTTGTTTCAGCCATTTTTCCTTTACGTGGACACTTTAGGCCAACTGCTCCCTTTAAACCCATAATCTGGTGGGGGATTTAGATCAATAAAAATCTCAAGGTTCTTGTCTCAGGTGAAAACAAAAACTTAAGCAAAACAGCTGAGCCGACCGCTCCTTGAAATTTGTGAATTGTGAAGAAAGCCGCACGCTTCAGAAGCTGGGGCCACTGACGGATAGAATCATAGCGTTGTGTCGAAGTTCCGCGATCATGCCATTGCAGGCGGCACGATCATCCCACGACTCCACCAAAGCGATGACTGTACAGTGACAGCAACCAATGTGGGAAAAAAATTCATTCCACAATCTGAATGCTCAAATCATGCAGGGGTTCCATTTCCAGTCATGCATAGTGAGATGGTGAATATGGTGGGTCATGTTATAATTAAACGTGTCCGAAAATCATAGCCAAGTTCCCTAGCCCAATAAAAAAGATTCCCAAAGTCTTAAACGTGTAAAGATCGAAGCAGTTAACGCCCGGCGAGTCTTTTAGCAGCGTTAGCAATCTTAAGCAATTAAGTAAAAAGATAAATTATAAGACAAATTTGGAAGTCCCACAGACACAGAGTGCAGCAATGCTTATGATAGTGTAAACAGGCAGATGTCCAAAAAGATCGTAACAAAACAAACCCATCCTTCTCTCCCCTTTGCTATCACAAAGTTGAAATAATGGTATTATACGAAAAAAATGCATCAAACGTTTGATTGAATAATTATTTTTGTTTTTAATTTTTGAAATATTTTAACCCTCTACATTTTATTTTAGGTCAAAACGATTCTTTTGTAGCTGAAAACTATTAGTTAAGTAACATTAAATGGTTTGAAATGTCAAGACAAACTTACATTAGATGACAGTTCACGTTGATATAATAATGTCATGTAGATAAATGTGCTGATTTTACAAAATGATGTATATTTTATAAAATTGTATAAAATATAAAATTATTTTTTGATGATGTGTCATTTTGTCAAATTATTTCAAGTTGTTTATCGTCAGTTGACTGATAGTTTTTATCCACGGAGAGATTATTTTGATCTAAAATAAAATGTTGAAGGTTAAAACGTTTTAAAAAAGAATAATAATAAAAATGACTATTCAATCATATGTTAGGGACATTTTTTTGACATTATACTTAAAATAATTTGTCTAATTCCAACCCAGCATTCTTCGATTTTCATACCTTTCCTGGCAAGGACATACATATATGGAATAATATTATGTCTTTAAAAACAAAAGGATATATAAAAAGAGCCAGTAATTTCCATTAAAAGAAAGAGTTGTTTTCATGCAAGATATATATATTAACGAGTCTCGACTCCTTGAGCATATTTCTGGAGCAGTTGAGCAAAATATGAAACTCTTAACAACTATTAGGAGGAAGTATATTTGGTTGGTGTTGCTTAGCTTTCATGGCTGAAAACCCAGTTTGTAACTGGTTTTCAAGTGACATCAGTTGTATAATATAGGACGGAATGCTTATTTAGGAATGAACCGAAGAGACCGGAGGGAAGTTGTCTTTTAAAAATTTAAAATTTGATTTAGAAATATTTTTTAAAAATTATTCAAATTCTATTTCCATCCTCTAGCATCTTTTACGTTTGGCCTTAAAAATTTTATAAATTCGTGCCCAAAGAAAAAATTTTACGTCCGTCCTTGTGCTTATTTATACGCGGGAACTAAAATAATACAAGGCAAACATAATGACAGAGAGAGTAGAGAGGTAGCTGTTGGGGTGGGGTTTGAATCTAGATGCTTGGAGTGTGTATATTTTTCTCAGTCAACGACATAATTTAACTGGAAAAATGTTGACAGATTACGAATCAAAAACAAAAGATAATTATTTTTCTTTTCCCTATTAAGAAAATGCCTAAAAATCCCTTTCCACACGATGGGGTCACACTGAATAATCACGCCCCCAACACACCATTATCGCCATTCCACGTTAGAGGTATCATGAAAGCTGACAAACATAATTCACCTACAAAGACAAAAACCCTTTCTTGTTTCTACTGGTTTATCCGCCATATTCTACTCATTTGTCGACTAATTCGGATTAACTTTGTAGAGATCTAATATTAAACGATTTTGTCAATTTAAATTTTTTTCATTTACAACGTTAAAATTCGAATCTCTAAGTCCTGAACTTGCTTAAGCGACCTAGCTTTAGGCCAACAACCTCGGTCTTTCTTGTTTCTACTTTAGCTTTCATGGTTAAAATCTTAAAATATTATATGGCTTCACCCTTTAAATTGCCCCCTCCTCTCCTCCACTCCCTACCTTCAACTCTCAGCTTCTCTTCTCTCCTCAAATGGCCAACTTTGCCACTCTCTGTTTTCTATGCTTAAGCTTGTCGATGTCATGTTATCTTCAAGCTTTCGAGGCCATGGCACATGAATGGCCTGCAGGGGGCTCGACCAGGTTCTATGATTTCAAGGTCAATCCATCAAATGCATGAAATAATGTGTTATTATCTTTATATTCTCAATTCTGGTTTTTTTTTTCTAACTATGAAGTGTACTTTTTCATTGCAAATAGGTGCAAACCTTGAGAGTTACTAAACTTTGTAACACCAAAGAGATTGTTACCATTAACAAGATGTTCCCGGGACCTGTCGTTTACGCCCAAGAGGACGATAGAATCATCGTCAAGGTCACCAATGAGACCCCCTACAATGCCACCATTCACTGGTATTATTATTTATTAATCAGGAAAGTCCAAAGGTTTACAAATGATATACTATCATTATTAATCATTGTGGCCTATTGTTTTCCCAGGCATGGTGTTAGGCAAAAGCTATCATGCTGGTTTGATGGTCCATCATACATCAGTCAGTGTCCAATTCAAGCTGGCCAGACTTTCACGTACGAGTTCACGATGGTGAAGCAGAAAGGCACCTTTTTCTGGCATGCCCATGTTTCTTGGCTTAGGGCCACTGTTTATGGTGCCATTGTTGTGTATCCTAAGACTGGGGTCCCTTACCCTTTCAAGCATCCGTACGAAGAACATATCGTAATCCTAGGTATATATATGTATATATGATGTCCTTCGATCCGACCTACCAAACTACTTTAAATAATGTGATCGAATATGTTTGGTTATGATGATCAAATGTGGCAGGGGAGTACTGGCTAAAAGATGTAGTGCAACTCGAGCAACAAGTTCTGGCAAGCGGAGGAAGTGCTCCACCGGCCGATGCATTTACCATTAACGGTCACCCAGGCCCTTACTATAATTGCTCCAAAAACGGTATAAAACATACTTAAAACACTAATTCTTTACTGTATTTAGTTACATTCGGTCACTTGCTTCGATTACGGTGAGCAGATGTCTACAAGATCAATGTGGTTCCCGGGAAGACATATATGTTGAGGCTAATCAACGCAGCGTTAAACATGGAGAACTTCTTTTCCATAGCTTATCATAAATTAACAGTTGTGGAGGCCGATGCTGAGTACACCAAGTTGTTCACCACGGACTGTGTGATGCTGGGACCGGGGCAGACCATGAATGTCCTTGTCACAGCTGATCGGCCCATAGGAAAGTACTCCATGGCCATGGGACCTTATATGTCTGCCAAAAATGTTTCGTTCCAAAACATATCCGCCATCGCTTACTTCCAATACGAAGGTGCAGCCCCTAACAGTTTATCGTTACCGGCTAGCTTACCTAGCTTTAACAATAACCTTGCTGTAAAGACTGTCATGGATGGTCTTAGAAGCCTTAATCCTGTTAATGTTCCTAAAGAGATCGATACTAGCCTGTTTGTCACTGTGGGGTTAAATGTCAACAAATGCCGGTCCAAGACGCCGCAACAGAACTGCCAAGGCCCGAACAATGGGACATTTGCAGCTTCCATGAACAATATAACCTTCGTGAAGCCTACTGTATCTATTTTGGAAGCTTACTATAAGAAGATCAATGGCCAATTCACCGAGGACTTCCCCGGGGCACCCCTTAAATTCTATGACTTTGTCAATGGGGCACCAAACAATGCTCCTAATAACACACAGGCCATCAATGGAACTAGGACCAAGGTCCTTGAATTCGGAAGCAGGGTCCAAATTATCTTCCAGGACACCGGCACGGTCACAACCGAAAACCACCCGATTCATCTCCATGGCTACAGTTTCTATGTTGTCGGATACGGTACAGGGAATTTCGATCCACAGACCGCAAACTTCAACTTGGTCGATCCACCTTATATGAACACAATCGGTGTCCCCGTGGGCGGATGGGCTGTAATTCGGTTTGTGGCCGACAATCCAGGTAAGATGTTATTTTCTACAATGAAAATTGAAACCCCATTACTCTTATATTGCTGTTAAACTAAGTAGAGTTCGATTGTTTGTGTGGCATTCAGGGGTTTGGTTTATGCATTGCCACTTAGACATACACCAATCGTGGGGATTAGGCGCGGTGTTGATAGTGGAGAACGGAGAGGGAGAGCTGGAGACTTTGCCTCATCCTCCGGCAGACCTGCCTCGCTGCTAGATTGGGAAAAACCCTGCTGCATTTATTTTCTTTGATATTTCTCACCAAGTATTGCTATTGCTTTGGGTGCAAGTGTGTTATATATGGTCCGCTCCATTTCTTTTAATTGGGATCGTCAAATTGTATTTGTAAAGAAGTACAGATTGGAGGAATAAAACCCCACATTTCTTTTCCTTTATTGTTTCGGCCATTTGAGACATCAGATTCCACTCTCCTTTATACAAAGAGGCCCATCTTTTGTTGGGCCTTGGTTAATGTGGATTTAATCTTTATATTCTGATTTGATCAATTTTAGTTTTATAGTTTTCAAATTTTAAAATTTAGACCTAATCTAAATAGTACAAAGACAATATATTTAAATTGTGGATCTACACTTTACACATTATATAAGATTAGTAGTAAAATTTGACTTAACAATTTTTTTGTTATACATTGTCTATACTACCCAAATCACTTCTCACATATAAATCGGAGGATATTAAGCATTTAAACATGTTCAATCATTCGTCCTCTAGTATATTATACCAACAACAATGCTAGTTGAATTAAACTCAATCAGCTTGACTTAACAAATTTAACTTCCATTGTTTTGGTTATGACCAAAATTTCAAATTAAAAAAAAAGACTAAAAATGAGCAAATTGGAATATAAAAACTAAATCTATAACTTATGTATATTACAAGGACTAATAGAAACTAAATCTATAACTTATGTATAGTATAAGGATAAATTCGGCCCAAAACAATCACTGAGAAAATAGGATCGATTTGATATGGGATTATGTTTCTTATATGGGTAAAATACACAATTTATCACACAACTATTTCTCACTTTTATTTTAGTCATTCAATTTTTAAACTTTTAAATTTACTAATAGAATTTTCAGATTGCTTTTTGATCACTCTGATGAAGTTTTCTATTTCTTTTCCAAAAAAAAATTTAAAAATTAAAAGACCAAAATAAAGTTAATATGCAAAGAATTGTTTTCTATAATCAATTCTTGCAATTGGTTCCCAAGGGTAATCAAGAATTAAATACAGAGCTTCTCCTTGAATACTACTTAAATATTATGTCTACTTAACTGCATCACAATGGGTTTGAGGTTAACAAGCCAATGTTTTTCGGACCAAATACCTCTCACAGGTTGAAGACAGAAGAAGACCACAAGAACAACAATCCAAATGTAGCACATCAGTGGACCAATGATTTGACAAATGCAAGCAGCCACCCGTATGGTCCAAAACCTGTTAATGCATCACGACTGCAAAATTATTATTCAACTACAACAAATCATGGAAGTGAACAAACCCCACTGGTTTTTTTTTTTAAGTAACTCCTGACCACCAGCTATGAATCTACTCCTCGTGGCTGACGAGTCGTCTCCCTGAAAGACCCCATCAAAACATCTCCAGTTGTATAGCAATGTAGCGAACTTCAAATGGGACCGATCGATTTGTATGACCATGTAATTTGGATATTCACTTTACAAATTAAATAATAATATCCAATTGAATCCAACTGGCCATTTCCAGGCATCTGATTTGAATAAAGTACAGGAAAAGAATGTTGAATATAACTAAGATTTAGTTCCACTGAAACAGACCTGACAACCTTGGTTGGCTGGTAAAAGGAAAAAGATCGCCTTGATATCCAGATCTACTGCTCATGCTTATGTATGTCAGTTCAATACCACATCCTGGTACCGCTTTGGATGTATGTTACGCCCGGTGATGCACAAATTGGAAATCAACCAAGCATAAACCATTTTAGCCCCACAAATCTGGACAGCGAAAGCTTCAACATGTGACATCATTCTTGTTTTGCTAATAAAACCAAACACGGCAAAATTTTTAAGTCATCTCAATAAAGCTAATGGTGGATTGGTAATCCATAATTTTGAAATGACCTGATCCGACCATCCCAACCGTCTGTTACAATTACGAGGCCCCAAGAATGAGAAGCACTCTGACAAGATGTCTTAAGCAGCTTGTACTGAGATTTACACATTGCAGATGATACAACCAAGGAGTTTGGAGGGGGGAGCTGTTCCTCAGGCCAGGTTGTAGTAACCTTGGGCAAAGATTCCAAGAAAAATCCATGGCCCAGAGAAAAACGTTCAGAAGAGGAAAATGGTAATTTGTGTTGAGAGCTCTCGCTCAACTCAGACTGCAATACCCCAGTATTCCCATTATATGTCCACGTGCTAGAAGAAACTTTGAGTGATGGCACATTTCCTGCCATATTTGAGAAAATAGAGCTCATAGACGTAATGCCACACCAAGGTATGGCTACTGATGCATTATTTGAGAAAAAGCGTTCACAAGACCAATTGCTTTTTGCTTGGGGAACCGGCCTATCCTGGCTGGCATTGTTCCACACATAGACATTAGAATCTTCACTTGCTGAAACAATCCGCATTCCATCCGAGGTAAATGAAGCAGATATCTGGCTCCCTGCATTCCGCATGCCTGTAGATAGCATATAGCTAAGTAATAAAAGAGTAAAGCAAGCTAATAAGAGTTTCAAAAGTGAACCAAAACACTCAAATTTTAGGCAAGGAAACAATGGTAATAATGCCTAAAATCTTAACTCGTTTCTTTTTCTTCCCCCCACCTCCCAACCAATAAAACGCGTACACCTCTATCTTTACTCCATTCACTCATTCAACTCAGACCCAAAGGGGAAAAGGATCTTCATATGATTAAGAGTTTGAGAATTTTTCCTTCAAAAACTCCAATTTTGGTTGTTCAAACTTCGATCAATTTTTACTATATCTCCTAATTCCAACACTTATTTTCCATCTCAATGCATCATTAACATACCAATTAAATCAGTCAAACTACCTACCTCGAAATTTGCAGACCACATCAACATCATGGAGGATCCGAACTTGTGAATCAGCAGAAGTAACCATCAATTTGTCAGGGTCCCCAGGTGCAAACTACACGATAATCCCTTTATTAATTTTCAAATGCTTGGTTAAGGACAGATATTTCAACAACAGACTTGAGGAAAACAGATGGTAATCATCAATACCTGAAATCCAGTTATCCTACTGCATGCTGATTTCTTCTTACTCCGTAAACATATTTGAGCATTAAGTTGCAGATGGTTATCTGATTCACATGAATGATACTTGTTAGTGTTTCCCAAACAAAACAACCTCCAAAAAGGCATCTATAATAGGTTTGGTAGACAACGCATAGTGTTTGGTATGATATAAAAAATGCAAATTAACTGTTGTCCACGCTACCATGTTGTCAATCACAAGTACAAAATATTCAGCTTATAGAAAATGGAAGCGACAAACATGAAACAAGAAGGTTCCACAGAAAGTCCAAACTTCAAAGAAGGAATTACAAAAAGGGATGTTCACCAACATACCCCTTCATAATGCAAAAGTAAACCCAAGTTAATTATTAACAACTTGGATGATGCAATTTTAGCAGAAGACTCACTCTTTCATCAAAAATAAAATCAAGTGATATTAGCAGACAGCAGATAACCTTTTCATTTCTTCTTGATCTCTGTGGGCCTCCAAACTTACAAGTTTCTGACACATAGATTGTTCGACACAAAAGGATAAAAAATAAAGTTTTTAATTTCCTTCAGCCAAAAAAATATTCA
The DNA here is from genome assembly GCA_019671005.1 of Hibiscus mutabilis. Lineage (NCBI taxonomy): Eukaryota > Viridiplantae > Streptophyta > Magnoliopsida > Malvales > Malvaceae > Hibiscus > Hibiscus mutabilis. The sequence goes on along the minus strand of CM033718.1, from coordinate 9,750,539 downwards.
GATTCATATCCTCACAACATTCTATTTCAATGTATCGAAAATGGACAAATCTAAGAAGAGTATGATAATAGTCCTAGTGACTGCCAGATAAAGAGAAAAGTTGCCAGATCCCAGAATAACATTATCGGAGATGTTGAACAATAAACTGATTTCTCATAAAGGGGACCAGGAAACTAAAGATAAACCTGAAGCGTCATAAAAGCGGCTATTTCCATTCATAGAGCCAACAACTGCACCCTGCATAGGAAAAAGAGAAATAATGAACTCAAAATCCTAAAAGCCAATTGCTAAATAACATGGTTAAGAAAAGCCCCACTGAACCTTTCCATCAGGACGATAACAAACAGCTGTAACAATATCTGTCACGTCAGTCCAATCAACAACTTGACCACCAGGAATTTCCCAGATGCGCACTTTCCCATCTATGGAACCACTTATGAAGTAATCATCATCCACTGGATTAAACTGAATGCATGTTACTGTATCACAGAGCAATGAGATAATGAGAATATAGAACAATTATAATGGTATAAATCACAATGCCAAAGGTGATTGCTCTCCTTTATAGACATTTCTATAACCAAAAATAAGATATAATAAAACTCAAGAATGGATTCAACTATATTACCATAATTATTGTGGGAAAATACTTTTTGACATTCATCATATCCAACTTGCCACAAGCGAACTGTCTTATCAACAGATGATGATAGAATATGCTGCAATAAATAAATCTTAATGACAAACCAAATAATTTCTAGAAAGTGATAGCAAGTTGTTTGAGACTTGATAGCAATTACTGACCTTATTCTTTGACCAAGAGAGGTCCAGGACCTCACCACAATGCCCGCGGAACTCATGGATAGGTTTATCTAAAATTCGAAAAACCTTCTGAGGGAAAATGACACAAGTTGAGTCCGAAACTTTCTTCACTCTCTTTGATTTGCCATTTTTCTCTTTGTCCACATTAAGAGGAACCAATTCAGAAAAATCATTAACTGTGAAGTAGACACATGAAGGATTGACATCGTGAATTTCAGAATTCCCTGATCGTTCAGACTCGAAAACCTGCCACACGCGCACAACACAATCTTCACCTGCACTTGCAAGGTACTGACCATCAGGGCTAAACTTCATTGTTAAGATTGACCCTTCATGGGCTTGGATCTCTTGCCCCATGTAAAGAGCTGAGAACTCCTTTGACCGCTTCTTGTATGATCTAACCCGAACCATTTGAATCCTAGCCTTTGCACTTGGATGACAATCATTGGATATCATACCCGAAGACACAACCTGCCTATCAACGACACAAGCAACAGCACCTAATCTTCTAAGCCATCCCTTTTTCCCCTTCTGTATTTCTGGCCCTAAATTGGAAACATCTTTGACTTCCCGTCGCATTGCTTGTTGAACTACAGGGGATAAGCCAAGCATCCTTTCAAATTCATCAACGGTAAGCAAATGATTCGACCTGACTTCCCGCAGTTTCCTGAGCATTCCATCCTGACTAACTTCATCCACAATAAACTCTGTTCCATCATCCAAATTCTTAATCCTACACACAAGATTATCATTCAATGCCACATCTAACAACTCCCTGGCATCACTTGTTGAACAAGTCATGGAAGACTGTCTGGAAGAAAAGCCACCATCGGAAATTGATGATCCTAAGACCGCTCCACTCTTCTCCATAATTCTATCAGTCTCTACTTCAATTTCATCATGACACAAGTTAGAGGGAACTTCCCTGGGAGTCTGATCTACACTTAAACCCGCACATTTCAGGAATTTATGGCGTCGTTCACGAATGCTACGGAGGTTTTTAATCCAAATTTCAAATCCAAAATTAGCCGGCATTGAATTGATGGATGTGGAATACTCAGAATCAGAATTCTCCGGGCAATCGGATCCTGACTCAGATACAGAGGTGACATCTTCACGGGTATCAAAAAATTGATCTTCCTCTTCACTTAAACTCCTCATCATCATTAACTCTTCAGTTCAACCCCATGAAAACTTACCCTCCGGCCTAAATTGTCTTCTCACAAAAACCCTAGGCAACGTTCTAAATTCCCTACAAGGACGACGTGAGAAACAGAACATCAAAACCCCAGAAATAAAGGAACAAAGGGAAGAAAAATATTTATTATATTCAGAATACTATACTAATATCCATAAACACAGAACCCAACTAAAACTCCCCATAACTAAAAGATAATATAACATTTAACAGCTTTAAACCAAAACCCAAATCTCAAAAACAATTGTTAACAAACAGATCAGTGCCAAAATATGTAAAGCAACAAGAAAAACAAGCAAAAGATAAAACAAACTCTCGATGAACAGAAAAAAAAGATTGTTTTTTTGGGTCTGAAAAAAAGTATAACAGAAACTATGAAAGGTAAAAGAATTGATATAATGGGTAAGGATTTGGGGAGCTGGGGTTTTCGTTGAAAAGCCCGTCGAGCCCAAGGAACGGCTTATTCATCATATCTCGTCGTCAGCTTCCCAATTCCCATATGGAGAATCACAGAGAGAACAAAGATTACTTGGAAAAACAAAACAACAAAAACTAAAAAGTAGTTAAGTAGAAAAGTTGAGGGGAAACAAAATAGAAAGGGAAATCTCGAAAGGCGTGAAAACGGGTGGACTATGGCCCGAGAAACAAGATTTGGAGAGCCGAGCAGTGTTTGCCTTCCCTTCCCTTGCTGTCCTGCCCCGTACTATTTCCCCAGCCTTTTTTAACTCTTTTTTACTTCGGAGTAATTAACCTTCTTAATCCATTTAAATCAAAGACTAAAGATGAAAGTTAAAAAATTCGATCCGGACCAATTCAAAAATAAAAAAATACAAAAAAAACATCACCAAAGACTCGAAACAAAATAGATACAAAACATCACCAAAGCTCGGCAACGAAGGTAAAAAACATCAACAACAACATTAAAAATGCATGTTGCAGAATTGGGGTACGTTGACAACTCGTTTATTACCATAACTCAATTGCAAACAAGAACAGTGACTAAACTTGCATCTATATCCAGTTCGAGAGTCCAAAGCAGAGAAATCATCATGATAACTAAAAGAACGTCATCTTGATCAGTCGTGGCGACGTCTAATCCAACTCTAAAGTAAAACAAAAAAAATGTGCCACCAAAAAGTAGAGGAAAGTATATCATAAAGATATATTTATTAAAAAACTAAAATCAAAAGAACAAAGTAAAAAATAAAAGAGGATGACCGGCAGTCGACAAACAGTACTAAAGTTAGTGTCGTCGCCGGCCTTAAAAATTATACAAGAATGGTGTTTAATTTTTTTGAATATATAATTATATTAAAAATAAAATTAACACCACTTTAGATGAGTATTATGTATTAAATTTTAAATTATGGAACTGTATTTTAAATTTTCTGACTTTATCCTTTTAAAAATCACGCTAAATATATCTATATTTATTTAAAAATAAACGATAGATAAATACATTTATCGCCATTTCAACGTTGTTTATAGAGAACTTTTTCGCCCAGTGCACAAGATAATTCAAACTTTTATTTAATATTATTGTAATAAGGTTGAGGATGTAATTGATGGCTTTTAATATATATATATATATATATATATATATATATATATTAACAATCAGGGCGAACATGTTTTTTTTTCTTTAAAAAAATAAAATTTTATTTTAAGAAGTACAAGCTGTTAGCAAAATATATTAAAAGCTTATGAAGTTCGAAATTATAAATTTTAAAGGTACGAATTTAAATAATAAATAAAAATATATATGTAAATTATATAAAAATTTTAAATTTTTAAGGGATGACATCCTTTCAGTCCATCATTCTTAACCATAATAAATTATCTAGTATAAATAATTTTAGAGGTTTAAAAATTTTGGTTAACAGTTTAATTAATACTAAATAATAGTTGAAATCTTTTTTTGACAAATTTTAATTATAACCTTACCAAGAAAGAAGGAGAAGGGAAGACTCTAAGAGAATAAAGGGGATGCTCCTAGTAGGTCAAGAATTTACAATCTAAAAAATGTAAGAGAATAAAGATGAACAGCTTGACAAACCGATTAACTGCGGTTGCTCAAAACAGTTTAAATCTTAGTAATAGATGATTGAGAATATTAACTTTTTTTAGTTATAAATTATAGTTACAAGATAGGCTATAGTCGGAATAGATAAATGAATAAATAAATAATAATTAAACTTAAAATCGGTCAAATATAATACATATATAAAATAGAATCACAGTGAAAAAAAGAATAAGATGATATGCATTTTAAGAGACTCGGGTTTAAATTGTTTTGTCTATAAGATATGTATGTTTCATTAAAAGTTAAAAATATGTATGAACAGATACTACATTGTAATTACTTTGACACTATTAAAAAATACATATATAGAATAAGTCATTAAAATAAAATTAGATTAAATGAATACATTGCGAGATTTAAACTTAAATTCTCGAAGTTTCAAAGTCTCCTTTTCTACCATTAACTTTGAACCTTCATCAACTCAATAGAGATTTATTGGAGAAACCATGGCATTGATTATTTGAAAATAAAATATGAAGTTGAAGTTTCTAAGTTTAATTCACACTATTGTACTCCTTGGTTTTAGCGTAAATTTAAAGTTTTTGATTTTTCTGACAAAAGCAGCTAATTTTATTAAAAAAAATTAAATTATAATGAGAATTTACGACCATAAAGGTACACTAAGCAAATAATATAGAGATTTTTCAATAACTATTGAAACAAAATCTCATACAAGGAGAAATATTAAAAAACCAATCAAAAGATTCGAACAAAAGATAGATATGAACAACATCGATAATCAACGATGAAGGATAAAAATCATCGACACTACCATTAATAGATGCATGTAACACTTAAGGCACGTTGACAAAACAAGCATTACCACAATTCAATCGCGAACAAGAAACGGTGATTGTGAGCGTGTATCCAAATCCAGTCCGAGGGTCCAAGCAAGTGAGATCAACATGATAACAAATAAATATCATCTTGATCAGCCACTGTGTCATTAAATCTAACCCTGAAAAAACACAAAATGAAAATAGTAGTAAAACGATCGAGAAAGAAGATAAAAAACATCTTAAAAAATGTATCACAAAGGCATGGTTGTTTTTATTAAAAAATTAGAGGAAAACAAAAAATATAAAATAAAATATAATAAAATATAAGAAAAAGAAAGAGTATTAATGGCCAACCACCAACACTAAAGTTGATGTCATCGTCGACCATAGTTCTTATTTAGGGATGTTAGTGATGCGGGTTTCACGAGTATCTACTCCATTTCATACCCAGTTGAGCAAGAATGGGTACAAATTTCACGGGTTATGGGGCAGGGATGGAGACAAAAATTAGATTCGACGTGAGTGGTGGAGCAGGTGTGGGTATGACCTTGTACCCACCACTTACATGCCTGCATCATCTTCACCCACCTAGTATACATAATAAGTATATTTAAAAAAATACTCATAACCTCACGCAATTTCTAATAGACTATTAGACCCAACTCTTTCGGTTTCTTCTTTATCTATTGATCAGTAGCCCACGCCGCAACTTGCAAGCGCCTACTTCATCCACTACTTTTATGTTCTTTTTCAATTCTCTCTCTTTACAAAATTCATCTATAGCAGATCTATGTGGTATGTTTTCTATAATAAACGATAGTTATTGGATTTTTTTTATTCTTGTTTTGTCAAATTGCAATTTTGTTGTGTACTTATTTATCTTGTTCAATTGAGTACCAGTTGAAATAATGTCACATATATGGCGGGAGTCTAGAGGACAAGTATTTAATATATTTTTTTCATAAAAATGATTTGTATTTATTTAACTAATACTTGTAAATATATAACATAAAATGGGTCGTGGGGTGAATATAACGGAGATTAAATAGGTCTCAGAACTCACGTGGATAGTGGAGCGCGGATAGTTTTAATTTTATGAGTCACGAAATAGAGCTGATTTTAAGATTTATACCTACAATAGGTCAGGAGATGGAAATATATAACATTTTTTAATAGAGATGAGTGTACGAAAAGCACCCTTTGCAAGCGCTCCGCCCAAGTGATATCCATAGATTTTCATTATTCAAATTGAATAAATGTAACGTACGATGTTTTTTAATTCATTTATAAAACTAAAAAAATAAATATATAATTCATTATCGTATAGCATTTTTTTCTCGGCAAATATAATTTATTATCGAATAACATATTAATTATATTTTTATATATAACACGAAAGTATTACTATTTTATGATGAAAAGAAAATAAATATATTGTTATTATTCTTGATAAAGCGTGCCGCTGCGCTGACAATTTCAAAGAGCAGAATTGGAGGAGAGTGGAAAGCTGGTTGAATTCAACGCAATTACGGCCACTAACGAAATCAAATGGATGATGTGAGCTTTTTTCCCAAAAAAAATTGTTTAATGATATTTTAACTATTAATTAAATTTTACTCAAAAAATTAATTAAATTAGGCACTATTTTTTAGATCTATTAATTATTCGAGCAGTCAATAATATTTATATTATATCTCATCTTGTGAGTCGTGTGGTTTTGAGTCTAGACATTTGTCTTCAGAATATAAAAACTCTTTACGTAATAAAATAAATAGACATTATTTTTAGAAGTAAACAAAACTCGACTCGAATTTTATAATATTGACTATAAAAAAATTAAATAATAAAATATGACTCAAATAATTTAAAAGTTTGAATAAGTATTTTTTTACAATTTAGTATCTCAACTTTATATTATTCTATTATTATTCTACTTGTCCCCTATTCTCATCAATGTCCCCCCCCCCCAAAATCCTTCCTTTAAAAATGATACTATAAATATATCATATAGTTTTAGATGATATTTAATCTATTAAATAATATTAAAAAAACTTACTCACACTTGTAAAAATATGAAAAATATATGTACGTACATAATCATTTTTAAGACATTACATTCATCTAAATTTTTTTCGTAGATCGTTATATCAATAATATTAATCGAATTAAAATTTTATATGCATTTATATGTAGGTTTTTAAAGTTCTATGGTTATTTTGATATAAACGTTTTCTTTAGTTGTGCAGCTTTTGCTGAATAAAGGTAATCTAGATGCAAACAAGCAACGCGGCATTTTTTTTTTTTGAAATGCAACGCGGTAATTACAATGCAAAACAAAAGCTTATTATTATTATTGTACTGAGAATTATAACAATATTATAAATGGACAAAACCAATAACGTCATTTGAGGTTAACTGGTTAAGGTTGTTTTTAGTTTTGGTCAAAATTCTAGTTAAAGAAATCGAAAAGCGTGACGCCGGCTTCATGCTCAGTTCAGCAGTTTACTAAATTATTGAACTAAAAATCATCAAATTGGATAACAAAAATTAAATAGACAACTTAAGTATAATTTGACTCAACATATCTAATAATCATTGTTTGAGTCGAGACGGAAATTTAAAATTTTGAAAAATATAACTACATATAATTAAAATAAAGTACATAGACCAAATTTGTAACTTACACAATACAGGGACTAACAACAAAATTTGACCTTTAATTCATTTTTCTTCGCATTACCAGCTAATTATTTGTTCTTGATATATTTCAATTTTCAATTTAATTATTTTTCATGTATCTCGTTATTGTTTGAATTGAGAAGGAAATTTTGCCCCATGACAAACCCCACTTTCACACAATAAAATATTCATACTATGCACCCACCAAAATGGATATTAAAGAATATAAATATATATATATTTATACTGTTAAAATAATATATATTATAACTCAACATTATTTATTGAATTAATTATTTAATTTTTTTAAAATTTAAGGTCAATAATAAATTATATATTTTTTAAGAGATTAAAATATAATTTTATTATTGTTTAATTTAAAAAAAATATTTTTTTGTGGGTCCTTACTGTGTATCATCCTGTATATAACCTATTACTAATTTGTGGGAAACAAATTGATTGAGAGAATTACCTTATAATGAACATATTCAGTATTTAATTCAGATTAATCAATCAATAAATCAAATACCAATAATTGATTGTAAGGATTGTCTCATATGAACATCTTCAGTATTCATTCCCGACTAAATGATCAATAAATCAAATAGTAATAATTATATTATATATAACAAATACTCTATTTCCCATAGGCCAAAAACATTGGTACTATATCTTATATGCCCCCAACAAATAACCTTTTGAAACTCGAAAATTCCAGATGCTACAGGTGCAAAGTCATTCATGCCAAATGCTGCTTTCTTAGCCAATAAGAACCATAACCATGCCCCCTCCAATTAAATATATCACATTTATCCAATCTTGTGGCTATAATTACATAACCGTTCCTTTTTCTTTCGTCACACCAAGATTAGACGCCTCACGTCTAATCAACGACCAAACCATTAATCAAACTGTTCGGTCGGACCCCCTCCATGACGTCACTGCATATTTCAAAGCCATGGCCTGCAAGCTTACACCAACACAAGTGGCCATATAAATATAGTGCACTGCAGTGCAGTCTGCCCCACATTCAAAACATTTTCCTTTTTGCAATGGCGTATTATTTTTAATAAAATACTTTATGTTGTAGGGAAAAAAGATGATCAAATTCATGCCAGCCACTTAATCGAAACGTTCTCGGTGCATGAACGTCGTGTGTCTGGTGGAATGCGTAGTTTTTGTGGAAACGGATAATGATTGTGTTCGGGAGTTACAGTATTTCCAACTGTTTGTAGTTTGATGTCAGTGTCGATATGAAATTACAGACACCTGTGGTACCAGGCAGAACAGTTGAAGTTTGCCGAAGTGATTTCTCCATGGGAATTTAATTTTATAACTACTACATTTCTATTGGTTTTCCCTGTACAGCCGATAAAGGTACTTTACTGGACCGATTCATGTTTAAAGAGATTCGTGCCAGAGTTGATAAGGGCCAAATTAGTATTCTAAATTTATCTATTAGAGCTGTAATAAACTCAGCACAGAAAGAAAATTACACCTTCAGAATGTTATTTTAACATAGCCAGCATAACCAACTGTTCTTAAATCGGATGCCAACTTAGTATTCTGAATTGATTCCGAAGATCCGGACCTTGTGCATGTCGGGGAACTTGGAGACGATGAGCACGACCGCTGCAACCGTGTTGAAAAAGAGGATCTGGTGTTGATAGTCTGTTGTATGTGAGGCTATCAAGTACCTGTCAGAAAAGGGAGAACACTGTTGCAATATTACTACAGCAAAAAAGAAGAAAACAAGACATCATATGAGGAGACTTACAGCACAACAGGTACAACAGTGAGGAACTTTCTGTTGGGTGTAAGCTGGCTTCCATTGTCTATCTGCTCCCACCAAGTCAAGCCATTGTCATCCCTTAATCTTCAGCAAATGGGGTTCCTTTCTTCCAGTGAAAGAAATGGCATGCCACCTGAAAATATGAATCGTTCTGGTTTAAGACAACAATTAAGCAGATTGGCCATACTATGTACATCAATACAAAAGTTGCAAGAATGAACACGGAAAAAGAAACCCGATTCAACATTCAACAATTGACAAACGGAAGAACGAAGGAAACGTACGACGAAGTGAGGCAGGTTGACGATGGTCCAGGCCATGCTGGTAGAGCAACCAAAGATGGAGAGAACAAGGAGCCAAGTGAAGAAGAGGACTAGAATATAGATAGTCCATACTCCAGGGTACATAAACCAATCCGTGTTCCGGTTCAGATCCGCCGGTGGCTGCACTTTCACGTACAGGCACACCAATTATATTTGAATACCAAGCAACAAAATCCTAAACTCTCGTTTGCCCACATGCCAAACCGTCTCCCTGTCTTTGTAATTTGATTGATTTCTATAAATAACAGTACATTCAAAAGACTTGGCTTCTACAGTTATTATTTGAAAAGCAAAATTCCAGAGAACTTGCATCTGTAAAAGGATGATGTTTCTCAAGATTTTTTCGATTAATTACTATATTTATTGCTTGTTAAAAATGGCTTTACTCAAAGACTCATCCTTTTTCACGGACTTTCTCTGGTTCAAAAATCTAATGCAATTGATAAATCGATGATGATTTAGTATCTCATCCATTGAATTTCTGCCAATTACTTTATGAAAACCATGTTTGTAGGAGCTGAAAGAAGAAACAAATAACGGTAACAATGCATTTAACAAGCAACCACTGTCCCTGTCCCTGACCCTGATTTCATTTATTTCTTTTTAGAACTTGTTTCTGAATACACAGCTTAAACTGCTAGAAAACGATGATATGATGTGAGCTAAGACAGACAGAGAGAGAGACCATCGCATATGAGTTCAGTAAAATATTACATCATGTTACAATGTCATGAGTTGTCGGTCAGAAGCCTCGTTTTCCTGAGTTGCTTCATCATGGGGTGCTGCCCAGCCGAGGTTCACAGCCAAATCTTCCACGGCCACCTTTATCACATCGCTTCGAACACCTATATCGGTCGCATACCTGCTCATACAGTACATCCCGGCTGTAACCGTTGCCACACCTACAGGACTTGGCATCAATAGCTTTAGTGGAGAAGAAAGGAGAGCAGCCAAGGGGGCACCGATCACCGAAGAAGCCTGACCGCTTCTTCCAACCCCAAGCTTTTCCATAATCAGAAGACCAGTTTTGCAATACAGAGCAAAGTCCTCACAGTTATTCTGGAATATGTTGTAGTTTCCAAATCCGTTTTGAAGAAGATACATTGCCCTATGGATAACCATTCCGGGAGGGTCGGACACTGCTGTGGTGCATGTGCCTCCACGCACTTTGGCAAGGAAAACTGATGGGGTCACCCCGTACTCAAAGCAGTAGAGAGATCCGTTCCGAAGAAAGCAATCCAGGCATGAGAGTACTACCCCACTGTTTGGCTGCCGGAAGCCGCAATCAGGAAAGATCGGACAAGCTGATTGGGGGGATATAGGATCATATAGCTCAGAAGATGACTCAATGCTGGAATCCAAGTTCCTTTCAGGTCTAAAGTGGACCACCTTGCTTCCACCAACAAAGATGCCTACATGATTTGACATCCAACAAATTCATAGGTTAACAATTACGAAAGCATGGAGCTTTTGACACTGGAAGCAGAAGCAGGAGCCGGTGATATGCTTAGGAATCTCAACAATCAGATTAAGGCAGTAATCTACAAAGCAAAGGGATCTTGATAGAGATGGTGTGACGTCAAAAGACATAGTAATTCAGTTGATGATGAAACGAGATCGGTCATCAGTCTTACCACCAACAAGATGAATATCAATGGGATCACTGACATCAGCAAAAATTTCAAGTTTTACACAGTTAAAGATATTGGGATCGGAACTTCGATAACAATGCCAAATCCTAACAAGAAGTGCGAAGAGAGCGAAAAACATCTAATAGTTTCCAAATAACTGTTGCAAGCTAAGAATTCTACTCCTCAAAAGTTCTCGACATGCTTTAGTAAATGAAACAACTATTTAACCCCTACAAATCACTTTATACAAGACTGCATATCAAACTATCATAGAAAAGTCCTGATTCAAAAGAACATTAAAAAAACTGCCAATGAAAACACTCTCCAGCAGCTTAAGAAAGAGACTACCTAAGAATGGTGAAATTCTAAACCATTATTATCTCTCTTCTACTGTCAAGAAGAACTCCAACCGACAGATCTAGTAAGGAATTAAAGGGATTTCCCCCTGATTTTCTTACACTGCATCTCATATTCCAATGGAGGATTCACCTTAAATATTAATGATCAGCAGCGTTCTTCTTAAGAAAAGGAGAAACTTTTACCAGTACTTTACGAAGACCCAGGAATAATATCGGCACAAAAACAGTCGAACGATCCTAAAACAAGACTTGCAGAGGGTAACATGGAAAATTATCGAACATGAGTCAAATTCACAAGAAAAACCCAGAGAAACAGAGACAAATGCACAAATCAGAATGCAAATTGTTTACCAAGTCTTTACATTTCTGGGGTAACAAAGGATCGGAAGTCCAAATTGAAGTCAAAGGAGGAGAGAAAAGATACCATGGTGAGAGTAGGTGAAAACAGCTCTGTAAGTGTAAATATGGTCTCCTGGTTTGATCTCATTCCTCTCTACCTTGTTCGAAAGCAGCCCCATTTTTACCCTTCCCTTCTTCTTCGCTGCTTCTCTCCCTCTGACAATGTGGCTTAATCACGGTAGATCCCACATAATCAAAGCATTTATTCTGAGCATTGTGGCTTTATCGTATTGGCTCACCGAATCAAGACCATATATCGGTTCTTTTTGTATTTGTTTTTCCTTTTTTTCTCTCTTCAAAATGTCACATCATTATGGAATAACAATGATGATCAACAACTCTTGCTTTTTTCCTTTTTTTTAACCGTTGACTATGAATATGATAAGGTAGGTTTGGGATTCAACCCACCATTTATGAGGCATCGAGGAAGCTTATCAAACTAAGATAATGAGCAATGTTAATGGGCCAAAGACGACAATCAAAGGTAAAGGGTTTCCCTTGCCCTGGGAAAAAGACAAGGAAACGACAAAGGGCTTTGGATTCCTTGATACATTACGAAGTTTCCTTCGTTCCTATACCTTACCCAATTTTATATGTAAACCAATAACCATGATGTTTGCTTCAACCTTGCATTTTGGATATCCAATGAAGTAATTCAACTTTCTAGCATTGCCTTTACAAATTTTGTATAGGAATGATTGTTGGATGACTTCTTGTGGTCCCCAACATTTGATATTGTTCGATGAGGGGTTTTGTCTCTCAACTCTAATCTAGTCCGGAGGATAAAGCGTCATCGACATCCTCGTGCTCCGACACTTAAATTACTCCCATTCGACTACCTTCCGTGTTAGAGCATAGAGAAAAAACCCCTCTAGGGACAAATCCGATGTCAGGGCCACATAAAGTCCAACAGTTGTATGTATCTTATAATACAACAATGATGACTTTCCACAATATGTCCCATCCTTGATAAGAAAATTCAACGTGCTATCATCATGGATGCCACAAAAAACAATCACTCATTCAGTACAATGGTATTGGCTGTCAGGGAGCAATGTTCTCTGGAAAATTAATACCAACAATTATAGATTGGGAACCAAGGTGTAAGCCCCTTGAAATGTTTTGACTAGTATAATCTTTTATCAATTGATACTCCAACTGTAATTTTTGCAAGAAAGAACAGCAACGGGTTCATGCAGCAATGTCTGACACAATTGCTGCTGTGGAACATATAGAATAAGGTGATCCTAAACTAAACTTGAAGTTCCAAAATGTAAAAACATCTTCATACAAGGATGAATAAAAAGCTGGAGACTGTTAGAATTACATGAAGATTGAATATTCTCCAGACCTACATATAGAGTTGAATAAATGTGGATTAAGTTCTGATAATTGAAGATAGCTAGTATGACCACCAAATTTGATAGCAAAGCAATATAAGAATTAGTAGTTTGCCTCTCTATTAAGAGGGGCTCTGAAATCAACGTTGGTTAGAACAAGCACACAGCCATTGCCTCTAACAGCTATTATTCATGTGTCATTCAGTGCTCAGTCATGGTAATATTATAAGAAGGAAAGAAAAAAACAGGATTTTATGGCGTCACCCGGACTTAAACCGGAGACCTTCAGTGTGTTAGATTGATGTGATAACCAACTACACCACGACACCATGTTGTCATGCCTATCAATTATTTTATAAGCCTTAAATACTATGAGCTTTCCAAGTTGTTCAATCCTCATCCCTGTATATGAAGGACAAATTTCTGGATGCTCGAATTTGGAACTAAAGCTGAAGACTGATGCAATTGAAGCACCGTATCGACAATGGTTTCAAGAGCTATGCAGACACTGGAGGCCTACAGAAAAGAAATGTATCAATGGTAAAGAAAATGTTAAGGGATTAACAGCATCACATGTTTTCTTATTATTCTTCTGTTTCCTTTTATTTTTTTCTTGTAAATTTTTACCCTTTGTAAATGAACACAATAGGAACATATCACTAGAGAATTGGCTGTGCTGGAGAATTAAAGTGTTTCTGCTAGGAAGCACTGTTGCCAGTCAAAAAAATTGAAAAATACTCCTACTAGGGAACGTTTTTGCCAGAAAGCACTATATATATTATTCAGTGTATAACACTTCGATGACCAAAAGAAAGAAAAGAAAAAGCCATCTACTATAAGAATTGAACATGTACTCTTTTTTTAACACAGACTATATATAATTCAGAGTTCTTGTAAGGTAATCCCGAAGGAGGCTAGGATTTTTCTTCTCACAAGTTTCCTTGGCTGCTAAGACAGACCCAGCCAACAAAAATTTAAACCGAAGACCTTTAGTGTGTTAGACTGACGTGATAACCAATTACATCACGACCACGACACCATGCAGGATCATCTGAGGCTGCTGACTCAATATAAATGGAATCTGTAAATCTATGATTTTGGTTGACATTACTCTGGACAAAACCTTATGATCAATGCAGCTGAAGATGTAATACCGGTCAATGAACAGGTGAAGACTAACAAATTAAGGCTAAGCAGAGAATTAAGTATTATAAGCTCGCCAAGTTGCTTCTTAACATCCATGTATATAGATTGAGGCACAATATCAACATTGGTTTCAAGAGCTTTCCAGGATGAGAGGGTAGGTATTAAAATGTTGGCAGTTTAGAAATTAAAATCTTTCTAAGTTTTTACCATTTTCTTCTTACTGCTGTGTTTCCCTTTTGTTTTTCCTCCTCAACTTCTACTCTTTTTGACAAATGTGATGATAACAGTTTAAACTTCTTGAATTGTGATCCTTGTTGACCAGAAGCTGTCTTCTTTGGTATCGTTCGATGGCGTGAGAATGTATATATAACCTTTGCACTTCACCAAGGAATTCGTTTCTGCAGCACCAGCGCCATTGATTTGCTGTTGCCAAGAAAGCAAGGAAAAATGAAGAAAAAAGGTTACATGGCGTCGCCCGGACTCGAACCGGAGACCTTCAGTGTGTTAGACTGACGTGATAACCAACTACACCACGACACCATTGAATTCCTGTTGTCAAGAAAATTTTAAAACATGGTATACAAACCAGAAAATGCAGAGAGAAATTAGTTGCTGCTGCAAAGGAAGGGAAAATGAAGATAAAACGAATATATGGCGTCGCCAGGATTCGAACCGTAGACCTTCAGTGTGTTAGACTGACGTGATAACCAACTACACCACGACACCATTGAATTCATTATGTCAACAAAATTTTAAACATTGTATACAAACAGAAAATGCAGAGATAAATTAGTTGCTGTTGCCAAGGAAGGGAAAATGAAGAAAAACGAAGATATGGCGTCGCCAGGACTCGAACCGGAGACCTTCAGTGTGTTAGATTGAATTGATAACCAACTACACCACAACACCATTGAATTCCTGATGTCAAGAAAAAAATTTTTAAAACCGTATAAAAACAGAAAATGCAGAGAGAAATTAGTTGCTGTTGCCAAGGAAGGGAAAATGAAGAGAAAACGAAGATATGGCATCGTCCGGAATCGAACCGTAGACCTTCAGCGTGTTAAACTGACGTGATAACCAACTACACAACAACACCTCGCAATTTTGCCTATAAACTATTCTATATATGCTATTATTTTATTATCTAAGCAATTTGAATTCTTTTGTCTGATTTTAGTTGATATACCACTCTGAACAATACCTTATTATGATGAATGCAAGTGAAGAAGAAGTAATACCAAGTTAATGATTTGGTGAAGAATACTTCAAATTAAGCAGAGAATTGAATGTTATGAGCTTCCCAAGCTGCTGCTCAATGCCCATCCCTGCATATGGCAGACTGATGTTCAAGAGCTCTGTGCGATGAGGGTGGAGGCCTACTGCAAAGTTTAATGGCAAAGGAACTGTTGGCTGTTCAGGGATAAACAACATCAGCCATCTCCTTCTTATTGTTCTGTTTTCTTCTTGTAAAAATTTTGCCCTTCTACAGACTACAAATATGATTTTAACAAGTTGAACGCTTCTCAATTTTTATTCCGTATATTTTGAAGATCATATTCATGTTTGAATATGCCTGTATATGTTAATGACCCCAAAAAACCCATCTACAATATGAATTCAGCATGTACCATTTTTACGACAGACTACGTTAATCAATTTGGATATGAATGTTGAATGTTAATATATGTTCAATATGAGTATTCTCAATTTTGATTCTTATTTTTTTTTTAGTGAAGATCATATTCATGTTCGAATCACTATCAAACAAAGATACCAGATATGCTATTTTTTAGAACAATGGAGGGTAGGGTATTTTTCATTTCAATGTTCTAGACTTCTACAATGCGTTGATTATATTTTGACTCCATAAAATGATAAAAGTAGCTCTAATTCTTGTAGAAGTTGTAAAGTTATGAGCTAACATAGTCATAAAATTGCATAATAACTCATAAAAAATTAAAACTATTTTAGTCCCTAAAAAATATTCTGGTTTCACCCCAACCAAGATGCTAGGGTTTTTCATCTCACACATTTCCTTGGTTGCTAAGACTAGTCCGTGCAAACATGACCTTAGACCCGAGACTTGAACTGATTTATTCGATTTGAGACCCGATATAGATTCGAACATGATAGTCTAAACTTGATCCAAAGAGCTCAATAGTTGTTGATAGCGCATTTGCTTTGATCAAGATTGTCCATGTAATAAAACAAAGCATTGGGTCCATTCATGAGTTATTTGCCCAACTTAATGGAAACACGTTAACAGTGGAACGAGTTAATTAGTGGTGAATAATGCATACATTAGATCTCTTTGCACTAGGCCTCCACCTTCATCCCACATAGCTCTTGTGCTTCAATTGCATTAGCCAGCCATATGCAGGGATGAGATTTGAGCAGCAACTTGAGAAGTTCATAACATTCAATTCTCTGCTTAATTTTAAGTATTCACCAAATCATTAACTTGGTATTACTTTTTGTTCTTCTTCAGTTGCATTCACCAATCACCATAATATGGTATTGTTCAGAGTTGTATATCAACTAAAATCAGACAAAAGAATTAAGAATTGCTTAGGTAATAAAATAATAGCACATATAAAATAGTTTATAGACAAAATAACAAGGTGTTGTGGTGTAGTTGGTTATCATGTAAGTTTAACATGATGAAGGTCTTTGGTTTAAGTTTAGGCGATGCTATATGAGTTTTAATTTTTTCTTGGAAACAGCATATTCTAAAAAATAAGACGATGTGCCAACTTATATCTATATAGCATATTTTTATATTTATCACTCATGTTCAATCCATGTTTTAGATGCTTTTGTTTTTCTTTTTGTCATTGACATGTTATACAAGCATCTTGCAATGTTTCATTGACAACGGTGCTCCCCAGCAGCGGCATTCCTTGATAGCAATACTTGTTGGTATTAGTGCTTTTTCCTAGTTGGAGTATTTTTCAATTTTTTGGCAACAGTGTTAACTGGCAACAACGCTTCCCAGCAGCAACACTTTTCTCCAGCACTCCAAATTGTGTTCATTTACAATGGTCGTTAAGAAGTTCATTTATAAAGGGTAAAAATGTTACAAGAAAAAAAAAGTAAGGAAACAGAACAATAATAAGATAACGGTTGGTGTTGTTAATCCCATAACATTTTCTTTGCCATTAACGCATCTCTTTTCTGTAGGTCTCCAATGTCTGCATAGCTCTTGAAACCATTGTCGATCGGGTGCTTCAATTGCATCAGTCTCCAGCTTTAGTTCCAAATTCGAACATACCGAAATTTGTACTTCATATACAGGGATGAGCATTGAACAGCAACTTGGGAAGCTCATATCGTTCAAGTGTGATAATATAATCGATAAACATTAACAACCCGTTCTTTATGGTGAACGTTTTATTTTTCTTGAAACAGTGCAAGCTGCTACAGTAAACATAGCCGATCCTATAGGGAGATCAATCTAATATCCTCAATCAACTCATAGTTATATATTAACATTGTCACTCTTATCTATACATTTCCTTTGTATCCTAACTCTCACCATCTCCTTAATGCATTCCAATAGTACTTCAGCATCTCTAACTGTCTCATAAACTGTCTATAATTCCTCACTTCCCAAATGCTATACACATATGCTCTCCATGCACTTTTTTGTTCACATTACACAACCCTAAGACTTTTCCCCAGATATCTATTGAATAAGGACATTCGACAAAAAAATATGGTTCCCTGATTCAAAGGCCACATATTCGAACATTAGTATGTGCACTTATGCCTTAAAAGATTGGCCGAGTCCAGTACTTATAGTCATCTTCTGATAACCAAGAAACAGGATGTTAAGCTTAAGTGCAAATTTATATATACATTCTCACTCCAATGAATGATACCAAAGAAGACAGCTTCTGGTCAACAAGGATCTCAGTTCAAGAAGTTTGAACTGTTATCAATACATTTGTCATAAAAGAGTAAAAGTTGACAAGGAAAATCAAAAGGGAAACACAGCAATAAGAGGAAAATGGTGAAAACTCAAAAAAATGTTAATTTCTAAACTGCCAACATTTTAATGCCCTCTCTCTCAGCGTGGAAAGCTCTTGAAACCGATGTTGATGTTGTGCCCCAATCTATATACAGGGATGTTAAGAAGCAACTTGGCAAGCTCATAATACTTAATTCTCTGCTTAACTTGTTAGTCTTCACCCATTCATTAACTGGTATTACATCTTCAGCTGCATTCATCATAAGGTTTGTTGGGTGAGGGTCCCACTATGTGGGTAACCCACACCGTTTACGCTCCAAAATTCAAAGGGGTGGTTGTTGTCTGCCATATTTGGTGTTTGTTTTTTGACTTTTGTAAGCCAAATAATTATGGCTTTTATTAGTATATTATAAAAGTGGGTAGATTTGAATTGCAGATTTGAGAGATTGAAGAAAGCTCGGAAGTTTGTTCGAGAGAAAATAGGGGAGAAAATCATTTTCCAGCTTTGAGCAGTTTTGATCAACTCTTCGACCGGAGGTCCATCCGTGATTCGATTGAGCTGATTTTTGGACAGCAGCTAGGCGACTTGGTGATCTTGAATTTGTACGGTCAGATTTTTCATCCGAGACCCGTAGCGTCCGAAATCCCCATTTTACAGCAGTTGCGTTTTTGGTGATGTTCTCTCATTTTACTCTCTTTTGTTAAAGACTAATTGTTATTAGTCTTGTTGGAGTTGAATGCTTGTTGTAGGTTGGATATTGTAGTCTTGTAGTTGAACATTTGATTATAGTGGGGCTTTTGATCAGACTCTAAAGTCCCTTGGTTTTTACCCTTGATTTAGAGAGGTTTTACATGTAAAAATATTGGTGTCTCGATTTATTTGTGTTGTGGTTGCATTGATGATTTGTGGTTGATTAGTGCTGCTAGAGAACATATTTGTGATATTGTGCTTGCCATAATTATTGAATTGAGTTATAGGGAAAAAAGAACACCGGTTGTGCTTCCGCTTAATTTCGGTTGTTTGGTTTCTTCCCCAACAAACTGGTATCAGAGCTTGGTTATTGTGTCAGATAATTATGGAGATTAATACGAGCAAGATGATTATGTTGAATGGCACGAATTATCAAATTTGGCGGAATAAAATGAAAGACTTGTTGTTTGTAAAGGCTTTGCATCTTCCGGTCTTTGCTACTCAAAAACCCGATTCGAAAAGTGATGAGGAATGAGAATTTGAGCATCAACATGTGTGTGGCTATATTCGACAATTTGTTGAAGAAAATGTTTACAACCACATTGATCAGGAGACACATGCTCGCACATTGTAAGAGAAGCTTGAAAGCTTGTATGCTTCGAGGTCGGGGAATAACAAATTGTTTTTGCTAAAGAAAATGATGGCGTTGAAATACAAAGAAGGAACGTCTACAACTAACCATGTTAGTGAGTTTCAAAGTGTAACGAATCAGTTGCTTGATATGGGTGTCAAATTTGATGATGAGATTTTAGAGCTTTGGTTGCTTGCTACTCAACCGGACTCTTAGGAGACTTTTCGGGTCTCACTCATTAATTCTGCTCCACAGGGTATTATTACTTTAGATTTGGCTAAGAGTGGTGTGTTGAATGAAGAGGTTAGAAGAAGATCTCAAGGTTTTACATCACAGTTCGAGGTGTTGGTTACCGAGAACAAGGGGAGAAACAGAGAAAAAGATGACAAGGGTAGAGATAAAAGCTGAAGCAAGTCAAGATCGAGATACAAGAATCTTGAGTGTCATCATTGTGGTAAGAAATACCATATCAAGAAATGTTGCTACAAGTGGAAGAGAGAGAACAAAGGCGGTGGTGATAAAAACGATCGAAATGATGATGAAAAATATGAGCGTATTGCTACTGCTACTCGTGAAGATCTATTGGTCATTTGTTCTAATTTGGTCAACCTAGCATGCGACGAGACTAGTTGGGTTATTGATACTAGTGCTTCAATTCATGTCACGTCGAGGAGGAATTTTTTCACATCTTATACTCCTGGTGATTTTGGAGTATTGAAGATGGGTAATGACGGTTTGATTCCAGTTATTGGCATGAGAGATGTTAGCTTGGTAAGCAATAATAGAACAAAGTTAATTCTCAAGGATGTCAAACATGCACCGGATATCCGTTTGAATTTGATTTCTGCAGGAAAGCTTGATGATGAGGGATTTTGTAACACCTTTAGTGAGGGGCAGTGGAAGCTGACTAAAGGCTCCTTGGTTGTGGCTTGAGGAAAGAAGGGCTCAAATTTGTACTTGATGCAGGCTTTGACTTCTAGAGACACTGTGAATGTGACAATAAATGACTCAACTGAGTTGTGGCATAAACGGCTTAGTCAAATGAGTGAGAAGGGGCTTAATTGTTTAGCCAAGAAGAATCAACTTTCTGGGTTGAAGAATGTCACATTGAAGAATTGTGCTCTTTGTCTAGCGGGGAAGCAGAGAAAAGTTTCTTTTAGAAGTTATCCTCCTTATAGAAGATCAGAGTTGCTAGAGTTGGTTCATTCAGATGTTTGTGGTCCGATAAAGGTAAGGTCACATGGTGGTGCACTTTATTTTGTGACTTTCATTGATGATTGTTCAAGAAAGCTGTGGGTCTACACTTTGAAGCCGAAAGACCAAGTTTTTGAGGCATTTAAACAGTTTCAAGCATCAGTTGAAAGAGGAACAAGGAAGAAGTTGAAGTGCATTCGTACTGATAATGGTGGCGAGTACACATGGCCATTTCATGAGTATTGTCTGCGATAGGGAATCAGACATCAGAAGACACCACCAAAGACTCCACAGTTAAATGGGTTAGCTGAAAGAATGAGCCGAACATTGATTGAGAGAGTCAGATGTTTGCTGTCAGATACAAAGTTGCCGAGATCGTTTTGGGCTGAGGCCTTGAATATAGTGGCACATGTGATTAATCTATCTCTTAGTGTTCCTGTGAGGTGATGTACCAGATATAGTTTGGTTTGGTAAAGACGTGTCATATGATCACCTGCGTGTGTTCGGTTGTAAAGCATTTGTTCATGTTCCAAAGGATGAAAGTTCCAAGTTGGATGTTAAGACTCGTCAATGCATTTTTATTGGTTATGGTCTAGATAGTGAGTTTGGTTACAGACTCTACGATCTAATTTAGATGAAGCTCATGAGAAGCCGAGATGTTGTCTTCATTGAGGATCAGACCATTGATGACATTGATAAGACAGAGAAAGATGATTCACAAGATAATGGTGACTTGACCGATATGAATCCAGATCCCCTAGATCCTTCACCGAATCCTATTAAGGATGATGTACACGGTGATGTTAATGATGACCAGTAGGACATAGGTGACTTTGATGCTCCCATAGATGATGTTGTGAATGATCAACAACAAGCACCTATAGCTCCACCAGTAGTTTCACTTCGAAGATCTTCTAGAGAACGACGATCTTCTGTCAGGTATTCTTCTGATGAATATATTCTTTTGACTGACGGGGGAGAACCTGAATGTTATGAAGAGGCTATGGAGAGTGAATGCAAAGATCAGTGGGTTGAAGCAATGGAAGATGAACTTCAATCCTTGCATGATAACCATACCTTTGAGTTGGTGAAACTACCTAAGGGCAAGAGAGCTTTGAAGAATCGGTGGGTTTACAGGTTGAAGTAAGAAGAAAAGTCTTCATCTCCATGATACAAAGCTAGATTGGTCGTCAAGGGTTATACTCAGAAAAAAGGGGATTGATTTTGAAGAAATATTTTATCCAATTGTAAAGATGTCATCTATTAGAACTATATTGAGTTTGGCAGCCTATTATGACTTAGAGGTTGAACAAATGGACGTGAAAACTGCTTTTCTTCATGGTGATTTGGCAGAAGAGCTTTACATGGAGCAACCAGAGGGATTTGTTGCACAAGGAAAAGATGATTACGTGTGCAGGTTGAAGAAGAGCTTGTATGGTTTGAAGCAAGCTCATAGGCAATGGTACAAGAAGTTTGAGTCTGTTATGGGGGAGCAAGGCTACAAGAAGACTACTTCTGATCATTGTGTTTTTGTTAAGTGATTATCTGTGATGATTTTATTATCCTTTTACTCTATGTTGATGATATGCTTATTGTTGGTCGTAATGCTTCCAGAATTGACAAGTTGAAGCAATAGTTGAGTAAATCCTTTGTGATGAAGGATTTGGGGCCAGCATAGCAAATTCTTGGCATAAGGTTGACACGTGATAGAAAGGCCAAGAAATTGTGGTTATCACAAGAGAAGTACGTTGAGAAAGTACTTCAAAGGTTTAGTATGGACAGAGCTAAAACGGTGAATACGCCCTTTGCTAGTCACTTCAGATTGAGTGTCAAGCATAGTCCTTTTATAGAAAAGGAGAAGAAAAAGATGCAGAAAGTTCCTTATCTTCAGCCGTGGGCAGCTTGATGTATGCAATGGTTTGCACAAGACCAGGCTTGGCTTATGCTGGTGGTACAATTAGTCAGTTTCTTTCTAATCCAAGAAAAGAGCATTGGGATGCAGTGAAGTGGATCATGAGATATCTTCGTGGCAGTTCCAACTTGAAACTTTGTTTCGGCAATGAGAAACCTGTTCTTGTTGGATATACAGATTCAGACATGGCCAGGGACATTGACTCGAAGAGATCTATTTCAGGTTACTTGATCACTTATGCATGGGGGCTGTTGCATGACAATCGAGATTGCAAAAGTGTGTTGCCTTATCCACCACTGAATCAGAGTTCATTGCAGCGACCGAAGCGTGCAAGGAGATGCTTTGGATGAAGAAATTTGTGCATGAACTTGGTTTTACTCATGAGAGGTATGTCTTGTATTGTGATAGCCAGAGCGCGATTCATCTTGGTAAGAAATCAACTTTTCATGCTAGATCTAAGCATGTTGAAGTGAGGTACCATTGGATATGAGAAGTTCTTGAAGCTAAATTGTTAGAGCTTGAGAAGATTCATACTGATGATAATGGTGCTGATATGTTGACTAAAGCCTTACCAAGAAGGAAGTTTGAAGCATGTTGCTTGATGGACGGCATGAAGACATTCTCCACATAGCGGGAATGGGAGATTTGTTGGGTGAGGGTCCCACTATGTGGGTAACCCACACCGTTTACACCCCAAAATTCAAAGGGGTGGTTGTTTGTCTGCCATATTTGGTGTTTGTTTTTTGACTTTTGTAAGCCAATAATTATGGCTTTTATTAATATATTATAGAAGTGGGTAGATTTGAATTACAGATTTGAGAGATTGAAGAAAGCTCAGAAGTTTGTTCGAGAGAAAATAGGGGAGAAAACCATTTTTCCAGCTTTGAGCATTTTTGATCAACTCTTCGATCGGAGGTCCATCTGTGGTTTGATTGAGCTGATTTTTGGACAGAAACTAGGAGACTTGGTGATCTTGACTTTGTACGGTCGGATTTTTCATCTGAGACCCGTAGCGTGAAATCCCCATTTTACAGCAGCTGCGTTTTTGGTGATGTTCTCTCATTTTACTCTCTTTTGTTAAAGACTACTTGTTATTAGTTTTGTTGGAGTTGAATGCTTGTTGTAGGTTGGATATTGTAGTCTTGTAGTTAAACATTTGATTATAGAGGAGATTTTGATCGGACTCTAAAGTCCCGTGGTTTTACCTTTGATTTAGAGGGGTTTTCCACGTAAAAATATTGGTGTCTCAATTTATTTGTGTTGTGATTTCATTGATGATTTGTGGTTGATTAGTGCTGCTAGAGAACATATTTGTGATATTGTGCTTGCCATAATTATTGACTTGAGTTATAGGGAGAGAAAAAACACCAGTTGTGCTTCCACTTAATTTCAGTTGTTCGGTTTCTTCCCTAACAAGGTTTTGTCCAGAGTTATGTCAACCAAAATCATAGTTTTACAGATTCCATTTTTGGTTTAGGTTCGACTCGGGTCAGATCTCAGTCGGATTTCTTTTGAGTCTATGCTATTTCGGGTCAAGTTGGGTATCGAATTGGGTCGATATCAGATTGATTGAATTTTGGGTCGGGTGAATGTCGGGTCCTTTGCTTCTCCGGGTCGGGTCGATATCGGATCAGATGCTTTTCGATTTGAGTAAATATATGAAAATAGAATTTTAAAAGAGAAAAAATGATATTAAACCATTAAACTATTACTAAAGGTGGTTGCTAATTAGTAATATAATAAAAAAGGAGAATAAGACAATCGGTTTGAGTTAATTTTAGTTCGGGCTATTTCGATTATTTTTAATTCAGGTTTATTTTCGATTTAATTAAAATTCGATTCGGCTTTAATTTGGTTCGATTTGCTTGTGATACGTTCCATTTTTTAGTTACTTTATTACTTGGAAAAGTAATTGCAGAACAAATATGCAGACAAACAACCTTTTCCCTACATGTCTTGGCAATAATGCAAAGGAACTAATATCATAGAATTATTCTCGTGGCAAAATAATTTCATACATGAAAGCTTTTAACTTGGGGGCAAAAAGGCCGGAGCTTTTACCTTTTAAGAATGATAATGTTAGAGTTGTGATCCAAATTATTTTAGAATTTAGTTTAAAGTAAGAATTTTATTTTTAGTAGATTTTGTTTACTTTTATATTAATTAAAGATAAAAAAACTCAATTTGAGTAAAAAAAATTATGCAAGTTGACTTTGTAAACAAGCAAACATGTTGTAATCTTTTATTTTTGTCATAATAAAAATTCTTATCCTTTACCTGTGATTTTTTTTTCCGTTTTGAATTTTTCACGTAAATTTTAATGTTATTTAGTATTTTCTTGATTTGTTTGTGATCACCATCTTTCTTTGTTCCGCCGTTATTGGTATGTCCAAGGGCGGATGCAGCTGGCTCTATATGAGACCAGTTGCATCTCCATTATTTTCAAAACAAATTTAAAGTAGAGTGAATTTCTTTTTTAGAAAATTAATTTAATGTGTAAAAATAAAAAATAATAATTTCACATACCTATTTTTGAAAAAAAATATTTTAAACCCTATTCTTTAATTTTTAGATCTGTTATTGGGTATACAACCTATACTGAGGTTTGTGGAGTGACCCCATTAAAGACTAAGAAATTTCCTTGGTCACTATGTACCTTCCAACTTTAAATGTTATTTGTCCTCTCAATGGACAAATTATTTCATGGAGAGTTTCTGTTTTTTCCAATTTACAATCAAATAATATGTGCATGACAACTGTGATGACAGGGTCTATGGAATGTCACGAATAAAAATTATAGGTATCGATAAAATATTTTATATTCTAATAAATTTTATATTTCATTTCTAATTAATGGAGTGAAGACGATTATGCTGTCAAATTACATTATATATAAATAATGATTTATGTTCTGATTGTCATTCTTCGTTCAGGACAGATCGAGATTTCTAGCAATATTCGTTTGAGGCAGATGTTATTTGACGAAGAATGACAATAATAATATAAAACAAAAAATATTATGAATATCTTTATTTATGGTGATGTAATAACTCATTTTTGACCGGGTTTTAGTGTTATTAGTGTTATTATAATAGTAAAATTATTAATATAAAAAATCAAAAAAATAATAATAAAAAATATATTAGTTATTTTAAAAAAAAAGGAAAATTATGTGGAGCAAGGTGCTCCACGTCACCCATTTCCCATCCCCTTTTGCCTATAAATAGGCAGGAATTGGAGGCAGCAAAGGGAGCCCAATTGGAGGGGAAATCCACGCCAAAATTGCCAAATAAATTGGCTATGCAATTGGCACCCCCAAATCGTGGGGCTAGGCCGGCCGCAAGGCTGGCCGGGGTTGGGGGCAGTGCCCTCGACCTCAGTTGGTTCGATCCAACATTCGATCGGAGTTCTATTTTAGGTCCGATCTAGTTAATATTTTATTTATATTAGATTCGTTTTTATTTATGTGTTAGAATAATATTTATTTGTGTT
Organism: Hibiscus mutabilis; assembly: GCA_019671005.1. Lineage (NCBI taxonomy): Eukaryota > Viridiplantae > Streptophyta > Magnoliopsida > Malvales > Malvaceae > Hibiscus > Hibiscus mutabilis. The sequence continues at coordinate 9,724,098 of CM033718.1, read as the reverse complement.
TTAAATTAATATTTATGAATGTTAGTATTTTATTTATGTTAGATATGTTTTTATTTATGAGTTAGATTAATATTTATTTATGTATGTTTTAGATTAATATTTTATTAGATTAATATTTTATTATGTTAATATTTATTTGTATTGTATTTAAATTATTTGCCATGTTTTATATTTTGCTCACTAAGTTTGCATAATGGAATATAAGTTGTCAATGCGGTGTCCTTTTATCCGAGCGTAAACGGGGTCAGTATCAGGCGTAGTGATAGTGGTTGGGCGTTTACCCTCGGATAACGGGGCCTTTAAAATTTATTCGCAATTATAACCGAATTTTAAACTAATCGTCACTTTAATCCGGAAAATCTAACATTAATAAAGCGATAATTATTAAAGTACCAATTTTGGGCGGTGTGGGGGTGCTAATCCTTCCCCATCCGTAACCGACTCCCGAACCCAACAGTTTTTTAAATCTCTAGTTTTATGGTGTCCGGCCTACCTAAGTGGCCGGTGGCGACTCCAATTTTTAAATAAAATACGGTTTTTAAAACCCTCACAAAATAAATATTTTATATCCGAAAAATCACAAACACCTTCGAAACCACGTTTTTTAGCGAAAAAAGGACATCGCTACAGATGGCGACTCCGCTGGGGAACATTTTTGTTTTGTTTTTATAAAAAAACAAAACAAAATAAATAGAGTCAAGCTTTTTCAAATAATTACGGCTTTAATAATATTAGAAGTTCCGGATTAAAGTGACTATTAAATTAATATTCGGTTGTAATTGCGCGTTTATTTTAACGCATTAAAAATTTGGCATATAAACCTGTTTTTAAGTGGGGGAAAAGGCTAATGCTTTCGTGGAGATATCGTTCTCCCGTGTAGGCCTAGCAAGTACCTTCGGGGCTCGAGTACCTTATGCTTTCGTAAGGATATCGTTCCTTTGTGCAGGCATAAGCGAATGGGTCCCCCTGAATTGAACCCAGTTGAAAGGAGCCTATAATGGGTGATGATCGGGGGCCTTGCTACCCTTAGTAGGGGACAACAAGGACAATTCGGGTACCTCCTAGCACCAACACTGCATGTAGAGAATATAGAAACCCACCCTGTTAGAGCCATGCGGATAACCTTAGGTGTTTTAGACTAGATAAATAGGGTCGTTTTGTTTATTTACCTTATTTAATTTGTCCTTTTATTTATGTATTTATTATTTTTATCCGGTACTAACTCATTTTTTTGTGTTTTATTTTTATTTTACACATATTTTTGTTGCATTATCATTGCATCCACATTACATAGAGGCGTTGATTCAAGTGGTTTGCCCGATTAGAAAATCTTTCATCATGGAAAAAAAGTGTCTTAGGAAGGATGACATCGATCCAGTTGTATGACATTGGTCAGAGATTAATCAACAGATCCGAGGTAACGATTTGCCGAACAAGCGTGTAGTGCCAAAGTATACACACGAGACCCTGATGGTGGACATACAACGAGCTACAAGGTGTGTGAATGACTTAGCTACCGAAGCCGCGACTCTTCGACCTTTCGTAACCCCGGACATGGAAGAAGCACCAAGGTTTATCAAGTTGCTCAGAGCTGTCGAGGAGCTAGGAGGTAGAGCTAGGGATTATGTGTAGAACTTTATTTTGTAATTAAGACTTTGTAATAGACTCTTTTTGTAATAGGGACTCCTTTTGTAATATGGATCTTTTTTGTAATCTGGACCCTTTAATTCCCATGAAAGTCGTTCGAAAGGGTGATTATAAGCGGAATCAACGCCTTTATTTGCATTCATGTTGCATATCATGACATGGTGTTGATTCAAGAACAGTTCTTTAAAAGGCTTTCAAAATAGAAAAAAGTCTGCTTTGCCAGAAACAATAATATTACAGTAACAAGTTAGGTCGAGCAAAGACCAATCGAGAAAGAAGACGGTACGATAGTAAGGCACGTGCGACGCAGAAGATTCAGTCAAGGCCGCAGAACCTCAATTTTAAATATTCACATTTGACCATTTAAAAAAAATCCCAGATTTTAATTTAACTCATAATTTTTTTTGAAAATATTATTATTTTGCTTTGAAACTTCTTCCCTCATAAAAATTTTAGAATAATAATAATAACAAAAAGAAACCTAAAAGTCTCATTTTTAAGTAAGTTAAACTTTTTGATAATAAAAGGGGGAATTTTTAAACCAAATAATCCTTAAAAATTTTAATTTAAACCCCAAAAAGTTTTAAAGTACTCCCCTAGGATCGATAGAATCCATCCCTGTTTAGACGTACCCAGATCTACAAAAGAAAATATATTGTCTGATGTCATTTTTAGAAGCCACAAAAATAAAGATCACGACGTTACGAGTCCATAGAATAGAATAAGAGGAAAAGACAGAGTCATCCATCATCCTGAAGACGACGTCGAGACGTGGAGCATAGGTTTTGCTTCCCGAAGTCGAGGTCTCCAGAATAAATTCAACTGTTGCTTGTAATTCATTATTAATTTCTTGCAAACATACATTTTCTCTATTTAAAGTTTTTCAAAGACTGTTCGAGAATCAACATCGCATTTGCATGCATTCTCGCATTTATAGGGTATTGATTCCCGAAGTGGTTCCTCAAATCTAAAAAATCGTTCTAATTGGCAAAGGGTCGTCTGGTCAGATATTAGAGGGCACAAATCCAGGGTTTTATCCCATAACAAGATCAAAGACAATAGAAGAGGAACCATCTGAAGACTTCAGGTCAGACACGGTACTGGTAATGAGTAAAGTAAAGTGCAAGAGTTGAAAGAAGCAGAGGGAAGACGTGATGAATCAGATGAATACTTTGACGAAAGGTAAGCGATCCATCAGACCGAAAGAAGAACCGATTAAGGATCAGAATAGAGAGCGAGATAGTCAGAATTATACCTCTAAGTCAGCCAAATACGACAAATTAAACTCTTTTTGTGATCTGCATCAATAAACAGGCGGAAGGTATGCTTGAGTCGGGCTTTCAAAAAAATAGAGCTTGGTCCAGAAGAAACTTGAGAAGCAAGTAATGAAAAGAAATATATCTCGATTCCTGTGAGGTACACTGAACTACTCCTAATGTTCATCGACAAGAGCCTTATTACCTAGGTGAAGTCTCTAGCGAAGAGACCGTCTTATCTGAGAGATTACAACACACGTGCTAGAGGCAGTTACCGTTTAGGAAGTTTGGGTCACAGTATTGAGAATTGCGGGGCCCTGAGGAACGAGTTCAATATCTTATCACGATGAGAATTTTGGGTTTCAAAGACGGAGTTCCTCAATTCTATAGTAAGCTAACAATCACCTGAGGGGCAAAGTCGATATCCAAGACAAAGTTTAAGTAATACCGAAGTGGGTCACTCAAGCAAGTTAAATTTGAAGATCGGAGTTAGGGGCACCCCAGGAGAGGGATATTCTTTCGAGTTCAGCCAGCTCAGATAAGAGAGAGATAACTTGGATAAAATTGAATTTGCAGAATGATCACCTGAAGTTTTACTGAGTGTTTAAGAGTATCAGATTGGGTCACCTTTAAAGAATAGATGAACGGTGTTGTCCAGTTGAAAGACGACTCGAAATATTGAAAGAAGAGAAACTAGTCAAGCAAGAATCAAGTCAGGATGCTATCAGTTGGAAAGGGCAACTTCCAAGCTACGAAAGACTAAGCAGGGGATAGATGAAGACCCGAAGATCGATATTACTCGAGCAGGTAAGGCGGCTCAACAAGGTGGCAGGCTTTGTCAGAACGCGGATCAAGTGTTGGACTACAGTGGCAAGCTGACCGGACTACTAGATGAAGTTAAGAAAGTAGGCACTGAAGCTTATCAGTAACTGTGAATATCTAATATCTGATATAATGAAACCTTTTGTCCTCAATGAACGTCGTTCTATGAGGATCACTTTTGGAATCAATACCTTACTGCATTCATATTTATATTTTAGGATTGCATTACATTGTACAATCATGACATATTTTACATAACACTATCACTACCTTGCATAAAATTTGGGGGGGGGGGGTAATCCAAAGAACAATTATAGTTTTATCGTGAATAAAAGAATTGAACACACTCAAAAATCAAGATTCGAGCAGTTAAAAGATGGACTCGAGAGAAAAAGAGAGAAAAATAAGTTTGATGCCTTTAATGCAAGAAAACTTTGTTTGAACCTCGGTTCAGTCGTTCCTCCGGATTCCAAAGATTTCCAGATTTACGCATAATAAAGGAAAAAGATGCCCCAAGATTCGCGTGACCATATTCTACAAAAAGATAGAGGGCTACATTGAAAAATTACCGATCCACTACTTCCCCGACAGTCTAGCAGGACCTACCGTGATATGATATGCTTTGGACCTAGCACTAAGTCGTCGGTATCTCTAGGGTACGAAGATGAAACCTGATGAAAGCTTCAAGGAATATGCTTTGAGGAGTCTGTGTTTAGCGACCCAGGTGCAGCCTCCCGTAGATGAAGAGAAAATTGACTTCTATGCCACCTTTCATATTTCTTTTTTAATAAGATGCTCGAGAAAATGAAAGCCAGCTTTGAGGACTTCATGACAGTCGGAGAGAATCGAACATGCACTCCGGGACCTAAGTTTAAAGACCATACCTGCCTAGGAGCAGAAGGAAACAAAGAGATAAATGGGTACCACTTTCAAAACATTGAGGCGATGGGGCATGACATTAAGAAATTTGGGGTCGTTAAAAAAATCAAGAAGCCGGTCGATGAGGGAGTCATGACGAGAGAATTGATCCAGCGGTGGAAAAACAAGAGAAGAGGCAAGCCTACAGTACCTTGGAAGGGGCATAATGAGTTAGTACCCTGGAGATAATCCAAAGGTCCCTACGGTTTTCTCATCATTTCACAAAGAAATTCTCAACAAAAAAATCATTGTTTATTAGAATTAAAAATCACATTTCCATTTAGAAAAGCATTTTTACATTCTTGATTCTTTAAACATTTTATTTTTATGGGGTAGTTTTCCCATATGCATAAACATGCATTTTTTAATGGACATATGTATATATCATTTCTATACCAGGTCCTCGAATTTTGAATGCAACAGTACATTTGCTTCAGATCCAAAGATCAACTCTAAGTTGCATATATTTAGAAGAGATTGAATATTGTGGTGATACTGTAAATGTGAGTATCTGCTAGTTTACTTAGGCCAACAGAGGAACAAAAACGAGTGTTTAGACAATGGGCAGTTCCCATTTTAAGAATTTATCTTCTCAGGCACTTGTCATTTAAGATCCTTGAAACGAAAGTTGACCCTAAACCTCTACCCACTGAAGGCATTCTCAGGGAATTTATGAATATGACAATGAATGGTGTTCTTTTACTTTACCAGAAGACACAGATGAGACCATACAAATTGGGTACGAAGATCAGAAAATCATCAGAAGAAAATGGTTGAAAACATGGATATGTCCAAATGAAAAACCAAAAAAGAAGATAAATGGTAATCAGAAGGCCGAAGCAATCCAGATCGAGTAAATATCAGAAGAGCTGCAGAGAGGCAATTAACTCCGAGCGGAAGATCGCATCAATACCAGTATAAATCCGTGTTGATTCAAGGATACATTCATAGACTCGAATAAGAAGAAAGAGATTCAATGCTAAAAACCCATAATGAACAGTCTAAAAAAGAGAGAAAAGAAAAAAAAAGAAAAAAGAAAGAAAAAAAGGGAAAAAAGAGAGAAATGAAGAATACAGTCTATGTTTCACACACAGATCAAACAATACAAGAACGAGACTTCAACTATGTGCAATAGACACAAGGAATCCACATTTCAAGTAAATATCAGTTTTGAAAATTAGTATAGAAGCTCGAATTGAAGCCAAGTCAAGACAAGTCGGCCCGAAGATTGCCAATTTTGAAAAAGGAAATGACCTCTAGGGTGAAAACCCAAAAATGGGCAGTCTAGAGTGATCCTGAAAATGAAGAAAAAGAGTAGTCTGCCTGAGCATGCTGGCATCAATATCCAGCCAAAATACATTGATCCGAAGGTACAAAAGAAGGAAGTGACCTCTAGGGTGAAAACCCAAAAATGGGCAGTCTAGAGCGATCCAAGAGAAAAAGTGAAAAAGAAGAAAAGAAAAAAAGAGAAAAGAAAAAAGAAAGAATAATATTTCATCTGGGCGTGCCAATCACAAGAATTCCCAGAAATGTATTCATAGTCCTTCATTCAAGAAATCTCAGTTTCGAGGAGTTTTGGAGGATCAAACATTATTGAATAAAAAACGAACATCAGTATATAGCCAGAATGCAAGGCAACCTACAGTAAAAAGAAAGGAAATGAACTCTAGGGTGAAAACCCGAAAATGGGCAGTTTAGAGTGATCCAAAAAAGGGAAGGGATAATGGGCATATCCAAGTTACACAAGTACAGAAATACTGTTTCACTTAACCATAAACCAAAGGCCTACATTACAAGCCCCAAAGACCATTCTGGTCATCCATAGATATCCAAGTTAAATGAGAATGTCTTTAGATTTCATTCCGCCTATAAGGGTTGACTTTGCTTCAAGGAACGTCAAACTTCGAAATGCTTGATCGACACCCAAATGAGGGAAGGATGGGGCATGGTGAGATAGTGAGATTAAGAGTGCCACTTTAAACGGGGTAGAAACTAGGTAGGGTTGTTCCTCTCAAAAGCCTATTAGACCATAAGAAACTATACATTGGCATATATCTCCACAATGGTCAAGATGTTTGATATTTCGGGCAACTATACATTGGCATATATCTCCATAAGAAACTATTAGACCACATGCGCTTCATTAGAGTTGATCTCTGGCAACTTGAAGCATATGCGCTATGGTGTTTGATATTTCGGGGGCAAACATGTTTTAAAAGGTTTGACATTTTCTCCCAAAGTTTTGATGTTTACCATTTCCCCCAAACATTAATTTTTAAAAATGTTTGGCAATACACTTCGAATTTTGTTTACCATTCTCCAAGCATTATTTTATAAAAAATGTTTGGTCCTTAGAAAAAGAAGAAGAAACGAAAAAGATGTTTACCATTTGTTCCAAACAATGTTTTCAAAATGTTTGGTATCTCGTCCAAGTTGTGATTTTCAAAATGACTGTTATCTTTTCAAACAATCATTATTTTTTGAAATATACACAAGTAAATTGCCTTTTACTTTACTTTAAAAATGAATGATGATGAGATTTAAAGCATAGGGACCGAGAGTTAGTTCCCGTCGAAGTGCTACGAGAAGATCAAGGATGAGCTCAGGGGATGAAAGCATTTTGGCTCACCCTAGTGACTAGAAATAGATCAAGGCTCTGTATGATGGGTCAAAAAATTCAAAGCAGTGGAGCCCATGGTTGAATGGGGCAACGCCAAGCGAAGAAGATGACAATGGTTCTTATAAAAATAATATAAGAACCAGAGTATCATTTATGAAGACAAGTGATAACCCTGAAGACAAGAAAACCTTTCGCACAAAAGGTTTAAAAGCATGTTCAAATGAGGATTTAAGAGCCTACAGTGAAGAAGTAAAGAGATGAAGAAATCTGAGGAACGACCTTTCAGGGTGTAAGACTTTAGAACAAAAAGGCTAAAAGAAAAAGAGAGAAAGAAAGAGAAAAAGTGAAAAAAGAAAAGAAAAAGAAAAAAGTAGAAAAGAAAAAGAAAATGAGAAGAGAAAAAAGAAAAAAGAAAAGAAAGAAACCATTACATTGCATGCATCATATAGATAGGGGCATGCCAATTTTTGCTTATTTTGGACAGGTACCTGAAGAATTATCAAAGAACATGAAGAAGTTTTGGCGACCATTTTTGGCGTGAGTCCCTAAATTTGAAGAAGTTTTGGCGGCCATTTTCGGCGTGAGTCCCTAAATTTGAAGAAGTTTTGGCGGCCATTTTCGGCGTGAGTCTCTAAATTTGAAGAAGTTTTGGCGGCCATTTCCGGCGTGAGTCCCTAAAATTTGAAGAAGTTTTGGCGGCCATTTTCGGCGTGAGTCCCTAAATTTGAAGAAGTTTGGCAGCCACCTTCGGCGTGAGTCCCTAAAATTTGAAAAAGTTTTGGCAGCCACCTTCGGCGTGAGTCCCTAAAATTTGAAGAAAGTTTGGCGGCCATCTTCGGCGTGAGTCCCTAAAATTTGAAGAAAGTTTGGCGGCCATTTTCGGCGTGAGTCCCTAAACTTGAAGAAGTTTTCGCGGCCATCTTCGGCGTGAGTCCCTAAAATTTGAAGAAAGTTTGGCAGCCACCTTCGGCATGAGTCCCCAAATTTAAAGAAAATTTGGTAGCCATTTTTGGTGTGAATCCCCGAATCTGAAGAGACATCGGTAGCCATCGTGGTATGAATCCCAAATGTGAAGACAGTGGTTCTACATACAAAAGGCCTATGTTTCCAAGCGCCTGCAGAGAGAGGTTCTATATAGGAAGAATCCACCGCTCCGAGGCTTCAGAAGCTGAAAGTTCTATATAGGAAGGACTGGCAGCTTCAGGGTGAAGACTAGCAGTTCTATATAGGAAGAACTCTCAGCCAAAGGAATTCATCCATGACACACAAGGTTTTATATAGGGAAAACCTGTTGTGTTGAAAGCGAAGAGTCCTATATAGAAAGGGCTCCGAGCTTTACTGTCTTAGAGTGAAAGGTTCTATATAGAAAGAACCTGTAGCTCTGAGATTTCAGAAGCTAAAAGTTCTATATAGGAAGGAATGACGGCTCAAGGGTGAAGACTAGCAGTTCTATATAGGAAGAACTCCCAGTCGAAGGAATTCACCCATGATACACAAGGTTTTATATAGGGAAAACCTGTTGTGTTGAAAACGCGAAGAGTCTTATAGGAAGGGGGCTCAGAGCTTCACTGTCTTAGAGTAAAAGATTCTATATAGGAAGAATCCATAGCTCCGAGATTTGAAGCTGAAAGTTTTATATAGGAAAGACTTACAGCTCGGGGTGAAGACTAGCAGACTCTATATAGGAAGAACTCCCACCAAGGAATTCACCCATGATACACAAGGTTTTATATAGGGAAAACTGTTGTTGTGTTGAAAGCGAAGAGTCCTATATAGGAAGGGCTCAGCTTTCTTGTCTCAGTGAAAGGTTCTATATAGGAAGAACCTGTAGCTCTCGAGATTTCAGAAGCTAAAAGTTCTATATAGGAAGGACTGACAGCTCCAGGGTTTGAAGACTAGCAGTTCTATACAGGAGGAACTCCCAGTCGGAAGAATCCATCAGCGACGCAGAAGGTTTGATATAGGAGAAACCAGCGTTGAAGGCGAATAGTTCTATATAGGAAGGACTCCAAGCTGCACCGTCTCAGAATGAAAGATTCTATATATGAGGGACTCATAACTCGAGGCTTCAGAGTGAAGGGTTCTATGTAGAAAGAGCCTATAACTCCAAGATAGGAAAGTGACGAAGCTCTATATAGGAAGAACTTACGAGCCTGAAGATTCAGCTAAGGAAGAGCAGATAGTTCCAGAAGAACACGTGATTCCGAAGCCAAAGACGAGAAAGTAGGTCAAAATGAGTGTTTTTGATCTTTGCTTTGTCCTCGTTTCACAAGAACAAGCAAAGAGGGGCAACTGTAATCACTCATTTTTGACCGGGTTTTAGTGTTATTATAATAGTAAAATTATTAATATAAAAAATCAAAAATAAAATAAAAAATATATTATTAAAAAAGGGAAAATTATGTGGAGCAAGGTGCTCCACGTCACCCATTTCCCATCCCTTTTTGCCTATAAATAGGCAGGAATTGGAGGCAGCAAAGGGAGCCCAATTGGAGGGGAAATCCACGCCAAAATTGCCAAATAAATTGGCTATGCAATTGGCACCCCAAATCGTGGGGCTAGGCGGCCACAAAAGGTGGCGCGGGTTGAAGCGATGCCCTCGACCCTAGTTGGTTTGATCCAACATTCGATCGGGGTCCTATTTTAGGTCCAATCTAGTTAATATTTTTGGAGGGGTCGCGGTAGATCTCGGTGGGGTTCAGTCAGGGTTCCTTATTCGAACTCCTAGTTAGGTATATTTTCTTCTTTTTTTATTAGTGTTGTAATTTTTATAATTTAATGAAGTATTAGTTATTTTAAAATTGTAGTCTTATTTTTTAGTTTGTATGTTTATGTTTTAGATTAGTATTTAATATGTTTTAAATTTGTGTTTTATATTAATATTTTATTTATATTAGATTCATTTTTATTTATGTGTTAGAATAATATTTATTTGTGTTTTAAATTAATATTTATGAATGTTAGTATTTTATTTATGTTAGATATGTTTTTATTTATGAGTTAGATTAATATTTATGTATGTATGTTTTAGATTAATATTTTATTAGATTAGTATTTTATTATGTTAATATTTATTTGTATTGTATTTAAATTATTTGCCATGTTTTATATTTTGCTCACTAAGTTTGCATAATGGAATATAAATTGTCAATGCGGTGTCCTTTTATCCGAGTGTAAACGGGGCCAGTATCAGGCGTAGTGATAGTGGTTGGGCGTTTACCCTCGGATAACGGGGCCTTTAAAATTTATTCGCAATTATAACCGAATTTTAAACTAATCGTCACTTTAATCCGGAAAATCTAACATTAATAAAGCGGTAATTATTAAAGTACCAATTTTGGGCGGTGCGGGGGTGCTAATCCTTCCCCATTCGTAACCGACTCCCGAACCCAACAGTTTTTTAAATCTCTGGTTTTATGGTGTCCGGCCTACCTAAGTGGCCGGTGGCGACTCCAATTTTTAAATAAAATGCGGTTTTTAAAACCCCCACATAATAAATATTTTATATCCGAAAAATTACAAACACCTTCGAAACCACGTTTTTTAGCGAAAAATGACATTGCTACAGGTGATATTCATATATTAAAGAAAACTTTAATGTACTTTATTATTAGGGCTTAATACCCATTGAAATTAGGGTTTTCATCTTATGCATATAAATATAGAGTTTGTAGAAAGTATTGCATACAACCTTACTTTGAGAATATAATACAAGTCTCTCTCTTTGTCTCTCATCTTGTTCTTGTTCATTTATTTTATTCTTGCTCTTTACTTTATTCACAACATGTTATCAGCACGATCTCGCTCAATTACCGTGGTTCTTGTCGACAATTCCCGAAAATGATTTTAACAAAAGATTGGTGACTACATCTACCATATATTCAACTTAACTTGAAAAGTCTGGTATGTTTTTACTTATTTATCTCGATATAGTGGACGATTAATTATTCTTAAATTAAGGTCAGTGTATTTTAATTTATTGTTTCTTTGATGATATATCTAATATTAAATATATACACAATTATGATTTTTTTTAATGACGTGATTTATTCTCCTTACCATCTAGGGATAGTTGTTCAAAGCGTGAATAATCATGTGTTTAAAACACAATGGAATATACGTGTAGTGCTTCTACACCTATTTTGAGATTTTTTTGTTCTTTAATTATGACCAATATTTGTTTATTTTATTCTAACGATGAAAGATTGAGTTTTTAATCTACTAGATGTTAGTAATTGCATCGATTAATCATTCTTATTTATACATCCTTATAGTTGTTTATTTGTTTAAGAATGACAATTATTCTTATAGTGATTATATATATATATTATTTTATCGATTAAAGTTGGTATTTTTAACCATATTTTGAGTTTTACATGATATGTTTAAATGGTTTGGAAAGAGATATGACATAAAGAGATTATGAGGAGCTGTCTTGGTCATTTATATCTCCATTGTCATTGAGAGGAAAATCAATATCGGTAAACTCTATTTTTATTCTTTAAATTACGATTTTAAAGTGCAATAAATTATGATGATTTATGATCTACAAGAAGACTATTATAAATTATGGTGAATTATGTTCTTTGTTCTATTGGTTTAATCCGAGTATATTGGCTGAACATCCCGTTCTAAGAAGGTTTCTAAAGGACCTTGTGAACTGGTTTAACCATGCCACGTATGAGGATTAAATCTTTGGAATAATCTGCTCGAAATAAGGCCAGAGCCATTATACTTCTTCTTCGTCACCTCCATGAGGGGTTGAAATCTGAATATTTAATAGTGAAATAACCTCTTATTTCTTGGAATAATCTAAAGGAACGATATGACCATCAGAAAACTGTTATTCTACCTAAAGCTCAATATGGTTGGTTGATCTGAGATTGCAAGATTTTAAATCAGTAAGCGAGTATAACTCTGTTATGTTTCGAATTACTTCACAATTGAAGTTATGTGCTCAAAATATTACTGATGATGATATGTTAGAAAAAAACATACTCCACTTTTCATGCAAATAATGTTTTCCTCAGACACAATATTGCGAAAAATGTTTTAAAGGCCCACTGGCTCCACTCTATTTCCTGAAGTGAATATGAGATTTTATAACGAAAAAAAATAAATGCCACATTAATAGTTGTGGTCATGGCCAAGGCTATGAACATAGACATTATGGTCATTTTAAGAATACTTATACCCACCAAAAGTGAGATTATAAGGATGGCAAGAATGATAAAAATCATATTAAAATTTTATGTTTATCAATACGATGGTACAAACCATTGATCTGTACTTGTCAAACGCCGAAGCATTATAGACTTTTATCCATAATCATGAATGATAAAGGAAAAAATATAAACAAATTTTGTTTACGAAAATGGCGAAAATAATTATGGCGTTGTTGGTCCAACTCAATTGAATGTTGTTGATTTCCTTATAACCATTAAAAAGAATAATTCGCCATTTATTTTGTTTCCTTATAACCTCTAAAAAAAATAATTGATCTGTTACTTTATTTTGCTTTATGTTAACATGCTTTACATATTATTTATTTATATTATATATATATATTAAATATTTATTTATTATCCTTTGAAGAAATATGATTACTTACGGAATAAAATATGCAATAAATTGTGACGATTTATGCTTAGCAGACAGTGCAAGTACTCATATTATACTTAAGCATAAGAACTATTTTTCCCATTTAAATGCAAGGGTGAAAATGTGAGTACTATATATTACAGTACTAAAATATCAATATTTCGGAAGAGTAATAAATTCTTGTGACATTATCTTTGATAGATAATTGATTTGATATGTGCTATATTTAATATTTTCATTCCCTGAAGTGAATGTTACAAAGCACATATTTTTTATTCTCCGAAGTAAATGGAACAAAGCACATATTGAAAGGTGCATAATTATACATATTTTCCCATTTAAAATGCAAGAAAATAATGCGAGTACTATATCCAGAAGTACTAATATCATAGAAGGCTCCGGAAGAGCAAATATGTTATTGCCAAATGAAACTCTATTCCATATTCACAATGTGTTATACTCGCTAAAATCGCAAAGAGACTTATTGAATTTTAAAGATATTTACAGAAATGAATATCATATTGTGACTATTAGTCAAGAAGATGCTGACTATCTCCATACTACGAGTATAAATTAAGGCAATAAGAAAATCTTGACAAAATTATATGCATTGTCATATGGATTGTACTATACAAGAATTAGTACAAATTGAAGCTCATGCTATTGTAAACTAAAAGATTACTGATAACTTTATTATTTGGCATGACCGGTTAGGCCATCAAGGTTCAATTATGATGCGAAAAGCTATTGATACTTCATGTGGTTATTCATCGAAGAACTGAATATTCTTCAAAGTAATGTTTTTCATGTGATGCTTGCTCTCAAGGCAAATTGATTATTCAGCCATCACCAGCTAAGATAGATTATGAATCTATTAAATTTCTGAAACGGATACAGGGTGATATATGTAGGCCCATACACCCTTCTTATAGATCATCTAGATATTTTACGATTTTAATCGATGCATCGACTAGATGGTCATATGTTTCATTGTTATCAATCCGCAACTTGGCGTTTGCGAGATTAGTTGCTCAGTTGATAAAATTACGAGCACATTTTCCAAATTACCCTATAAAGAGAATCACTCTTGATAATGCTGGTGACATGTCATTTTACATGCAACATTACTAATTTGCATCAAGCCAACAAATTATCACAAGTTCTCCCCATTACAAATAGTTTTTGATCAAGAACCAACAAATTTCCATCTTAGAATTTTTTTGTGTGTGTGTTATATATTTTAATTGCTCCACCACAACGTACAAAGATGGGTCCTCAAAAGAGGTTGGGAACATATTTCGAATTTGAATCCTCTTCAATAATTAAATATCTCAAGCTTTATATGGGGAATTTATTTGCAACTTGATTTACTGACTATCATTTTAATGAGTCAGTTTTCTCAAGATTAGGGGGAGAAAATATATAGCTGAGAAAAGAAATAAGTTGGAATAAATTATCATTGTCTTATTTTGATCCACGTACTCAACAATGTCAATGTGAATTGGAAGTTCAAAGGATAATTCATGTACAAAACTTATCAAATCAATTGCTAGATGATTTTACTAACCCTAAAAGAGTGACTATGTCATATATTGTCACATCCCCAAAACTAGCCTAGTCAGAATTAAGTTTCGGTGATCAAATATTTTGAATCCGGTGTGCCCTAGCGATGTAAATATTCAATCCTTGTACCCCATTTTTTAGTAATGAAGCCGTGGACTTGATTTAAACAATGAGATCCTTTTTGTAAGAAATTCGAAGCTGGAAATGTGAAATATGAGTCAGGCGTATCAATACGGTAAGACCAGTATCGATATGGCCTAACTGTCCATAACTAACTTACCTATTTTAGCTTAGCCGTACCGTACGACCAAAAGGTGTATCGATACGGGTCCCTACAGAATTTGTTTTGGTGACTAAATCGAAAGAATTGGAAGCAGGTGATGATTCACCACCTTGTTTGCCTCCCCTTCACGTGGGATTGATCTAAAAAGATGACAATTAGTCATCCAATGTCAATAGTTGAGAAATGATAAGGAAAAGATGTTATTATTAGTTTAAGCAAACCCTTAGGTATAGGAAAGCTTTCCATTGGCTCTTTTGGAGGTAGGAAATGATTGAGATTATAAGCTCCTTTAAGAGGATTCAGAAAAGCTTCTTTCTTTTCTATGATATCCACCGAAACCAAAATCCCCATTGTCTTACAAAAACAAGCACACACCTCTATTGTTGTTTTCTCCGTTGAACTCAAGCATACACCTCTCATATTGAGCCTCTTAAGTCCAAGCTTTCTTTGATTCAAATGTATCATTCCATAGCTATCGATTGGGTAAGTAAAAGCTCTCAATCAATTATTGAATTCTATGAATATTTGAAGTTTAATTTCAAGTCGAACTACTAAGCCTAATATTTGAAATGAGTGTTGATGTCGTTATATTGATTATAACGATTCCTTGTGTTATTTCCTAGTTCAAGAATTGAAGGAAACCAATCCATCATCCCCAATCAAGTCTAGGAGCAAAGGAATCAAAATTCAGGAATCCTAAAAGCTTCTGTGCACTAGGTGAGTGTAGTTGTGTCAAGGGATAGGCAAGGTGTCATCCCGTTGCATTCCTTTTGTGTTACAATTTGCATTTTGTCTAAAGAGCAGGCTTGTGGATGCTAATGGTAAGCATGGTAAGTTCTCGGTATGGTTGTTATGTGTAAGCACATATACGATGCTTGAATTATGTTATATGTGATTTTGATATGAATATGCTATGATATGATACGTAGAGCTAAGGCTCAATTTTTGATATGATATGTTATGGCATACGAGCACAAAGGTAAAAATTATGATGATATGTGTAATCCTTGGACACTTGTGGACATTGGATACAATTGGCATGCCATAGGGTTATTCGAGCTTACTAAGTAAGGGATTGGACTACAGTCCGGGGCTACGACCTATATGTGGTGAAATAAGGTTAGTTTGTGTAAGGGATATATGTTCCGGAGCTACGGATCAAGGCTAAGACCTACTTTCGATATGATTTGGTGTACATGGGAATCCGCGTATCCATTGGTTACCATGTTCAAGGGAAATGATATGTTTATATGATTTATAATTACTATATGGAATCATGATTATTGGCTTTGAATATGTTCTATGTGATTGATGTTATGTAAATTGTCACCCAAACATGCTCATATGTCATTCATGTAATTGATAAACTATTGTGCATTTGTTATAACTACCTCACTAGGCTATGTAAGCCTAACATTCGTGTGTCTTATGCATTTCAGGATCTTGAAGTATTCAGGGCTCCGATCGTGTAGTTGCGGTTGCAAGTCACTTCCACCAATTATATGTATGCCTAACTTTTGCTTTGAACTCCTAGTAAGATGGCATATGACCCAAACATGTTATGTTTGCATATTTTGATATGTGTGTAATGGCCTAATAGTGCCTAGGTGTTGAATGTGAAAGTTGGCATGTTTGTGAAATGAAAAACTAGTTAAAATGAGCTTAAAGACACCAAAAGGTAAAATCCTAGTAAATGAATTCGAAATGCCCTAAAATTTTGTATGATGTTATAATTATAGATTAATAACTTGCTGGTAAAATTTCATGGCATTTGGACATCGTTCAACAAGTTAAATTTGCTAAACACCAGATAAAATCTGTCATTACAAGGCAGACGTATCGATACGAGTCAAGCTGTATCGATACGGATTTGCATATTTTGACTTGGTAAGATAGGGCGTATCGATACACTAGGGAGTGTACTGATACTAACCTTGGCAATAGGGTCTAGGAAATTAATTGCATCGGTATGACCTTGGGTGTACGAAACAAGCCAACCTTAGTCAACGCGTATCGATACGAGCTTAGATGTATCGGTACAGAATCGTCATCCTTGAATCTAGAATTTGTGAAATTCAACTTAGTGCACTGATACAGGATTAAGTGTATCGGTATGGTGTCAGTTAATTCTGTTAAAAGACTTAAACTACAGTTTAAATAGTTTGCAAATTAGTCACTAAACTTTAAATAGTCTAATTGGATAGGTAAACGACCTCCGTTAATAATGAAATTTCACAGGTTAATAATTGGTAAGTTTAATTGAAGATTTTTACAAAAAAATTCCGATAAAGTCCCTTAATTTGTAAAATTTGTAATTTAGTCCCTAAGTTTGGAAAAGGTTAAAATTGACCCCAAACTAAACAAGCTATTAATAAGTTATTTCGATAAGTCTTAGAAGAGACTATTAAGACATTCCAAACAATATTTTGAACCCGGTTAAACTTCCGATCTCTGAATATGTTTCCGATAACACTTTCTGACCCGGTTCTCTACTAGGCCGGGAATGGGGGTTACACATATACCAGCTATGAATGCTCCGATTAAATTTGATGTCCTGGAAGGACAAACTCTAGTTGCTAATGAGTCTAACTTACGCCTATAGCGTGGTAGACAAGTAGGTTCCAAAGATAAAAATCATCGAAAAAGAAAATGAGCTATATTTTATGATGGTCTGATCAACAAATCAACGAATTATTTAAATCTCTAGAAGAGATTAAAAGGTCCCTAACAGAGACATTATACATGACTCAGGTACCTGATACGAGATCTCAATAAATTATGTCATGTGTGGTAATAAGTGGAACCGAAATCAAATCGACGTCGATAATATATTTACATGCAATATATCACTAGAGATTTTGAATGATAATGTGGATCATTAACCATTGTCAATTGGACAATGTAAACAAAGAAATGATTGGCCAAAATGGAAAGAGGCAAATGATGTGAAACTAAAATCTCTTTCGAAAAGAAAAGTATTCAGGCCTATAGTTCATTCACCAGAAGGTGTAAAACCCGTGGATATAAATGAGTCTTTGTGAGAAAGAGAAATAAAAAAGGGGAAATTGTGAGATATAAAACTCGTTTGATTGTACAAGGATTCTCACAAAGACCTAGAATCGATTATGAGGAAACATACTCCTCGGTGGTGGATGCAAAAGATTTTTATTAGTCTAGCAATAAAAGACTTAGTTTCCGCCTAATAGATGTCATTACATCCTATTTGTATGAGCCTCTTAATAATAATATATACATGAAACTTCCAGAAGGATTCAGACTGCAGAAGCAGTTAATTCAAGTTCTCGAGAACACTATTCAATCAAATTGAACTTATCTATTTGTGGATTAAACAAATTGGGTGCATATTGTATAATCGCCTCAATGAATACTTATTAGCGGAAGGCTATAAGAATGATTCAATTTCCCCGAGCATTTTTATTAAGAGGTTTAGCTCTGGATTTGTCATTGTTGTTGTTGTGTATGTTGATGATTTGAATATCATTGAGACTCATGAAGAGATCTCCTTAACAATGGAATCCTTGTGCATCAATTGACATACACAGAAAAATGTTTAAAGGGACTTTACATGTATAACGCATATTCGTTGATCACCCTTATGGTTGCTAGGTCTCTTAATGTAAACAAAGATCCATTATACCCTCGAGAAAAAGGTGATGATATTCTTGGTCCAAAAGCACCATATATATATTAATTGATATGGAAGCATCGTATCTTAGTTGGTCCAAAAATATTATCTAAGTGCTACGAGATCATTACCTTTAGATCTTTCAAATTTCGATGCCTCTCCAGATCATGTAAATAATTGTTATGCATGAGGCAAAGCCGAAATATGTGTTTGGCTAAACATATCCAGAAGATATGTGAATTGCTTTCACAAGATAAGATGCAAGCTATCTTGTGTAGAGATAATGCAAAATTTATATCTCAATGTGGATATATCAAATGTGATAAAACGAAACATATTTCTTCGAAGTTTCGTCCCTCATGATCTTCAAAAGAATAGAATTCGATGAATCTTTTCAAGCAGTAATTTGAAAGATATATTCAACAGTGCATATTCTACTTCAACATTTGAAGATTATATTCAAGATTGAATTATGAAGATTCAAAGATCTTATGTGATATTTTCATGAGGGGGAGTAAATATGCGTTGCACTCTTTTTTCCTTAACCGAGGTTTTGTGCCAATGGGTTTTCCTGGTAAGGTTTTTAATAAGGCAACATGTTATGCGTATCAAAGATGTGTGTACTCTTTTTCCTTCACTAAGAATTTTTTTCCCACAGGGTTTTTACCTTAGTAAGGTTTTAACGAGACCATTATCTTCATGGATATCCAATGGGGAGTGTTATGAATACATTTATTTATGATGGATATCCATATATTAAATGAGACTTTAATGTACTTTATTATTAGGACTTAATACTCATTGAAATTAGGGTTTCCATCTTATGCCTATAAATATAGAGTTTGGAGAAATCATTATATATAACCATACTTTGAGAATATAATACAAGTCTCTCTCTTTGTCTCTCATCTTGTTTTTATTCTTGTTCATTTATTTTATTCTTGCTCTTTACTTTATTCACAATAGAAAAGAAATAATTACCAATTAAGCCAAAATATAAAGCGATTAGACGACCATAAGAATATGAATTGAACCCTTCATTTTTGTAAGACGAGTGGTATGATTAAATCATACGCTCTTGATTATTGTACTCCCATTGGGCTAAAATGACTGTCACATCCAACACCGGTATTGTTTGCCGATGGGTTTTATCTCTCGACTCTAGGGTAAGATTACGGTGTGGCAGTTTAGGATAAAGCTAAAAAATAATAGTTTTCGTTAAAATTTATTTTTTTTATCAACTAGGTAATATTTTAGGTTAGAATCGAAATAATTACATTGTCTATAATATTTTAGGTTTATAACTAAAATTCTTGTCAATTGGATAATATTTTAGGTTGTAACCGAATTTATTACGTTGTCCATAAGATTTTAGGTCGTAGCCAAAATTCTTGTCAATTGTGTAATATTTTAAGTTATATTTTAACTTTTGCAACATTTTAGATTAAAACCTAAATTTTTATTAAATAACATTCTAGGTTAGAGAATGCCTTAAATTGGCCTTACCTGAGCCCCCTAAAACTACCCCTGGACTCTTATACGGAGGGTGGTCGAGGTTTTAGTTCGGAGGACAATCAAATGGAAAGTGCCTCGTGCATGCGCATGAACGAACGCAGAATTTTATTTTAATAGGCGAACTTATAAAATTTTAGTAAGTAAAATTATAAAATTTTAAGAACTCAAAAGTAAATTTTTAATAAAAAATAAATAAATAAATAAACATTTTAAATTTTTTAAAATTATATTCGAATTTTAAATTTCGGGGAGACACTCCCTCCTGCCCTAGGTTCATCTCTGTGTGTGGTTCAAGTGACACCATGTTTACCCGTAAAATGTCCTTTATGCACAATAACTTAACAACCACTTGATATGACACCGATATCATTATCCTTTGACACTTTGAGTTGCTCCCACTCCACTACCTTCTATTATAAAGCTGAGAAACAAAAACCTCACCGAAAACAATACTAATGTCAGGGCCCACAAAAATCCAACAGTTGTACTTAACCGTCAATAAGGTTTCAACCAAAATTTTTTTAGCATAAAATTAAAAAAAATATCACTAACGTTCGACTGAACAATCATTTTGATTCTTTTTTTGAGCTATTTAACCCTTAATGTTTTATTTTGAATCAAAATAGTCTCTTTACATATGAAAATTGTTAAAAAAATGACTATAAACAATTTAAAATGACTTAACAGAATGATAAGTCAGCAAAAAAATTATTTTATATTTTATATAATTTTATAAAATTATAAAATTATTTTTGACCGATGTAACGTTTTTCAAGTCAACACATTTGTTTATATAATACCGTTATGTCAGCGAGCACTGTCATATAAGTTTGTCACGTCATTTCAAGCCATTTACCGTCAATTGACTGTCAATTTTCATCCGCATAAGGGCTATTTTAACCCAAAATGAAACGTTGAAGGTTGAATTGCTCCAAAAAAGAATATGGGCCAAGGTGACTATTCATTCAAACGTTGAAAGCCATTTTTTGACTTTATGCCTAATTCTTTTTTTGCAGTTTGGTGTCTAACATTTTCTTCAAGCCACTTTGGTACCTAACGTTTTCTTCCAATAACTTAAATCAAAGTTTTTTGTTAATGATCAGTAAAACACACCGTCCTCCAATTATAACATGGCATGTGACATGGTTTTGTCTATTTATTTTTTTTCTGAATTTATTTAAAATATGATTTTTTGAAAAAACTAAAGTTTTAATTTCTTTTGATGAAGCTCTCAAATCATAAAACCATCCAACATCGTCATACGTCGGTGGTTCACCGTTCACCACCCAAGCGTCGCAACCCGCACCGTTCATTGTCCCCACCCTCTAGTTGTCGGTTAGAAGCCCAATTAGTTTTTTTTCTTTTTTTTATTATTGAATGTTCGTCGATGGAGCAATTGACGTTTCATTTGTCGATTTTCGTTGACGAGATGATGAGATTTTCAGTTGTGGGGTCCGAAAAAGACAAAGGTGGCCGGTGATGGTTGAATCGGTGGTGTGAGGAGAGGAATTTAGGAATTTTAAGGTTTGAGGTTTTAGAAAATTAAAGATTTTGGGTTTTTTTTTATAAAATTAAGTATATTTTGATTTTTAAAAATAAGAATTAAAAAAAATACTAGAAACATGGCACATGTTGTTTTTTATTGGTTAACGAATTCTTTTTAAAGTTTGTCACGAAAAATTTGATTTGAGTTACGGAATGAACATTAGCCACTAAAGTGACCCAAAAAAATATTAAACATTAAACTAAAGAGAAAAAAATACAGGTTAAGCACCTTTCTAACTTTTAAGTTTTTTTTTTGGATCGAAACGTTTAAGCCTATCTTATAATACAACAATGATGACTTTCCACAAAATGTATCATCCTTAGTAAGAAAATTCTACGGGTTATACTTATTATCATGGATGCCACAAAAAACAATCACTCATTCAGTACAATGGTATTGGTTATCAAGGAGCATGAACTTCCTACTTCTCTCCAAAATTAATGTCATGTTCGTTAAACAGATTTTAAGTTAAAATTAAATAACTGAATTGTTCTTAATAGATTAACAAGTAAACTTATTAATTTGATTGTTTGGTACGTAATAAATTCTTTAAACTTGAAAATTTGCTAAAAGCAATGTTTTTTAATAGTAAAAACAATGTTTTTAAATTTAGCGGATTGAAAATAAGAGTTCTAATTTTTTTTGTCCTTTATATGAAGCCTGATGCAGTAGAGGCACAATATCAACATTGGTTTCAAGAGCTTTCCAGGATGAGGGAGTAGGCATTAAAATGTTGGGTGTTTAGAAATTAACATCTTTTTGAGTTTCGACCAATTTCTTCTTTATTGCTGTGTTTCCCTTGTCAATTTGTACTTCTTTTTGTTGAAAAAATGTGATGATAACGGTTTAAACTTCTTGAATTGTGATCCTTGTCGACAAGAGATTTTTCTAAGATAAGACAGTTAAAATGAGGTTATACAGAAATTCTTACAACTTCGATACATAAATTCTTACCATTCTTGTAAGAATTTCTGTATAGCCTCATTTTAGCGTGCCTCACCCTAGAGTCTGCCGTGGACCGGAAGCTGTCTTCTTTGTTATCATTCGTTGGAGTAAGAATGTATATATAATATAACTTTGCACTTCAGCAAGCAAGCCGTTTCTGCAGAACCAGCATATAACTTTGCACTTCAGCAAGCAAAAATTAAGAGAAAAAGGAAAAATGGTGTTGCCCAAACTTGTACCAAAGACCTTCAATGTGTTAGACTAATGTGATAACCAACTACTCCAAGACACAATTAACTTTTTGTTGCCAAGAAAAAAGGAAAAAATGGTATATAAACAGAATGCAGAGGGAGATTAGTTACTGTTGCCAAGAAAGAAAAATTGAAAAGAAAAAGAACATATGGCGTCGCCCAGACTCAAACCAAAGACCTCTAGCGTGTTAAACTAATGTGATAACCGACCAACACCACAAGTCCACAACACCTTGCTATTTTGTCTATAAATTATTTTATATGTGCTATTATTTTATTACCTAAGCAATTCTTAATTCTTTTGTCTGATTTTGGTTGATATACAACTCTGAACAATATCATATTATGGTGATGGGTGAATGCAAGTGAAGAAGAACTAAAAAGTAATACCAAGTTAATGATTTGGTGAATACTTCAAATTAAGCAGAGAATTGAATGTTATGAGCTTCTCAAGTTGCTGCTCAATTCTCATCCCTGCATATGGCTGACTAATGCAATTGAAGCACAAGAGCTCTGTGGGATGAAGGTGGAGGCCTAGTGCTATGCATTATTGCACCACTAATTAACTCGTTTCACTGTTAACATGTTTCCATTAAGTTGGGTAAATAAATTATGTATGAACCAAATGCTTTGTTTTATTATATGGGCAATCTTGATCAAAGCAAATGCACTAACAGCAACCGTGGAGCTTGTGATTTGTTCCATTTTTTAATTACTTTGTTAAATGGAAAAGTAATTGCAGAAAAAATATGCAGACAAGCAACCTTTTCCCTACATGTCTTGGCAATAATGCAAAAGAATTAATATCCTAGAATTATCCCCGTGGAAAATAATTTCAGACATGAAGCATGTGTTGGGAGACGAGTGGTCACGTATCGCGGATCTTGACCACCTCGGTCACATTCTCCGACCCACACTCTTGTTTTAGGCTTAAATAGTAGGCTGTATATAATGTAAGGACCAGGACCAGCTATAAACGTAAACTGAAAGGGATATGACTCGGTTTAAGCTAGACTGGGGTTTGCGGAGTGACCCCAGAAGAAATTTCCTTCGTCCCTATGTACCTCCAAACTTTAAATGCTTTTCTTTGTCTTCTCTAATGGATAAATTATTCCATCGAGAGTTCTTGTTTTTCCAAGTTGCAATCATATAACATGTGCATGACGAGAGTGATGATGGCAAGGTCTATGGAATGCTACGATTATTCTTATTGTCATGTGATTTTATATTATAATATATTGTATATCGTTTCTATTTAATGAATTGAAGAGGATTACGCTACTGCATTATATTTTATATAAGTATGATTTATGTTTTGATTTTCACTCTTCATATATGACCGTTCGAGATTTCTGATAATATTAATTTGAGGCTTTTATTAGGGTTCAGAAATTTTTAGTTTGATTACGAATTAAGTGAAAAATAAAATAAAATAATAAATATTATAGATAAACGAAAAGTGACAACGAATCTAAACCAAAACCGGACAGTTTAAGCAAGTCATTATGTCTATCCACCGAAACCCGTATGGCATTGGCCTATTCCATCTACAAGACTACAACTGCACCTTCCTAGAAACTGTTGAATTGACAATAATGATATAAGACCAAAAAAATAATTCATACTAATACCAGTTAAACCAAAATAATAAAGCGCTTAGACGACCATAAAAATACGAATCTAACCGTTCATTTTTGTAAGACGAGTGATGTGATTGAATCATACGCACTTGATTATTGTACTCCGTTTAGGCTAAAATGATTAATTTCGGTTGCTGTCACATCCAACCCCAATCAAATGGTCCATGGAAAACGAGACAAAAACGATGGAAAATGTGGTTATATATCCTCTCCCTTGGTGCAAAGTCCACCCTGCGCACCTTCAGTCCTGTAAACCAGTTGCTCTAGCGATAAAAAGAAACCCATCATAATGGAAAACGACGAAATTAACGGGACTGCAACGACGACAACACCAAGCAAGTACGAGGATTTGTTGCCCGTGATGGCCGAGAAGCTGGACGTGGAAGCTTTCGTGGGTGAATTATGTGGAGGGTTTCAACTTCTAGCTGACAGGGGAAAAGGGTTGATTACGCCCGAGAGTCTGAGGAGGAATTCGGGGCTTTTGGGCATGGAAGGGATGAGCATAGAGGAAGCTGAAGAGATGGTACGAGAAGGTGATCTCGACGGCGATGGGGCACTCAACCAGACTGAGTTCTGTATCCTCATGGTCAGGCTTAGCCCCGGGATGATGGACGATGCCGAGACTTGGCTTCAGAAGGCCATTGATCAGGAGCTCAAGAATCCCTCAGCTTGATTCTTCTTTTGACTTCGTATTTGTTGTATCTGCTGTATTAAGATGTTCTTGTACTGCAAAAGTTCTATTGTTAATGAAAATGATTATGATTCAGAGTCAAATCAAATGATCTCCCATACACAAACCCAAGCGAACACGTACAACTTCAATAGATCTGTTCTTCCAACATGATTTCTCAATCCTGATATGTAATGATTATTGACCAAAATGCAGAAGACTCAACAGGGGAAGGTCATTTCAATTTTTTAATTAAATAACTATCCATATTAACATAAATAAATTACTCCAAAATGGTTTGACTTGAGAACTACCACACTTAAAAGGACAATGACAAAACAGGGTAAAAAAACAAAGGAATACAGAGCTAGGCAGGTAGCCACAAAAATACTTCGGACAACCATGTGATCGATCTGACAGCCATTTCCGTCCTCGACCTTCAAGCAGGTGATCTGCACATATAAAGTAATAATAAAATAGATTGAAACAGAGTTGAGAAGAAAGAAGAGAGAAAAGAAGCGGCAAGCAACAATAAATGGCTTTAAATCACTACCTGCGATATCTGTCATACGCTTCCCCTACTGAGGACTCTTGAGCCTGTCATGAGCAGGACCATTATAGGGGTTGCCATAATGAGGACTTTCTCGTGTGAGATATGCAGGAACAGGTGACCTCGCGTATGAACTATCCACGCGTCTACCATAACCTCTCATAATCCCCATATGGACATGGCTAGTGCCTTAACATATCACTGTATGAATTGGATCAAAGATTATTACAAACTAGGGTCTGGTGGGCCTCTGATTTGTACAAGTGTTGCATGATAAACTGAATCAAGATGGTGGTATCTTTGCAAAGCAGGTTTTTCCGTTCAGACAGCAAGAAGGCACGGCGCCACTATAGACAGTGGTGGTAGGCATGAGATGTTAAATTTGATAGTCCACTATAGACAGTGGTGTATATCTAACATACAATTCCAGAACAATATAGAAATAAGCATTTAACAACTTTGGATTCACTGAAAAATCAATGTCATATACATACTCCAACCTACAACTCAAGAAATAACTCCAGTTAAGACATCATTGAAGAAAAGATATGACAAAGGGTAATAAGATCTCAACTGGCAGTCAAAGCTAAAAAACAGTAATGGATGAAAAAAAATGAAGTCTCCCTGATCAAGATTCGAATACGAATTACAGCATGGAAACATGAAGCCCAATGGGCTGTTATGTGCTATAAAGATAATTCTTTGGTTGCAACAGTTCTTCACATGATTTGGAGAGAAAGGCGCAATAGACTCCATAAAAGAACTGAAAATGGGGAGCAAGTAAATAGTTTCAACAAGGTTTTGGGGGAGTTAAAATCAGTGCAATAGATATGGTGAAAAACGATCTTTGCAATGCTTGAAACCTTAACCATGAGATGTTTGTTTGAATGTAAATATAGTGGCGGAGTTAGGATTAAACATTCTAAGGGATAATATACATGTACTTAAGGATGGTCGTGGGTCGGGTTGGATTTTCGACCAACCCAAAAAGTTAACACCTCCACCCAAACCTGACCCGAACTCGACTCGAATTTTAGAGTAAAAATTCAACCCGGCTCGGTCCGACATAACTAAAAAATTATTATTTTTATTTGATAAAATAGGGAGTCAATTAAAAAATACATATATAGAGGGGCATTATAATAATTATTCAATTCTTATTAGACAAAATAGGGAGACAATTGAAAAAATATATAAAGAGGTGATCATTATAGCAATTATAACTAAATATTTAGAATAAACTATTACTTCGAGTCGGGTATTTTTCACCTTAAACTTTAACTCATCTCGAACCTATTTTTTTATAATAAAAAAAATTCAATCCTATAAGGTCGAGTCATGTCAGAACCTATCAGCTCCAGGTCAAAAGACCATTCCTAAATATACTGCATCAATATCTTGTTACTCTTCTGACCGGAGTTAACATATATGTGACTAAAATATGATAAAACAATAATGTTGGTGCTCGAAAAATGTAATTTTAAAGTATTTGTATTTTGGTCATCGAACTTTTAAAACTTGCAATACAATCACTGAATTTTTAATTTGATTTTAATGATGTCAATTGCGTTAAAAATAGTGATATGACACGTTAAAACCATCTTCTTCTCTAAAAAAATCCTAAGATTCTCAAATTATTTGCGGTCGTCAAACTCCTTTCACCTGCGTTGTCACCGTCCGACATTATGAAAACACAACACCCACCATTATTTCATGGGAGCATAGCTACTTTGGGAAATTATGAAAACGTGAATCCGACTAAACTTTTTAACAATGATGTTCAAACAAAATCAAATCAAGATGTACCATATTCCTAGCAACCATGTGAGGGACTGCATTGTTTTGTATCCTTTGGTAACATGGCGTTTGGTCGAGTACTTTGGGAAATTTTAAGGGAAGCCTAAGAGAGCGTTTGGTCGTGTACTTTTGGGAAATTTTGAGGGAAGTTCAGGAGAGGTAGAGGTGGCAAATGGGTCATTCGGGTCGGTTTCGGTTCGGGTCATTTCAATTTGATTTATTTCGGGTCTGACTACATTCGATTTAAATTTGGTTCGGTTCGGTTCGGGTCTATGGTGATTTCGGTTCGTGTATCGGGTTAAGGCTTTAGTTCGGTTGATTTTCGGTTCAGTTTATTTCGGGTTGGGTCAATATCGGGTTAATAGGAGATCGATCATTTTAATCGGGTTTTCAGGCCATGTTAGGTTTTTCCACCCTATATATAACTTTATATAGCCTGTATATTTCGCTTTTTAGTGTGTTGAGCGACAATTCAAATCTCATATTTATTTATTTATTTTAATATATTTTTTATTTCGGGTTGCTTTCGGTTTGGGTTGCTTTCGGTTCGGGTGAAATCGGTTCAGTTCCATTCGGTTCGGTTGAAAATCGGTCCGGGTCCATTTTCGGTTCAATTGAAATTCGGTTCGGTTTATTTCAGGTTTCAGATCAAATTTGGGTCATCGTGTTCGGGTCGATTTCGGGTCTCAGTTCTGGTAAATTGGTTCCGTTTTCGGGTCTCAGGTCAAGTTTGCCAGGTCTAAGGAGAGGTAAATGACATAACTATTTGGGGGAGATAGTGATACTTTTGAGTATGATGAGTGTTGTGTTTAGTGACGACGACGATCATAATAACATCAGATGGTGATGATGCAGGCGATAAGAGGTCAACGGCAATAATTGATTTGAGAAACTTAAGGTTTTTTGGGAAAGACGATGACTCTGGCATGTTTTAAAAATATGGAAATGTATTAAAAGTTTAGGGGATAGGAGGTTAACGACAATTGACTACAATGATCATAATAAAAATATATTCAAAGTTAAGTGATCATGTTGTAAGTTTTAAATGTTTGGTGATTAAAATGTAAGCATCCTAAAAATACAATAACCAGTTATATAATTTACCTTAAACAAAGTAAAGAAATCAATAAAGAATAAGAACAACGACCATAAGAAATGTGACGAAAATGATTGGAAGGATATATGAATTAGTTTTTTATAGGTTCGGTCGGAGAATAGCACACATAATAATGTAGGGCGACAGTTGGATTGCTTGAGTTTTGATGTGATCAAAAGTATTTTTGTTGGTAGGTATTAAATTTTTAACCTCATAATTAAGAAATGAAGTTTTTAACCATCATAACACAAATTTAGATTGATTGAGTTTTAAAAATAAGGGGTTTTTTTTGCAATGTTTTAAAACTTTCGTAAAATATTTTTTTAATCCGTATAAATTGGGAGTTCTATAGAATTTTGGAGAAAGAAAAAAAAGAGAAAGAGCAAAGAGATGGTGGCTTTTGAGAAAGAAGAAGAGAAAATTTATTTGTGTTAGAATATAAAATATATTAGTAGAAAATTTAATGCTATTAGTTAGTAGGCTTAGGGGTGTGTATTATTCGATTTTAACCAAATTAATTGAACGAATCGAATTTTTTCGGTTAATTCTGTTAGTTAATTTTAAGTTGATTCGATTAACAGTTAATTTTTTTTGGGAAACTTGATTATAAGTTAATTCGATTTGAAACCGATTGATTAACCGAATTAACTATAATTATTATATATTAAATATTATATATATTACACATATTTATTTTTGGTCATTGAACTTTTAAAAATTATAAAATGATCATTAAACTTTTTGATATATTATAAATGGTCAATAAACTTTTATTAAATTAGCATAAAATGAAAGTTTAGTGACTAAGAAGACCATTTTAGCATAATTTAGTACCAACTGTGTAATTTACCCAAAATTTTATAACAAATTTTGGTTAATTCGAAAATCGACCGAATTAACTGAATTTTTTTTCAGTTTGGTTAAAAAATTTGAAAAAATTTCGGTTTGGTTAACGGTTAAAACAAAAAAAAATTGGTTAATGGGTTTTAAGTAATTTGATTCGGTCGGTTAACTGAATTAACCGAATGCACACCCCTAAGTAGACTGCTGTATAAATCTGTTAGTATTGTTGTATTAGTTATAACCTTTAGATATTGAGCTATTTAACACATTCTCATGTATTAGATTGATTACTCTATTAGATTCGTTTTGTATAAGAAAATAAATATTATCTTTTCTTTCAACACGTTACTGCCATTCACTTTTTCTTCCTCACACTCTATTGTCGTTCATCATCACTGGTCACCGATGTGAGCTTTCTTACAATTAGGATGTAAGATTAAATTGTTAAAATATATTAAGGTTGAATTAATTTTTTAATTTTTTAAACAATTTTTACCTATGAGCAGAGGAGAGGAAATTTACTCCTAATGGGTATTGAACTCACAATCCTTGAGAGATGAGAAAGTGTTAACTGAGAGCTTTTACCCACTTCATCTAAATAGTGTTGACAATTAATCTTTTTTTGTGAAGACAATTAAGGGCGAGAATTATTCAGTTTTAACTTATTTAATTGATCAAATATATTTTTTTCGATTAATCGGTTGGTAAATTTTAGGTATGACCAGTTAACAGTTATTTTTTTTAAAAACTGATTATTGGTTAATTTGGTTCGAAACCGGTTAATTAATTGAGTGACCTAAATTAACCGAAAATATGAATTAAATGTTGGAGTATGCCCAAAGGCCAATTATAAGATGGTTGTAAAAGACATACTTATTTTATCTTGTTTATTAATAAGAAGCCATTATTATTATTTTAGGTTTATTATGTGTATCTATAAATAAACTGAATTATAATAAAGTCCTTAGAATAATATAGTTATTCTTAAATGTCCTTAGTCGAGAATTATTGTGGGTTTGGACAATAATAATGTATTAAGATTAATATGTAGTTGATTGATGACAAAGTGTTGTCCTTGACATGAGATGTCAAAATCAATACATAAGTATGTGTTAAGGAACGACATACTGAACTGACCCGCTATGAGCATGCTTTTTGGATTATTATGTAACAGTCACAACATTGCTCATGGTGATAACTACATGTATGATCCCCAGACTTGAGATCGTCATTATTTCAACATCGTGAGTGACATATTTTGATACGGCCAAACGTGTGTCGTAACTAACTACACTATAAAGACAGATGTTGGATAGTCACAATCCATGTAGCGAAATATGGTTGATCAAGATATGATTTGTCCCTCATACATTATAGGAGTAATATCATAGGCCACTTGATTGAGTAAGACTAGAAAATGCATGGTCATGCTCGAATAAATTGATGTGATATCATAGTTATTTGTTTATAATAGTCCACTCAAGATATCAAGAAAAATTAGACGGACTATACAAGTGTGACTAATCCATGACCTGTGTCCGATTTAGATGTGAGGAAAAAATGATGAAATACATAAAAGAAGTTAATCACAAAAAGGTTAAATCGAACCACGATTTCATGTAACTTAGATAGTAATGATGTATTGCTAGATGCCACTCATTGCTTGTAATATTAAAATTGTTATGGATATTGCTGCTAACGTTACATGAACCTACAATGGTCACACCCTATGATTGAAACGAACAAATATCTACTAGATAACATGTGTACAAACTTGTTGTACACGTAATTAGTAAGAAACCGAAATTGTTATAATTATTGTAATTATGGATAATTTCATTTTTATATATATGTTAATATTTGATAACTTATTGTAATTATCAAATACTATTAAATATATATATCTAAAAGAAACCTAATTAAAATAGAATCAGTTCTATATATTTAATTATGTTCTGTTAAATATATTGTATATTTAAAGAATCCGAATTTAATTAGAATTAGGTTTTTAAATACTATATAAAGGCATAAGGTCTAGCAACCAACACATGTTTTTCGAAAATCCTCTCTAATAGTAAGAGAAGAGAAAAAAATGTTCATTTTATTCAGGTGGACAGCGTAGAGGTCGGAACGCTGCTGCGACGACTCAGATTTGATTTGGATTCTCCTATACTCGCTGTGGAATTCCAGATTACTTGAGATAATATTTTCATCCTTTATCACCCCGAATTCGTCCTTTGTACATGGATCACTGGTGGATTACACCAGATAATTTTTCTACTGCGCCATGGGGTGTACCGGCGTTTCCCAATAGTGGTATTAGAGCCACTTATACGATACAAATTAAGACTTAAATACTTGGATGATGTTTTTGCATGAGATGCATGTTTTACTTTTTTCTATTTTGATGAATATGCGATATTTGTGCGAAACGTAGAAATTGAATCCAGTCACAATTAATATGTTAATCTGTTTTAACAAGTTTCTAATCGATGGTTAAGTGTTAACCATGTGTTTGTTGCGGTAAGCTTTTGATAATCATATGTTAATATTTGACATGATAAACATGCGATTAAGATAACAGATCGTTTTTGGCAGAGGAATAATAGTTGTTCGAGAGTGAAAAACCTTAGGGATTAAAAAATCCCCAAAACACAAATCTGTTGATAAAAGTGATCAAATCGTGAGATTTTCCTATAGTAATCGAAGTGCCAAAATTAAAAATTTTCTTGGCATATCAGGTCGGACCAGATGGCCCCGGATCTGCCAAACCGCGTAGGCAACAAAGGTCGTAAGAACTATTTAGATAATCTTAATTAACAAGATAAAATATGTGTATATTTTGGATGATATGCACGGTGTTTAAAATGCATAGTTATAGCCCAAATAGACTATTTACTTTGGTTTTTAATTCTATTATTATCTTAGTCCCTCGTATGTAAAAAAAGTTTTTAAAAAATTGTAATATTTACGGAGAAAGCGTGGACCAAATAAGCAGACTGATGGACCGATCAAAGGTAGATTAGGGGCTTGAGATGCAAGTTCTATCTTTAGCAATTTCGGTTCTCCCATTGGCTTGGGATGGGTCACCTTAGTTTTAAGGGCTATAACCATTGCATTTATATTTACTACTTTACATGTATGTGATGCAATGCATGTTTTAGCATGATGATAAATGATTAGATCATAGTAAAATGGTGAGATTAATATAACAAAACCCGATTATTCAATATTAGCCCTCGCTAAAACCTTGATCGGTATTATATAGGTTTTGCCAAAGTAAAGTACTTAGATCTATCTTGGTTAAACGCGAAGAATAAGCAAGTGATATTCACTGGTTGTAATATTGGTTAAACTAGGTTGTTCTAATAAGATTAGAATCCTAAAGACTATTGATTGTTCAAGAACTTCGGTGATTGAAAAACAATATGAAAGTGCATGTCTAAGATTGGTTCTTTGAAAGACTTGGTATTTAAGCGTGCCCAATACACCACCTCTCTTTTCATAAGTTACCCACCTGGTGCACTATTCATTATTGTTCTTTCTATTAGACTATATGAAATTTTGTTTTGGACAAATAGTTGTTCATCAAATATAGAAATTACATGAGATGTAATTAGAAAGTGTTGCTTACCTAAATAATTGAATTCTAGGAGTAAAGCCAAAGCTGACTTAGAATGAAATGAAATATGGATCCTTACCCACTAGAAATACTTTTAGCAAGTCTTTCGATTTTGAGGTTTTTTTAATAGTGAGAATGTTATTACTTTATAAACATGATAAAATGGTACTTATAAATCATATTTTATCATTGTAGATTTATTATGGTAAATTCAAACTCATTATTATTACGATCCATCCTTGAGAATGACAAATTAAATGGCTTGAACTTCCTTGACTGATTTTGCAATTTGAAGATTGTCCTGAAACAAAAACAGAAAATAACAGTCATCGAAGAACCTGTCCCTAAAAAGCCAGCAGATGGTGCCTCTAAAGATGAATTGGAAGCCTTTGAAAAATATTCAAGTGACATGGTAGATGTCGGTTGTTTGATGCTTGCGACCATGACCTCTGAGCTTCAGAAGCAACATGAGGACATGGTTCCCTATGAGATGGTTAAAAATCTCAAGGAATTATATGAGGTGCAAGCTCGTCAAGAGAGGTATGAGACCTCTAAGGCTTTGTTTCGATGCAAAATGGTTGAGGAAACTCTAGTGGGAACTCATGTTCTTAAAATGATAGGGTATATTCAGGCCCTGAAAAAGTTAGGCTTCCCTCTAAGTGTTGAATTGGCTACTGATGTTATCCTACAATCGTTGCCAGATAGTTTTAATCAGTTTGTTTTTAATTTCAATATGAATAAAATTAACAAATCATTGTCTCAGTTGATTGGTCTATTAAGAACAACAAAAAACATGAAAAAGGTTGGCTGCAAGCCTATTTTGATGGTCCGAAAGGATAACAGAAAAAGAAAGCCCAACACCAAGGCAAAGCTAAAGCCCAACATAGGAAATGTTGCATTGAAACCCAATGGAAGAGTTGCAAAAGAAGGAAAGTGTTTCCATTGCAACAATGTTGGACATTAGAAGATAAATTGCCTTGTCTATGTTGAGGACATCAAGAAGGCAAGAG
The DNA here is from genome assembly GCA_019671005.1 of Hibiscus mutabilis. Lineage (NCBI taxonomy): Eukaryota > Viridiplantae > Streptophyta > Magnoliopsida > Malvales > Malvaceae > Hibiscus > Hibiscus mutabilis. The sequence goes on along the minus strand of CM033718.1, from coordinate 9,690,257 downwards.
AAAATGGATAGTTCGGATCAAGTATTTATGTTATTGATATTAATATATCAACATCTACTTCTTGGGTATTAGATACCTGTTTTGGTTCTTATATTTGTACTTCTATACATTGACTAAAAAGGAGTAGAAAATTGGCAAAAGGAGATGTGGACCTACGAGTGGGAAATGGAGCAAGAGTTGCTTGCTGCATTAGCTATAGGAACATATACTTTGTCATTACCCAGAGCACTTGTTTTAGATTTAGAGGATTGTTATTTCGTACCTAGTTTGACTAAAAATATTATTTCAATTTATTGTTTGGACAAGATTGGTTTTGAGATTATTATTAAGAATAATAGTTGTTCTTTTTCCCTCAATAATGTTTTTTATGACATGACTCAATTAATCAATGACCTCTATATCTTAGATCAAGATAATTCTATATATAACATAAATACGAAAAGATCAAATACAAATGACTCTAATAAAACTTATCTATGGCATTGTCCATTGGGTCGTATAAGTGAGAAACGCATATTAAAACTTCATAAAGATGGATTTTTGGATTCTTTTGTTTTCCAACAATTTGATATATGTGAACTTTGCTTAATGGAAAAATGACTAAATCACCATTTGACGATAAAAACGAGCGAGCAAGTAATTTATTAGGCCTAATACATAGTGATGTATGTGGACCGATGAATACGCAAGCAAGAGGAGGGTTTAAATACTTCATTACTTTCACTGACGACTTCAGTAGATATGAGTATGTTTACCTAATGCATCATAAATCTGAAGCCCTTGAAAAGTTCAAGGAATTTAAGAATGAAGTATAAAACCAACTAGGAAAGAGTATCAAAGCTTTCCGGTCATATAGAAGAGGAGAATACTTAAGCCTAGAGTTTGACGAACTTCTTAAATGATGTGGGATTGTCTCACAACTTACACCTCCAGGTACCCCACAATACAATGAAGTCTCTAAAAGGAGAAATCGAACGTTGTTAGACATGGTTCGGTCAATGATGAGTCATGCTGATCTTCCAACATTTTTTAGGGACATGCGTTATAAATAATTGTTTTCACACTAAATCGTGTTCCGTCTAAATCAATTCAAAAGACACCATATGAGATATGGACTGAGAAGCGTCCTAGTATGTCTTTTATGAAAATTTAGAGATGCGAAGTTTATGTTAAACATCAGATGTCTACAAAACTCGAACCCAAATCTCATAAGTGTAATTTTGTGGGATATCCTAAAGAAACTAAAGGATATTATTTCTTTAATCCATCCGATAACAAAATGTTTATTGCTCGAACATGAGTCTTCCTCAAAAGAGAATTTATTTTCAAAAAAGGAAGTGGGAGAAATATTGAACTTGAGGAAATTCAAGATCAACCACATATCACTGAACTAGAGATTAAACAACAACAAGTTCCACAAATAGTTGAGGAACATCCAATCGTTCTTGAAACACAACCACTGCGAAGGTCTATGAGAGAATGCAATGCGCCTGAGAGATATGAATTTCTTGTCACATTGCATTGAGATGTTCTTCTTATGGACCAAGATGAGCTTACGACTTATCAGGAAGCAGTGGAGAGCCCAAACTCTGAGAAATGGCTAGAAGCCAAGAAATCCGAAATGGATTCCATGTCAGAAAACCAAGTATGAACTTTGATTGACCTACCCAAAAGAATTAAGCCCATAAGGTGCAAATGGGTTTTCAAAAAGAAAACCGACATGGATGGTAATATACAAACAAACAAAGGGCGATTGGTCGCTAAGGGATTTCGTCAAATTCATGGTATAGACTATGATGAAACTTTTCCCCTGTTGCTATGTTTAAATCCATCCGGATATTGCTTGCAATAGCTGCGTATTATGATTATGAAATCTGGCAAATGGATGTCAAAACCGCTTTCCTTAATGAAAAATTGGATGAGGATGTGTACATGGCACAACCTGAGGGTTTTGTCAATCCAAAATATGCCCAAAAAGTATGCAAGCTACAAAGATCCATTTATGGACTAAAGCAAGCTTCTCGAAGTTGGAATCTTTGTTTTAATGAAGCAATCAAAGAATTTGATTTTATTAAAAATGAAGATGAGCCATGTATTTTCAAGAAAGCTAGTGGGAACATTGTCACATTCTTGGTATTGTATGTGGATGACATACTAATAATAGAAAATGACATACCTATCTTACAGTCTATAAAGACTTGGTTAGGAAAATGTTTTTCTATAAAAGACTTGGGTGAAGCAACCTACAAATTAGGAGTCAATATCTATAGAGATAGATCAAGATGACTCCTAGGACCAAGTCAAAATACATACATAGGCAAAGTACTAAAAAGATTCAACATGGAAGTATCTAAAAGAGGATTCTTACCTGTGGGACATGACATTTTGCTCTTCAAGGAAATGTGTCCTTCAACGCCTCAAGAGAGAGAACGCATGAGTAAGATACCATATGCTTCAGTCATTGGATCTATCATGTATGCCATGCTATGTACACGTCCAGATGTATCATATGCACTAAGTATGACAAGTCGATACCAAGTAGATCCTAGTGAAGGTCATTAGGTTGCAGTCAAAAACATCCTTAAGTACTTAAGAAGAACTAAGGATACATTCCTTATGTATGGAGGTGAGGAAGAGCTAAGTATAAAATGTTATACTGACGCAAGCTTTCAAACTAATAGGGATGATTCTCGATCACAATCGGGTTTTGTATTTTGCCTTAATAGAGGTGTTATAAGTTGGAAAAGTTCAAAGCAAGATACAATAGCAGATTCTACGATAGAAGCCGAGTATATTGCAGCAAGCGATGTTGCAAAAGAGGCTATTTGGATCAAAAAGTTCATATCTGAACTAGGGGTCATGCCTAACATATCAAATGCTATAGATCTACGTTGTGACAACAACAAAGCCATCGCACAAGTAAAAGAACCCAGATCTCACCAACGATCCAAACACATACTTAGGTGTTACCATCTCATTTGTGAAATCATTGATCGAAGGGATGTAGAATTATGCAGAGTACCAACGGATGACAATATCGTCGATCCACTGCCAAAGCCATTGACACAGAAAAAGCATGAGCGTCACACTAAGTCTCTTGGTATTAGATATATGAGTAATTGGTCTAAGTGCTAGTGAGAGATTGTTGGAGTATGCCCAAAGACCAATTATGAGATGGTTGTAAAAGACATACTTATTTTATATTGTTTATTAATAAGAAGCCATTATTATTATTATTTCAATTTTATTATGTGTATCTATAAATAAACTGAACTATAATAAAGTTTTTAGAATAATATAGTTATTCTTAAATGTCCTTAGTCGAGAATTATTGTAGGCTTGGACAACAATAATGTATTAAGACTAATATGTAGTTGATTGATGATAAAGTGTTGTCATTGACATGGAGATGTCGAAATCAATACATAAATATGTGTTAGGGAACGACATACTGGAATGACCCGCTATGAGCATGTTTCTTGGATTATTATGTAACAGTCACAACATTGCTCATGATGATAACTACATGTATGATCCTTAGACTTGAGATCATCATTATTTCAACATCGCGAGTGATATATTTTGATACGGCTAAACGTGTGTCGTAACTGACTACACTATAAAGACTGATACTAGATATGTCACAATCCATGTAGCGAAATATGGTTGATCAAGAAATGACTTGTCCCTCCTACATTATAGGAGTAATATCATAGGCCACTTGATTGAGTGAGACTAGAAAATGCATGGCCATGCTCGAATAAATTGATATGGGATATCATAGTTATTCGTTTATAATAGTCCACTCAAGATATCAAGAAACATTAGATGGACTATACAAGTGTTACTGATCCATGACTTGTGTCCGATCTAGATGTGAGGACAAAATGATGAAATACATAGAAGAAGTTAATCACGAAAAAAGGTTAAATCGAACCACGATTTCATATAACTTAGGTAGCAATGATGTATTGCTAGATGCCACTCATTGCTTGTAATATTAAAATTGTTATGGATATCGCTACTAACGTTACATGAACCTACAAGGGTCACACCCTATGATTGAAACGAACAAATATCTACTAGATAGCATGTGTACAAACTTGTTGTACACGTAATAAGTGAGAAACCGAAATTGTTATAATTATTGTAATTATGGATAATTTCATTTATATATATATATGTTAATATTTGATAAGTTATTGTAACTATCAAATACTATTATATATATATATCTAAAAGAAACCTAATTAAAATAGAATCAGATTCTACATATTTAATTATATTCGGTTAAATGTATTGTATATTTAAAGAATCCGAATTTAATTAGAATTATGTTTTTAAATACTATATAAAGGCATAAGGTCTAGCAGTTAGAGAAGAGAAAAATTGTTCATTTTATTCGGATGGACTACGTAGAGGTCAGAATGCTGCTGTGACGACTCATATTTGATTTGGATTCTCCTATACTCGCTACGGAATTCCATATTACTTGAGGTAATATTTTCATCCTTTATCACTCCGAATTCATCCCTTGTACATGAATCACTGGTGAATTACGCCGAATAATTTTTCCGTTGCGCCATGGGGTGTACCGACGTTTCCCAACATTAATATATATATATTATTTACATATATCTTTATTCTTAGCCTCATATCCTATATTATTTTTCCTCAAACTCAATTACACCAGTGTAAATATGTTATTTTTTCTCAGACTTAATTACATCGGTGTAAATTAACTGAATTAAATTAGCTTGGCTATATGTTCTTAGTAGCCATCCATGACATATCAGATGGGAATAGAAGTAAGATGTTTGGATTCTTTTTGTTTAATATTATAATGTCTATTTTTATTTTAAAATAAAAAACTTGTAAAGAATTACGATTAATTCGAAAATTGACCGAAATAATCGAAATAATTTCGGTTCGGTTAATTATTTAAAAAAATCAGTACGATTAACAGTTAAAGAGACAAAAATTTTGATTAATTTAACTTTGACTAATTCGGTTCGGCTACCGACCAAGTTAACTGAATACATACCCTTAAGACAATTAATCTTTTTAGAATTAGAATCAGATTGATATAATTGTATAAAATTAAGAGTTATAAATTAACATATCATCTTACCACTTAAATTAATGATAAGTGGTACATTTTTCTATACCCTAACACTAAAAAAATAAAGTCTAAGCTCTAACAGTAAATTCTAAGTCCTACCCTGCACTCTACCCCAAATTCCCTAAACTATAACCTTAAACCCTAAACTCTAAAACTAATTTTTAGTGTGGAAGCATAAATAGGGGCACTAAAAGGGCAGAAGATTTCTATTCAGCATATTTGGCCGGTTGGCCAAATTGTTCATCTTTGTTCTCTCATATTCTTTTTTCATGGGTTCTAGACTCACTAGGAGCACAATTTCCTTCTCTAAAGTCTTCTCTTCTCCTCTTCTCTAAGTAGGGTTATGATTAGAAATAAGATTTGTAAAAAATAATGATAAATGATAAAAATAGTTAATTAAATTATAAAAGCAAACTTTTATAATCATGTGAAAAAACTTATTATAATTAACTCCTTAATTAAAATAAGAGCGTTTCAAATCTTAATGTTGATTTAATGAGATAAGACATTATATCTCTTAAATAAAATCAATAATTTAAATCTTATCATTTAAATAAAACAAAATAAATTGAAAAAATCAATTTCGTAAATTTTTTTGAAATTATAATTTAAACTAGTAAACTAATAAATTAAATACAAATGGTTAAAAAAAATGTAGTGCTTGACACATCCCGATTCCATCCCATTGACCAAAATAATGCCATTATCTTGGATTCCGGAGGCTGAATAAAACGTGATATCACCACCATTACATCCATTCGGGGAAGGCAGTGGGCGGCAGCGGCAGTGGCAGCGGCAGCAGGTAAAATCAAAGGAAGTTTCCTGGAATTTTGGTTCATAGCTTCCAAAAAAAAAGGGAAAAGAAAATACATGTTTTCAGTATGAATTTCATTTCTCTTAAATAAATGCTTGAGAATTTGACCAGCTGTCTAGGAATTCTCTTTAAATATTAAGTATATAAATAACGTAACTCTCGTTCTGGAAAACTGAAAGAAAATACTGCCAGACCAAATTTGATACCGAAAACTCAAAAGTAAAAATAACTTTTTTTTCCACTAATTAAAGATTATATTCTTAGATTAAAATTCGAATTTTATATAAAATGTGACAATATAAAAAAATTATAAATAAAATCTAAAAACCATTATTACAATTTTTAAAGATAAAATCTACAAATGATCTCTAAATTAAGTAATGCTAAAATTTCAAGAAATTACAAAAAGATTATTAAAATTATTACTAGTATAAAAACACACTGAACTTTATAATCAGATATTATTTTTATTTAGGGTATGTTTGGTATTCTTTTGTTTAAAGAGTATTTTTAAATAAATAAAATTTATATTTTTAAAAATATTTTTGATAAAAATCAAAGTTAGAATTTCAGTTTTTTTAAAAAATATTTTTGAATTAAAAAGTAATTTTGATCTAAAGAGTAGTTAACTGTTGTGTAAATTGTAATGTTTTTATATCTCAAAATCCAAAAACACCCCTTGAATGCAAAACAGACCGTAGAGGGCATTCTAGTAAAAATCAAACGAACTTCTGTTAATTTATAAACGGAGGAATTCTAAAAGCAAATTTGAAATTGCAGCGAGTCACGCTTCAATAAAAGCAGAGCCATATAGAAGACCAAAAGACTGACCAAGAACAAGCACCTTTCTTTTTCAACCACGACAAAGGTTATCTCTTGAAACAAAAACTGAAGAAAACAGGGAACCAAAGAATTTTCTTTCAACTCATGCTTTGTGTTTCCAAGCCACCATTTTTTTTTGGGTTTTCTTGGTCTTACTCATATTCAAAGGTTCTATTCTCTCTTTCTTTACTTCATTACATTCTTTTTGTTGTTATACACACTGAATTTTCGTTTAAGAAGTTCTTTTTGCCATGGAATTACTCATTTCATCTCCGTTTCTGTTTTATAGTTTTTTTTTAAAACATGGCAGTTTTTTTTCTTAATATTTTTCTTTTGGTTGTTTGTCATATGGTTAACTAAAGTTACGATTTTTAATCTATGGTTAACAGTTAGTTGCCAATCTAAGCGGTTTTTTTTCCTTGTGGGTTATTGGGTCTCTGTTAAAACTTAAAACTGCTGTATTGTAATTCCTCTGCTCGGTTGGGCTCAGTTATTGTCCTGGTGGTTAGTTCATGTAGGTGGCTGGTCTTTTTATAATTAAAGACCAAGTAGAAAAGGAACATTGCGTTTTTTGTTGTTGGGTAATTAATAGCTCTCTTTAAGTTGTAATTTGACCAAATTTCATACTAGTTGTTGAACGAAGCTAATGCTGCTGGGTTTCTGTTCTGCTTCTTTGTTCTGTTTTAGCACTAACGTTTCTTTTTAAGTTTTTCTTATTACATGGTTCAAGCTTCATGTTTTGACCTGTTTTGCAGGAAAATGATACGGGTTTAAGGAAAAATTGAAGGACTTTCTACTTTTGGGTGATAACCAAAGTTGAGGATTCATTGGATGAGAGACCTTTTCCTGCGCGGGCATGGTCTGTTGAGGACTGTTTGAAAGAGTATAATGTGAAACTAGACAAGGGTTTAAGCAGTTATGATGTGGAAAAGCAGCGCGAGAAGTATGGTTGGAATGAGCTTGCGAAAGAGAAAGGAAAGCCCTTATGGCGGCTTGTGCTAGAGCAATTCGATGACATGCTCGTAAAGATACTTCTAGTTGTGCTTTTATATCTTTTATTCTAGCATATATGCATGGGAGTGAATCTGAGGAGTCGGGGTTTGAGGCCTACGTTGAGCCATTCGTGATTGTATTGATTTTAGTCCTTAATGCCGTTGTTGGAGTATGACAAGAGAGTAATGCTGAGAAGGCACTTGAGGCCCTTAAGGAGATGCAATGTGAATCTGGGAAGGTATTAAGAGATGGGTTCCTTGTACCGGACTTGCCAGCACGGGAGCTTGTCCCTGGGGACATAGTGGAATTGCAGGTCGGTGATAAGGTTCCTGCCGATATGAGAATAGTGGCTCTCAAAACGTCAACTTTGAGATTAGAGCAAAGTGCACTAACCGGAGAGGCAATGCCTGTTCTGAAAGGTACTAACCTATATTCCAGAAGGATTGCGAGTTGCAGGCAAAAGAAAATATGGTTTTTGCAGGCATGACTGTGGTGAACGGTAGCTGTGTCTGTATTGTTGTTTGCACCGGAATGAACACCGAGATTGGGAAAATCCAGAAGCAAATACACGAGGCCTCGTTGGAAGAGAGTGACACACCTTTGAAAAAGAAGCTGGATGAATTTGGGAGCAAGCTTACAACTGCAATTGGGATTGTTTGTCTTATTGTGTGGCTTATCAATTACAAAAACTTCCTCTCATACGAAATTGTGGATGGATGGCCTGCAAATGTTTGCTTTTCTTTCGAGAAATGCACTTATTATTTCAAGATAGCTGTTGCCCTTGCTGTGGCTGCAATTCCTGAAGGCCTTCATCTCTAGCTCTTGGTACTAGAAAAATGGCTCAAAAGAACGCAATTGTTCGGAAGCTTCCTAGTGTTGAAACCTTAGGATGCACTACTGTGATTTGTTCGGATAAAACAGGGACTTTGACCACAAATCAAATGTCCGTTGCAGAATTCTTTACCCTAGGTGGAAAAACCACGACTTCTCGTGTTTTCCATGTCGAAGGCACAACCTATGATCCTAAGGATGGTGGAATTGTAGATTGGACCTGCTACAATATGGATGCTAACTTACAAGTCATGGCAGAGATATGTGCAGTTTGTAATGATGCTGGTCTTTTCTGTGACGGTGGTCTTTTCCGAGCTACTGGTTTGCCAACAGAAGCAGCTTTGAAGGTTTTGGTTGAGAAGATGGGAGTCCCAGATGCCAAGATGAGGAACAAAATCCGTGACTTAGAGCTTGCTGCAAACTATTTGATTGACCGAAGCACAGTTAAACTAGGTGAGCTGAAATCTTTCTAGTTCTTTATAGGTCACTTGTTAGGCATTCTGTTGCACTTTGATTTATGATGTATTTTGAAATCTAGCTTGCTGCGAATGGTGGATTAAAAGATAAAAAAGGGTTGCAACATTGGAGTTTGATCATGTACAGAAGTCTAGTAGCATTATTGTTAGAGAGCCCGCTGGGCACAACCTGTAATCACTCATTTTTATCTGGTCTGTAAATACATATTAGTATAATTATTAGTATATTAGCGTTGCATGTATACATTGTATTATATTATGCTATATGTTTATTATGTGCATGAGTGCTATTAATATATGTAAAGTGTGTAGTGTGTGCATGTATATTATAAACTATGTATGTATACGTATTAATAAGTAATACGATGTATGTGTGTCATGCATGTATCTTTATTTAGTACGAGCGTATTTGTTTTTACGGATAATGTGTGTAGATGTTATGTTAATTATGTGTATGATTATATATGTATGTATGCTAGAATGTTATATTAATTAATGTTTGCATAGGTACATACGTATGTATTATCGTATGTGTATTATTATTATTAATGTTGTTATAACTAATATTAATGTTATTATTATTGGGCTAATATAAGATGAAATCCAAAAACATATTAAACCCCAAATGGATAAATTGCCAGTCCAAGTCCATTACAGGTCTGAAATTATTAATATTATTACAAGGCCTGATCAGGCCCAAACCAGCCAGCCCACACCCTAAGACCTGACCCATATTGGAAGCCTAACGCCATCCTTTATCTTGCGCAGCTGAACGAGGGCCCTTGGATCAGATCTGGATCCAACGGCCACGATTGAAGCATAAGGACGCCTCATCTACCGCGTGAAGTCCACGCGCGGGCTGTTGGGTTCCCCACTCGCGCGTGTGAGAAGTGCAAGAGCGTTATCTTCTTCAGGCCACGTGGCGTGATCCCAGGCCAGTGCATTATTTCCGAGGCCTCATCTCAGCCACCCGATCATCGAGCATTCCTAGCCGTTGGATCAGATCTGATCCAACAGATAGGAGCGATTCTGGCGATAATAATTGCCTTGCCTCCCGAGACGGCAGTCTGCGCAGACGAACGGTCACTTCCACCACGCCGCTCCCCATACCGGCCGTACCAACCACCAAGTATGGCCGGGCATGCCAAAGACAAACACAAAAAGGCATCAGAATCAGATCAAAATAAGAGATTATGTACTAGTCTAAAAAAGAGGACGCAGAGGGGATATATGTAACAGAGCAAAAAAAAAACGAAAGTCTCAGTTCAGTTGTAACCCACTTTTCCAGAAATACAAACAAGTCTCATCCTTTCATTATTTTCAAAAAACTTACAGAGATCATACAAAGGTATCCATCCATCTTGAATATTGCATGCATGCATGTATTCTAAAAGTAAGGAAGGGAAAGGAGAGTGACATTTTACCTTCAAAGGACAGTTCCTCTACCGGCAACAAGGCTTAATCTGGTGAGCCGGCTAAAAGGGGTAGGTGTTCCTTCGGTCTAGAAAAAAACATATACGATTTTTTTTATTTTTCTTTTCTTAGATCTAGGACGAATATGGGCTTTTTCTCCAAATCCAAGTTCGGATTCGAGTTGAGGGTAAGGCAAGATTCATTTTGGTGTTTTTTTTGGGCTCACCGGCTAGCGGCGGCCGGCGGTGGAGAAGACGGCGGTCGGCCGCCGATTTCTGGGTTCATCAGGGGATGAGTTGAGAGCAAAGAGAGGGGGAGAGTTATTATTAAAACGGATCAAAACGAAAATGGGGAAAATTTGAGATAAAGCTGAAAAAGGGGGTTTTATAGGTGTTTTTATTTTGTGAAATGGGCAAATTACATAATAAATCCTCCCGCGTTTTCGATATTTTCGTTTGTGTCTCGTCGCAGGGGATATTTACAACTCTGATCCCCCTCGTATTTCAAAATCTTGCAATTCAGTCCCTAAATTACATCGAATCAGTTTTTTAAATGATAAAATTACCCCTTTAACCATCTCGCGTTTTTGGATTTTTCACTTCAAGCCTGCCCCTTGGTCCAATTACAGTTTTGGTCCTTTTAGGTTCTGTTTAGTTTGCAATTTCGTCCCTAAATCGCATATTATTGTCTTTTAATTTACATTTCTTATGTTTATTTCTTTCCATTGCAGTCCTTTTTTCATGTTTAAATATTTATCTTTTACATGTCTAGCATGTTCATATTTCTTTCTATCTGGTATCGGTATGTGTTTTGTATAGTATGTTAATTTATAACCATGTGATTTGTGTATTAAAATTGTTATACCGTGTTCCTACATTTAGTTTATTTTATCCATGTCGTGTTCACGTTTGCCTCGTGTGTTACATTGTAGTTTAGGTTATATGTCATGTCGTGTGTTTACATTTTTCTGATACTTTTACTTCTTAGGTTATATGATAGTGTGATATTGTTTATCTTACACAATGTTTTCATTCGTGCATGAAATTTGTGTCGTGTTAAGCATTAAATGTTAGTCTTATTCTAGTATGTTGCTTTATTATTTTAGTATCATATTATGCCATGTGTAATTGTCATGTAGGTGATAATTGTAATTTATCTTTATATATCAGTGTTGGATGTAATTAATTTAGTTTTAGAAAGCACATTTTTATGTTTATATTCGTATTTGCTATTTTATTTTTAGGACATATTACAATGTTTTTGTTCATACATTCTGCACTTCAATATTATTATGCTTATATCCTTTATGTTTTTGTAGTTCCACGCCTTTGTAAATATTTGTCTATAAGGTTTTTGTTAGGTTTGCATAATGAAATATAAAATGCCAATGCGGTGCCCTTTTATCCGAGCGTAAACGGGACCAGTATCAAGCGTAGTGATAGTGGTTGGGCGTTTACTCTCGGATAACGGGGCCTTTAAAATTTATTCGCAATTATACCCGAATTTTAAATTAATCGTCACTTTAATCCGGAAAATTTAATATTAATAAAGCGGTAATTATTAAAGTACCAATTTTGGGCGGTGTGGGGGTGCTAATCCTTCCCCATCCGTAACCGACTCCCGAACCCAACAGTTTTTAAATCTCTGGTTTTATGGTATCCGGCCTACCTAAGTGGCCGGTGGCGACTCCAATTTTTAAATAAAAATGCGGTTTTTTAAAACCCCACGGAATAAACATTTTATATCCGAAAAATTCACAAACACCTTCGAAAACCCACGTTTTTTAGCGAAAAAGGGACATCGCTACAGATGGCGACTCCGCTGGGGACCATTTTTGTTTTTTTCAAAAACAAAAAAGAGAGTCAAGCTTTTTCAAATAATTACCGCTTTAATAATATTAGAAGTTCCGGGTTAAAGTGACTATTAAATTAACATTCGGTTATAATTGCGCGTTTATTTTAACGCATTTAAAATATGGCATATAAACCCGTTTTTTTAAGTGGGGGAAAACGCTAATGCTTTTGTGGAGATATCGTTCTCCCGTATGGGCCTAGCAAGTACCTTCGGGGCTCGAGTACCTTATGCTTTCGTAAGGATATCGTTCCTTCGTACGGGCATAAGCGAATGAGTCCCCCTGAATTGAACCCGGTTGAATGGAGCCTATAATGGGTGATGATCGGGGGCCTTACTACTCTTAGTAGGGGACAGCAAGGACAATTCGGGTACCTCCTAGAACCCAGACTGCATGTAGAGAATACATAGAAACCTACCCATTTAGAGCCATGCGGATAACCTTAGGTTTTAGACGGGATAAATAGGGTTGTTTTGTGTGTTTATTCTGTTTAATTTTGTCATTTTATTTATATATTTATTAATTTTATCCGCATGCGACTTGCTTTCTTTTCGCTTTTGTTTTTTTTTTTTCTATCATCATACATTTGCATCACATAAAGGTACTTGGATCAAGTGGTTTGCCCGATCGAAAGTCTTTCACCATGGAAAAAAGGTGTCTTAGGAAAGAAGAGCTTAATTTGTCGATCGACATTGGTCGAGGTCAACCAGAAAAAATCAAGGGGACAGTTCACCGAACGAACGCGTAATAGCGGGGTACACTTATGTGAGTCTCCAACAGAACAACTTATGGGATCTTCAAAGCATTTGGGAAAGATGGGACCGAAGACTGCAAGACTTGTTCTGCGATAGTTATGGCGACATTGCACAACTGTTATATGTTCGGATTAACCAGCCCTCGCTCTGAGCTATTGTCCGATTCGAATCCGCCTTTTGTTTGCTTTACCTTCAATGGGCAGGACATGATGCCTCTGATGAAAGAATACACTGCTTTACTTAACCAAGAGAACATTCAGAAGATTGGATCTACGCGAAGCCTCCGAGGAATCAGAATTACACTGCGAAGCTCAAAACCTTTGCGGGAATGAGTGACAATTGGGTTAATGGCCTGCTTCAGCTCCGAGGAGACAATACAGTTTTTGCATGGGAAAGTATTCGGGACATCATACCGACACATCCAGACGAGGCAAAGAAAATAGACCTATTCGCCTTAGGAATATATGGCTTGGTGATCTTTCCAAGAGTACTCGGGAACATTGACATAGCCATTCTGGACTTGTTTGAGCGGGTAAAATGGAAAGCAAACCCAGTACCAGCAATCTTGGCCGAGACTTTCATTTCCTTAAATGCTAGCCGGAAACATGAAGAAGGACGTTTTCGAGGATGCGCACAGCTGTTACAAGTATGAATTCAGAGTCACATGTGGAAGACACCGACGAGGGTTCTGCCGGGGATATCCTTCTTAGGTTTTTCGCCTTTACGGGAGTACTTAGCACAAGAATGGCGAGAGGACTGGAAAACAAAAATGTGGACTAGCTTCTTCAGGAACATTCAAGACGAAGACATAGCATGGAGGGTCCCATGGCTCGGTAAAGTTAATTACTTTCTATATAGTTGTGGCGATTTTAACTGGCCGATGATGTTGGGATTGCACGGAGGGATCGCTTGTGCTCCGCTTTTAGTGTCTCGACAGTTCGGATCACGACAGTTCATTCCCAATACCGCCGGGTTAAGCCAAACTGAATTTCTCTTCAAAGGGAAGTTCAAAGGGAAAATTCAGACCATCATGAGGGCCTGTGACTATTGTTACCGGATCAGGGTGGAAGGAGATACCGAGCACATGACTACCCTAGACTACGATCTTTGGAGACGTTTGAAGGTTAATAATGTGATTCCAGAATCTGATCAAGGACCAGCAGTGTCACTCGAGGAGCTTACAAGGGTGGTACCGTCTGAGACTGACATCTTACGGAATGAACTCGAAGAAATTAAAAGGAAAATGGACATCCAACAGACTCAACATGCGGGCGAGCTCTATAAGGCAAGCTTAGAGGTTGATGAACGGGACGAGGTCATTAGGCAGTTGAAGAAATTAAATGCAGATTTGAGCGACAAGAACGCTCTTTATCAAAAAGATGCCCTTCTACTACAAGCAAAAATACAGAAGGCCGGCCGAAGTCAATTCATAGCTGTGGAAAAAGAAAGAATGAATGGTATCCGTTTGGTGGAAGAAGAACGAGAAATCAACAAGAGAGCGATCGAGAAGGAGATAGAAAGCTGCCGATCAGCTATGGAGGAAGAAAAACGGTCCTCCAAGAAGGCCATTGACCAAGAAAAGGAAAGATTCAGGCAAGAAATCAACAAGGGAAAACAAGCTATCCATCATGAGAAAGAAAACGTCGCCGTATAGAAAAGAAAGTCCATGAGTAGCCGAAATAGACTGTTAGAGATGCAAAGATTGTACGATGACACTATTCAAAATCTGGAGCAAAGCCAAAGTCAGAATGACGAATTAAAAGGAAAGGTGATGGAAGTTGAACACTCCATTCGAACGTACTGCCAGAGAAATGGCTTCACTGAGCTACAAGAAAGAGAGCGCGAAGTAAGCATGTTACGAGCACGAATTAAGTCCCTCGAAGCAACTGTTGAGGATTACAAGGAAAGAATTAGTGTGTTCGAGGAGGCTGCAGCCGGAGGGGACACCTATTGGCAAAAGAGACTGCGTGACGCTGCCCGGATGGTACAGGATAGGGACCAATATTAGGCAAACTTGATGGTGGACATACAGCGAGTCGCCAGTCATGTGAATGATTTGGCCATCGAGGCTGAAACACTCCGACCTTTCATAGTCCCAGAAATGGAAGAAGCTCTCAGGTTCAACAAGTTGCTCCAAGCAATTGGAAGATTAGGAGATAGAGCTAGAGCTTATCTATAGGACTCTGTGTTGTAATTAGATCTTTTGTATTAGGAATCTTTATTTTGTAATACGAACTCTGTTGTAATCTAGACCCTTTAATTCCCGTGGAAGTAGTTCAAAAGGGTGATTACTAGCGGAATCAGTACCTTGTCTGCATACATTCCTGCATTGCATCATGACATTCGCATCATTATACATGCATTTATTTTCTTGCAACCATATTAATGGTATGAATATTGTGGCAGTGTGTGTAGTTAACCCGCAATCATTCATCATCCATACCTTACCCGATTACAAAGCAAGCTCATGGAAGACAGGATAATCAGTTTAGAAAAAGGGCAAAAAGAGCTCGAGACAAGGCTTGAAGAGGCCCAAAGAAGCCTCAGTGACCAGATTGCTCAGTCGCAAGCATCGATAGTATCCGACATAACCGTACTGTTGGCTAAAAGCCTTGGAAAAAGAGTGGAAGGAGAAACCGTTCAAGAGCCAGAGGGTACCCCAGCTCACTACAAGGTTCAACCAGCTGCACCGAATCCGGCTAGAAAGATGTATATCGACCCTGTTGGAATGTCAGCTAGTCTTCAGATAGGGGCACCTGAAACTCAACCCCTCGACACTGAAGCACCCTATGAAGAAGAGGTGCCGGACCTGAACATGGTGAAAAGGATCAGGACCGAGGTAGAGAAAAAGTGGGAGGAGAGGTTTCGCCTCATGGAGGAAAAATTTAAAACGTTACAATCCATAGAAGAATCAGGAAATGACGCTAGCGACTTAAGTCTGGTGTCCGATCTTGTCCTACCGCCAAAATTTAAAACGCTAGAGTTCGACAAATACGATGGAACCACGTGTCATTCCGCACACATAACAATGTACTGTCGAAAGATGGCGGCCTACCTTAAGGACGAAAAGCTACTGATCCATTGTTTCCAGGACAGCCTAACTGGAGCGGCGTTACGGTGGTATACCCAGTTGAGCAAGGCAAATGTTAAGACATGGAAAGATCTGTCAAGAGCATTTACTGAGCAATATAAGCATGTAACAGATATGACCCCCAGTAGAATTATGTTGGAAAATATGGGACAGAAGTCCAACGAAAGTATACGGGAATACGCGCAAAGGTGGCGGAAAGTGGCCGCCCAAATTCAGCCACCCCTCCCGGAACATGAAATAACGCTGTTATTTGTTAATACTCTGAAATGGGCACTCTTTGATCGCCTCATTAATAACACAACGCAGTGCTTTGCTGACTTAATCAGGACTGGGGAGTCCCTTGAATTGGCAATTAAGAGTGGTAGAATTGATAGCGGGGAAGGGTTTCGGAAATATAGCAAGAGGAATGAAGTAAATGCCACCAGCACTTATACCACCCTGAAGAACTTCACAGTCTCACAACCACAAGCACTTGTGGGAAAAACATAAAACTCGAATCAAAGAGAGGAGAGAATCTCCAGAAAAGAGAAAGAGATGAAAACTTTTACTCCCCTACCTGTTTCGTACTCGGAACTTTATTCCCAGTTGTATGAAGCGGACCTGGTCCGTCCATACATCGTTACTCCTGTCAATCCGCCCTTCCCTTCTGGGTATAATTCGAACGCGCATTGCGACTATCACGGCGGTGCCCCTGGACATCCCACCGAGAACTGCCTTGCTTTTAAAAAACTTGTGCAGAATTTAATCGATTCTGTGATATTGAAGTTTGAAGAACCGAGTGTAGCTAATAACCCGCTGCCTAATCATGGGAGCAGAGGAGTAAATGTTATTGAAGAATACTTTACCAGGAGGATTAAGGATGATGTGTCAAAAATCAAATCTCCTTTACGGTGGGTATTTCAACAGTTATGCATGGCCCGTGTGATCGACAAAGGCATGATAATAAGGCAGAAGAGATGTGGAGTGTATTGTGAATTCCACCAGAATGAAGGACATGACATCCAAGAGTGCGACGAGTTTAAGGGATTGGTACAACAATTGATGAATGAAAAGCAAAGAGAATTCTTCGAGGAGCCCGTGGGAAAGAAGGGGTCAGACGTACATATGACGGATAGCCCCAAATCTAAATACGGGAAGGATATACTTTTTATCATCTCTCCCAGGCCAGGGAATGCAGGTGCCTCCCAAGGAGAAACCAACAAGATAAGTCCTAGGATCATCATTTCAGCACCATCCCCATTCCCATTCAAGGATATGCGGCGAACCCCCTGGAATTATGCTATAAATGTGACCACGCCAGAAAAACTAGAACATGGTCAGGTAAAAGAGCCTACGCTAAAAGAACAACAAAGCCAGAGCGATGTAAACGTTGGTGAGGCAGGCCATTTCACAAGGAGCGGCCGATGTTATTCCTCTGAGGCTTTGAAAGCAGCTGAAACAGATAAGGGGAATAATACAACAGTTAGCCCCACGCAGATATTCGGAGAAGAACCTCCCCCAAAGATGAATGAGCCGGTAACCGAGGCTCAAGCCAAAGAATTTCTGAAGTTCTTGAGACATAGCGAGTACAACGTAGTGGAACAACTACGAAAGCAACCAGCTAGGATCACAGTACTGGAATTACTCTTGAGTTCAGAAAAGTACCGGGAGACGCTATTAAAAGTACTAAATCAAACTTTTGTGCCCCAGGATATTTCTGTGACAAATCTGGACAGGATAGTGGGGCATATCACTACCTATAATCATATAACATTCAGTGATGATGAGATCCCTGAGGGAGGAATGGGGTCCACCAAAGCCCTTAACATCACAACCCACTGCAAATGGTATGTAGTACCTGGCGACTGATTGACAACGGGTCAGCATTGAACGCCCTGCCTATGGTGACCCTGCAGAAACTACCAATAGATGGTTCTCACCTAAAGCCCTGCCACAATTCAGTAAGAGCCTTTGACGGTACGCAAAGAGGAACAATGGGGAAAATCGAGGTGCCTCTACTGATCGGACCGACTGAGTATGTGATCGATTTTGTGGTAATGGACATAAAACCATCTTACAGCTGCTTATTGGGTAGACCATGGATCCACTCCGCAGGAGTTGTCCCCTCATCATTGCATCAGAAATTAAAATTTGTAGTCGAAGGCAAATTGGTCACAGTAGAGGCTGAGCAGGAAATTGTCGCTTTCGTGACATCGGACGCCCCCTATATTCAAAATGATGAAGATGCTGCAGAATGCTCGTTCCGAGCATTAGAACTAGTGAATGCCACGTTCGTTTCGGAGGGAAGTCAGATCCCCTACCCCAGGTTATCTAATTGTACCAAGATGACCGTCACAGAAACTTTGGGCCGAGGAGCCAAAGTAGGAAAAGGGCTGGGGAAGAAATTACAAGGAAACCTAAGAGCCAAAAATATGATAACCAAGAAGGATCGTTTTGGGCTAGGTTACAAACCAAGTGTCCAACAGAGAAAAGAGGAATACAAGAGAAAGGAAGAGCAAAGAAAAGCCAGATTTAAAGGAGAAGACATTCTGTGGAGACCAATGTCCTTTCCTAGTTTAAAAACCACTTTTGTCTCCGGAGGATTCTACCGGCCAAGTCAAGAGGTTGAAGAGGCAATTAAGGAAAATGACGTACTCAACCAGGAGGAGACATTCAATGAATCATTTGAAGGGATGTACATCAACATGATAGCTGGAAAAGACCGAGGCAGCAAAATGTTGACCAACATCCGCCCCTGCCGTCCCGGGGAAACACTCGATAACTAGAGCTGCATTGATCTACCTGTGGTTTTTAGGAATATATCAGAGTAATGCTCCGAATCAACCTTTTATTTTGCCCGTAAACAATGGGGATCTCTTGTATGGGGCACCTATGTTAACTTTTTGATTGAAATGAAAATATCCCCACTTTCCTGAATAACCAAAGTTTCATTTATTTCATTCATGCATTCTTCATGTTCATTCCCTTCATATAAAGTCGTCTCCTTCCCAATACAATTTATTCTCATTTAATGCAGGTCGCTCATGATTGACGATATGAATGATACCGGATCAATCCTGGAGTGAATTTTGAATGCCCTAAGGTCTCAGAGGGAATTGAGGAAGGATATGATGAGATAGAAGGTGAGGTCCCGGAAGAGTTAAAGAGAATGGTGGTCAACGAAGAAAGGCAGATCATGCCCCACCAAGAAGAAACAGAAGTTGTAAACTTGGGGACTGAAGAAGAGAGAAAAGAAATAAAAGTAGGAACGACGATTTCCTCAAAAACCAAGCACGAACTGATAACCCTACTTTAGGAATTCAAGGATGTTTTCGCCTGGACTTATCAAGATATGCCAGGGTTGAATACCGACATAGTGGTGCACAAATTGCCAACAAAATCGGAGTGCAAACCAATACAACAAAAACTTTGGAGAATGAGACCAAATATGTTGTTAAAGATCCGAGAGGAAGTAAAAAAACAGTTTGATGCTGGGTTCTTGGAGGTAGCCAAATACCCCGAATGGGTTACAAATATTGTACCGGTACCAAAGAAGGACGAGAAAGTTCGTATGTGTGTAGATTATAGGGATCTAAACCGAGCCAGCCCTAAAGACAACTTTCCCTTACCACATATTGACACGCTGGTTGACAACACTGCAGGACACTCATGGTTTTCATTCATGGATGGCTTCTCAGGGTACAATCAGATAAAGATGGACTTTAACGACATGGAGAAAACTACGTTCATAACCATGTGGGGCACTTTTTGTTATCGGGTGATGCCATTTGGGCTAAAGAACGCAGGGGCAACATACCAAAGAGCAATGGTGACTCTTTTCCATGACATGATGCACAAAGAAATAGAAGTATACGTGGACGACATGATTGCCAAATCCCGAACAGAGGAAGAACACCTACAGAACTTGAGAAAACTATTCCAAAGACTACGGAAGTACCAGTTGAGGCTCAATCTTGCCAAGTGTACATTCG
Source organism: Hibiscus mutabilis (assembly GCA_019671005.1). Lineage (NCBI taxonomy): Eukaryota > Viridiplantae > Streptophyta > Magnoliopsida > Malvales > Malvaceae > Hibiscus > Hibiscus mutabilis. The sequence continues at coordinate 9,670,117 of CM033718.1, read as the reverse complement.
CCGTTACTTCTGGAAAACTCCTAGGGTTCGTGGTAAGTAGAAGAGGGATTGAGATCGATCCAGAAAAAGTGAAAGCCATCCAGGATCTCTCACCACCTCACACTCAGAAGGAAGTTCGCGGTTTCCTGGGGAGGTTGAATTATATCTCTCGTTTTATTTCCCAATTAACCGACCGATGTGACCCGGTCTTCAGACTTCTTAGAAAGAATAATCCTGGTGCGTGGGATGAGGAATGTCAAAGAGCCCTAGAAAAGATCAAAAGATACCTGACAAATGCTCCAATTTTAGTCGCACCAGTACCAGATCGACCATTAATTCTCTACCTGACAGTTTTTGAGAATTTAATGGGATGCGTATTAGGGCAACACGATGAGTCAAGAAAAAAGGAGCAAGCCATCTATTACCTAAGCAGGAAATTCAATGATTGCGAAACGCGGTACTCGCCAGTGCAGAAGCTGTGTTGTGCTATAGTTTGGGCTGCCAAGCGGCTTAGACAGTATATGCTATACCATACTACTTGGTTGATATCCAAGCTAGACCCATTGAAATTTTAATGGAAGCGCCAGCACTAACAGGAAGGATGGCCCGAGGGCAGATGCTCTTATCCGAATTTGATATTGTATACGTTAACCAGAAAGCCGTAAAGGGGAGTGCCGTAGCAGATTTCCTAGCTAGTCGTGCTTCGGACGACTATGAGTCATTGAACTTTAATTTCCCAGACGAAGACTTGATGTGCATTACAACCGAGAAAGAGGTTTCAGATGATAAATCATGGAAGCTTTACTTCGATGGAGCCTCTAACGCCCTCGAACATGGGATAGGAGCAGTGCTAATTTCTCCTGAGGACGTCTATTATCCTTTCACCAACAGATTGGAATTCTTCTGCACTAACAATATAGCTGAATACGAAGCTTGCGTTATGGGACTAAACTCAGCTATTGAGAGAAAGGTTAAGGAACTTCGAGTATTCAGAGATTCATCCTTAGTAATTTACCAATTGCGCGGGGAATGGGAAACCAGGGACCCGAAGTTGGTCAAATATTATGAATTGATTCAAGAACTCACCAAAGAGTTCGAAAAGGTCAGCTTCAATTACCTGCCCCGAGAAGAAAATCAGATGGCAGACGCCTTGGCAACCTTGGCATCCATGTTTAAAACAAACACCGGGGCAGAAATGAAGCCCATTGAGATGCGGACGTTTGAAAGGCCTGCTCATTGTTGTAATGTACAGGAAGAGATTGATGGAAACCCATGGTACTATGACATCTTGCAATATGTCAAGTTCGAAAGTATCCAGAAGGGGCAAATGACAATGACAGAAAAACACTCATAAAAATGGCAACAAGATATGTCCTAGATGGGGAGATCCTATATAGGAGAAGTCATGATCAGACATTGCTGAGATGTGTGGATGCCCGGGAGGCGAAGGAGATTTTAGCCGAAGTACATGACGGGCTCTGTGGAACGCACGCCAACGGGCTGTCTATAGCCCGGAAAATTATGAGATATGGTTATTTCTGGTTGACCATGGAGGGAGATTGCATCGATTACGCCAGGAAATGCCACAAATGCCAAATTTACGCTGACAAGATTCACGCACCCCCATCGCCTTTACACACCATGAATTCTCCGTGGCCTTTTGTGGCGTGGGGCATGGACGTCATCGGGCAGATTTATTCGAAAGCTTCCAATGGACGCCGTTTCATTTTGGTCGCCATAGACTATTTCACTAAATGGGTAGAGGCAGCGTCTTACGCCAACATCACAAGGACTACAGTATGTAAGTTCTTAAAGAATGAGATTATTTGTCGATACGGATTGCCAGAAAGGGTCATCACCGACAACTCTTCCAATCTGAATAACAAAATGATGACGGACGTGTGTGTAGCGATGTCTTTTATCGTTAAAAAAAACGATTGATTTTCGAAGGGATTTTGAAAGGTGTTTGTGATTCTTTTGGATATAAAATATTTATTCCGTGGGGTTTTTTTTTTAAAAACCGCATTTTAAAAAAATGGAGTCGCCACCGGCCACTTAGGTAGGCCGGACACCATAAAACCAGAGATTCCAAAAAGATTGGGTTCGGGAGTCGGTTACGGATGGGGAAGGATTAGCACCCCCACACCGCCCAAAAATTGGTACTTTAATAATTACCGCTTTATTAATATTGGATTTTCCGGATTAAAGTGACGATTATTTTAAAATTCGGTCATAATTGCGAATATATTTTAAGGGTCCCGTTACCCGAGAATAAACGCCCAACCACTATCACTATGCTTGATACTGGCCCCGTTTACGTTCGGATACAAGGACACCGCATTAACAAGTTATAAATCATATGCAATCTTAGTGGCAAAAATATAAAACATGACAGATAATTTAAAGACAGTAAATATTCACATAATAAAATACTAATCTAATAAATGATATACTAGATTAAAACATGCATATATACATATTATTCTAAATGATAAATAAAAACAACTTTAACAAGTTAGAACAACAATGCAGGAATAATTACGTTATATGTGGACGAACAAATATTTAAAAAGACATACATGCTATTAATAAAACATATTTCAACATATATGAACAATATATTATACAATAAAGAAGACACACTAACACGTAACCTAAAAGCCAAGGAAACATACAATGTGTACAAAAATACAAGAACATGCTGTTTTACGAGTCAAATAGAACATAGCATGCTTTAATACGAGTAACCGGATAAAAAACATGACTACCATTTTTAACACATATATACATATAAACATAAACTACGACTCATATATGAGGGACATAAAATAAAATAATAGAATATCAATATATATACGATTATAACACGAACATGAATATTTACAAAGAATACATGACCGAAATGAAAGAAAAACAAAAGTCAATGGCAGAAATTAAAGAACAATAATATGTAATTTAGGGACGAAATTGCGAAACAAACAAAACCTAAAAGGACCAGAATTGTAATTAGACCAAGAGGCAGACCCAAAATGAAAAATTCAAAAATGCGGGATGGTTAAGGGTGTAATTTTACCATTCAGAAGCTGATTCGGTGTAATTTAGGGACTAGATTGTAACCTTTTGAAATATCAGGGGGACTGGGATTGTGATTATACCATGCGGCAAGACAAAAATAAAAATATTGAAAACGCGGTGGGATTAAGTGTGTAATTTACCCATTTAGCAAAATAAAAACACCTATATAAACCCTCTTTTTAGGCCGAAACCAAAATTTTGGCCATTCGTTTCATTTCTTCAGTTTTCATATAGCCTGTGTTCTTCTTTTTCTCTCGTCTGTTCTTATAAAACCCAGAATCCGGCAGTCGGCCGCCGTATTCTCCGCCGCCGGCCGCCGCTAACCGGCGCCGGCGAGCCTCCAAAATACACCAAAACAACCCTCTTTTCGTCCTCAATACGAATCCTAGGTTGGATTCAGAGGATATACCTCTATTCGCCTTAGATCTAGGAAATACGAACAAAAAAATATTTTTTTAGACCAAGACAAAACTACAAAGGGTCTTCTCCTTCCTTTAGTTCACCAGATCTGGCTTGTAGAAGCCGAAAGGCTTATCACTGAGGAAGGGAAGACCCACAAACAACGCCGGTAAGACTACTCTCTTTTTTTTGTTTCTATTTTTTTTTGTATATGCATGTAAAGAAAATAAGTAAGAAAAAGAGACAAGTATTTACCACTGGATTGTCTTTTGATTTACTTGGATGTTTACAACTTTCCGATTTTTTGTATTACAAGGTCTCTGGTCTCTCTTTTTTTTTTACCTCCCGTTCCTATCCCCGTTACAAAAGTTCCCGTTTCATATATATTATTGTCTCTGTTTTGTTGCAAGTTGCATCTTGCTTTTTTCAGATCTGAACTGGACTGACAATTTTGCTTGTTATCTTGGGCATGTTCTGAGCACGGGGACTGAATATCGGCGCGGTGGCGATATGGACATTCTGCCAGAGGCCAGACACGTTCTCGGCCGTTAGATCAGATCTGATCTAACGGTCGAGATGGCTTGAAGAATGATCGGCCTGGATGAAGCCTCGATTCGATGAGACGGCTTCAGATTTCGCGACGTGGAGCTCCGCAGTCGAGGAGTCAGAACGCGTGGATCTTACGCGCGCGTGGGATATTAAAGCGTCCGCGCGTGTACCACACGCGCGCGTGGCACTCGAACGGTCCATACGTGTGAAACACGCACCTGGCAGATGTTTTTGACTTCCTGGTTGCATCGTGGCCGTTGGATCAGATCTTGATCCAACGGCCCACAGTTACCTGCACATTGTAATTAGATAAGATTTAGATTTGGGCCAACCGGGCCTTGTAATTGGACTTGGACTTGGACTGTAAATTTATTTGGGTTTAATATATTTAATTCTTTTCATTTTGTCAGCCCAATAATAATAATAATATAATTATAACAGCAATACATATACATACGAAAATGTATACTTATATTATACAATCATTAATTAATATAATATTCTAGTATACGTACGTATAATCATACATATAATTAACATAACATCTATATATTAATCAAATACGCTCATACTCTAGATACATGCGCAACATACATACACCCCTAATACGTATACATAGCTTATACATGCACACACCACCTTATATTAGTAACATTCATATAATAAATATACATGCAATATTAATATATTTACAAGTGAAAATGAGTGATTACAGTTGCCCCTCTTTGCTTGTTCTCATGGAATAGGAAACAAAGCAAAGATTCATAAGCACTCATTTTTATCAGACTTCCCTGTTTGTAGCCTTGGAAAAACGAATTCTTTTGGACATCTCCGCTCTTCCTTGGCTGAATCTTCAGGTTCGTAAGTTCTTCCTATATAGAGCTTCGTCACCTTCCGATCTTGGAGCTACAGGCTCTTCCTATATAGAACCCTTCGCTCTGACATCCCGAATTATGAGTCCTTCCTTTCACTTTGAGACAATAAAGCTTGGAGTCCTTCCTATATAGAATTCTTTGCTTTCAGCGCTGGTTTCTCCTATATAGAACCTTTTGCGCCACTGATGGATTCTTCCGACTGGGAGTTCCTCCTATATAGAACTGCTAGTCTTCAAATCCTAGAGCCGTCAGTCCTTCCTATATAGAACTTTTGGCGTCTGAAATCTCATAGCTACAGGTTCTTCCTATATAGAACCTTTCACTCTAAGACAATGAAGCTCGGAGCCTTTCCTATATAAGACTCTTTGCTAACGACACAACAGGTTTCCTATATAACCCTGTGTCATAGGTGAATTTCTTTGACCGGGAGTTCTTCCTATATAGAACTGCGAGTCTTCACCTTGGAGCCGCCAGTCCTTCCTATATAGAACTTTTGGCGTCTGAAATCTCAGAGCTACAGGTTCTTCCTATATAGAACCTTTCACCCTGAGACGGTGCAGCTCGGAGCCCTTCCTATATAGAACTCTTCGCTTTCGACACAACAGGATTTCCTATATAATCTTGTGTGTCATGGGTGAATTCCTTCGACTGGGAGTCCTTCCTATATAGAACTGCTAGTCTTTACCCTGGAGCTGTCAGTCATTCCTATATAGAACTTTCAGCTTCTGAAGCCTCGAAGCGGAGGATTCTTCCTATATAGAACCTCTCTCTAGAGCTTGGAAACATATGCCTTTTGTATATGAAAACACTGTCTTCTCATTTGGGATTCACACCGTGATGGCCCTCGATGTCTCTTTGGATCTGCAGATACCTATCTGAGATGAAAACAAAATGCTATGACAAATGAATGAATTAACATGCTCCTAATCCTAGTGATGTCTGACTATTCATGATGCATGAGATTCAATATCTTGGTGGGCTTGTTTTGGTCCTTATTTGATCTTGACGTTCACTTTCTCCTTTCTTACGGGCATTGATACCCCGCTTCACTGCCAAGTTCAACCATCTCGACCTTTCTCTCTTTTTTTTTCAATTACGACTTGGAATTTTAAAGTGCCCTTTCGGGTTTTCACTTTAAAGAGTTTTTTTTAGGGGTGCCCTTCTGGTTTTCACCCAAGAGATCTCTTTTGTTATCTCGTGTGCCTTCTTTGAATAGATAGGACATGTGCCATTGGTCATCCTACCTGGTTGTTTAAAGCTTCTCACATTCCCTAGCCGTTATGTAGGGAACTGGAGGACGGAGTTAACATCGTTTTCTTTGATCACCTGCATTTTCAAGGTTAAATCATAGTAATGCTCCGAAATCTCTTGTTTCATTATAAGCCTATGTTATCTTATTTGACTGAAATTGACAAGAAGGCCAGGAATGGATGCTCAAAACACGGTTTTATTACGATTAAGGGTTTCGAGATATCTTAAAAAGAAAGGTATGACACACATGAGTTAAGTATGAAAATACAAGATCCCTCATTATCTTCGATATGAATGATACATGACCCTGTCAACCGGTGTAGAATTTTTTTTGCCTGAAGCCTTCTCTTCATAATGTTCATGAAGATACCCTTCTCTTCGGATATTCAACTTTTCAACTTACCCGAGCCGCCCTTTGCGGGTTTTCAACTCGAGTCCTTCCTTTGCTTCAAGACGCACGGTTTTGGGTTTTCGTCCTAAGCTCTCCAAATTTTTTTTAGAGATAGTATTTCTTGGCGGCATCAGAATTTACGGGATTTTTCAGCTCGTCCCCGTCCATTTCTGTTAGGATCAGGGCTCCTCATGAGAAGGCCTTTTTTACGACGTACGGTCCTTCCCAGTTGGGCATCCATTTTCCTCGAGAATCTTTCTGGATAGGGAGGATTCTCTTGAGTACCAGATCCCCTTCTTTGAATTCTCTTGGGCGCACCTTTTTTGTTGTAAGCTTTGCCATCCGCTTTTGGTACATCCGACCATGACAAATGGCCTTTAGTCTTTTTTTCACAATGAGATTTAGCTGGTCGATTCTCGCCTGCACCCATTCAGCTTCTTCCAGTTTTATTTCGTTTAAGACCAAGAGACGAAATTTCTACCTCAATTAGGGAGTCTTGCTTGGTACCATACACCAAGGAGTAGGTGTTGCCCCTGTTGATGATGTGCGAATGGACGTCCTATAGGCGAAAAGGGCAAAAAGCAACTTCTCATGCCAATCCTTGTAGGTATCCGTAGTCTTCGCTATGATCTTCTTTATATTCTTGTTTGCTGCTTCCACTGCTTCATTCATTTTAGGACGATAGGCCATGGAATTATGGTGTGTTATCTTGAATTGAGTGCACACGTCCTTCATCATTTTTTTGTTCAGATTGGAAGCGTTATCGGTGATGATCCTCTCTGGCAATCCGTATCGACAAATAATTTCCTTCTTTAAGAACTTACAAACTGTAGCCCTGGTGATATTGGCGTAAGACGCTGCCTCTACCCATTTAGTGAAGTAGTCTATGGCGACCAAAATGAAACGGTGCCCATTGGAGGCTTTCGGATGGATCTGCCCGATGATGTCCATGCCCCATGCTGCGAAAGGCCACGGAGAATTCATGGTGTGTAAAGGCGATGGGGGTGCATGAATCTTGTCAGCGTAAATTTGGCATTTCTGGCATTTTAAAGGCGTAATCGATGCAATCTCCTCCATGGTCAACCGAAATAACCGTATCTCATAATTTTCCGGGCTATAGACGGCCCGTTGGCGTCGTTCCACAGATCCCGTCATGTACTTCAGCTAAGATTTCCTTCGCCTCCCGGGCATCCACACATCTCAAAGATGTTTGATCATGACTTCTCCTATATAGGATTTCCCCATCTAGGACATATTTTGTTGCCATTTTTCTCGAGCGCTTTTCATCATTGTCGTTTGCCCCTTCTGGATACTTTCGAAGCTTGACATATTGCAGGATGTCATAGTACCATGGATTTCCGTCAATCTCTTCCTGTATATTACAACAATGAGCAGGCTTTTCAAACGTCTGCATCTCAATGGGCTTCATTTCTGCTCCGGTGTTTGTTTTAAACATGGATGCCAAGGTTGCCAATGCATCTGCCATCTGATTTTCTTCTCGGGGCAGGTAATTGAAGCTGACCTTTTCGAACTCTTTGACGAGCTCTTGGATCAATTCGTGATATTTGACCAACTTCGGGTCTCTGGTTTCCCACTCCCCGCGCAATTGGTAAATGACTAAGGACGAATCTCCGAACACTCGAAGTTCCTTAACCTTTCTCTCGATAGCTGAGTTCAGTCCCATGATGCAAGCTTCGTATTCAGCTATATTGTTTGTGCAGAAAAATTCCAATCTGCTGGTGAAAGGATAATAGACGTCCTCAGGTGAAATTAGCACTGCCCCTATCCCATGTCCGAGGGCGTTGGAGGCTCCATCGAAGTAAAGTTTCCATGACTTATCATCTGAAATCTCTTCTTCGGTTGTAATGCACATCAAGTATTCGTCTGGGAAACTAAAGTTCAATGTCTCATAGTCATCCGAAGCACGACTAGCTAGGAAATTTGCTACGGCACTCCCCTTTACGGCTTTCTGATTAACATATACGATGTCGAATTCGGATAAGAGCATCTGCCATCGTGCCATCCTTCCCGTTAGTGCTGGCGCTTCCATTAGGAACTTTAGTGGGTCTAGCTTGGATATCAACCAGGTAGTATGGTACAACATGTACTGTCTGAGCCGCTTGGTAGCCCAAACTAGAGCACAACACAGTTTTTGCACTGGCGGGTACCGCGTTTCGCAATCATTGAATTTCCTGCTTAGGTAATAGATGGCTTGCTCCTTTTTTCTTGACTCATCGTATTGCCCCAGTACACATCCCATTGAATTCTCGAAGACTGTTAAGTAGAGAATTAGTGGTCGACCATGTACTGGTGCGACTAAAATTGGAGCATTTGTCAGGTACTTTTTGATCTTTTCTAGGGCTTTTTGACATTCTTCATCCCACACGCCAGGATTATTTTTTCTAAAAAGTCTGAAGACCGGGTCGCATTGGTTGGTTAATTGGGAAATGAAACGAGAGATATAATTCAGCCTCCCTAGGAAACCGCGGACTTCCTTCTGCGTGCGGGGTGGTGAAAGGTCCTGGATGGCTTTCACTTTATCCGGATCAATCTCAATCCCTCTTCTGCTTACTACGAACCCTAAGAGTTTTCCAGAAGTAACGGCGAAGGTACACTTGGCAGGATTGAGTCTCAGTTGGTACTTCCGTAGTCTTTGGAATAGTTTTCTCAAGTTCTGTAGGTGCTCTTCCTCTGTTCAGGATTTGGCAATCATATCATCCACGTATACTTCTATTTCTTTGTGCATCATGTCATGGAAAAGAGTCACCATTGCCCTTTGGTATGTTGCCTCTGCGTTCTTTAGCCCAAACGGCATCACTTGATAACAAAAAGTGCCCCACATGGTTATGAATGTGGTTTTCTCCATGTCGTTAGTATCCATCTTTATCTGGTTGTACCCTGAGAAGCCATCCATGAAGGAAAACCATGAATATCCTGCGGTGTTGTCAACCAGCGTGTCAATATGTGGCAAAGGGAAGTTGTCTTTAGGGCTAGCTCGGTTCGATCCCTATAATCTACACACATACGAACTTTCCGTCTTTCTTTGGTACTGGTACAATGTTTGCAACCCATTCGGGTATTTGGCTACCTCAAGAATCCAGCATTAAATTGCTTTTTCACTTCTTCTCGGATCTTTAACAACATATCCGCCTCATTCTCCGAAGTTTTTCTTTGTCTTGGTTTGCACTCCGATTTTGTTGGCAATTTGTGCACCACTATGTCGGTATTCAATCCTGGCATATCTTGATAAGTCCAGGCGAAGACATCCTTGAATTCTGAAGTAGGGCTATCGGTTCATGCTTGGTTTTTGAGGAAATCGTCGTTCCTATTTTTATTTCTTTTCTCGCTTCTTCATCCCCAAGTTGACAATTTCTGTTTTTCTTCTTGGTGGGGCATAATCGCCTTTCTTCGTCGTCCCACCATTCTCTTTAACTCTTTCGGGACCTCAATTTCTATTTCATCATATCCTTCCTCAATTTCCTCCGAGACCTCGGGGCATTCGAAATTTACTCGAGGATTGGATCCGTATCATTCATATATCGTCAATCATGAGCGACTGCATTAAATGAGAATGAATTGTATTGGGAAAGAGACGGCTTTACATGAAGGGAATGAATATGAAGAATGCATGAATGGAATAAATGAGACTTTGGTCATTTTTAAGAAAGTGGGGATATTTTCATTTCAATCAAAAAGTTAACATAGGTGCCCCATACAAGAGATCCCCATTGTCTATGGGCAAAAACAAAAGGTTGATTCGAGCATTACTCGATCTATTCCTAAAAACTACAGGTAGATCAATGCAGCTCCAGGTTATCGAGTGTTTCCCGGGATGACAAGGGCGGATGTTGGTCAACATTTTGCTGCCGCGGTCCTTTTCAGCTATTATGTTGATGTACATCCCCTCAAATGATTTACTGAGTATTTCCTCCTGGTTAAGTTCATCATTTTTCTTCATTGCCTCTCAAATATCTTGACCTGGCTGGTAGAACCCTCCGGAGACGAAAGTGGCTTTCAAACTCGGAAAGGATATCGACCTCCACGGAATGTCCTCTCCTTTAGATCTGGCTTTTCTTTGCTCCTCCTTCCTCTTATATTCTTCTTTCTTTTGTTGGACACTTGGTTGGTAACCCAGCCCGAAACGATCCTTCTTGGTTGTCATATTCTTGGGTCTCAGGTTTCCTTGTAATTTTTTCCCAGCCCTTTTCCTATTTTGGCTCCTCGGCCCAGAGTTTCTGCGACGGTCATCTTGGTACAATTAGATAACCTGGGGTAGGGGATCCGGCTTCCCTCTGAAACGAATGTGGCATTTACTAGTTCTAATGCTCGGAACGAGCATTCTGCAGCATCTTCATCATTTTGAATGTAGGGGGTGTCTGATGTCACGGAAGCAACAAATTCATGCTCTGCCTCTACTGTGACCAATTTGCCTTCAACTACAAATTTTAATTTCTGATGCAATGATGATGGGACAACTCCTGCGGAGTGAATCCACGGTCTTCCCAACAAACAGCTATAAGATGGTTTTATGTCCATCACCACAAAATCGATCACATATTCAGTTGGTCCGATCAATAGGGGCACCTCAATTTTCCCCATTGTTCCTTTTTGCGTACCATCAAAGGCTCTTACCGAGTTGTAGCAAGGCTTTAGGTGCGAACCATCTATTGGCAATTTTTGCAGGGTTACCATAGGCAAGACATTCAATGCTGACCCGTTGTCGATCAATACTCCTGGTAATACATACCCTTTGCAGTGGGTAGTGATGTTAAGGGCTTTGGTAGACCCCATTCCTCCCTCCGGGATCTCATCATCACTGAATGTGATATGATTATAGGCGGTAATATGCCCCACTATCATGTCCAGGTTTGTTACAGAAATGTCCTGGGGCACAAAAGTTTGATTCAGCACTTTCAATAGCGTCTCCCGATGCTTCTCTAAACTCAAGAGTAATTCCAGCACTGTGATCCTGGCCGGTTGTTTTCGTAGTTGTTCCACTACGCTGTACTCGCTATGTCTCAAGAACTTTAGAAATTCTTTGGCCTGGGCCTCAGTTACCGGTTCATTTATCTTTTGGGGAGGTTCTTCTCCAAATATCTGCGTAGGGCTAACTGATGTACTCTTCCCCCTATCTTTTCAGCCGCTTTCAAAGCCTCGGAGGAATAACATCGGCCGCTCCTTGTGAAATGGCCTGCCTCACCAACGTTCACATCGTTCTGGCTTTGTTGGTCTTCCAGCGTAGGCCCTTTTACCTGTTCGTGTTCTGATTTTTCTGGCATGGTCACATTCACAGCATAATTCCAGGGAATTTGTCGCATATCTTTGAATGGGAATGGAGATGGTGCTGAAATGATGATCTTGGGATTTATTTTGCTGGTTTCTCCTTGGGAGACACCTGCATTCCCTATCCTGGGAGAGATGATAAAAGGTCTATCCTTCCCGTATCTAGTTTTGGGGCTATCTGTCATGTGTACGTCTGATCCCTTCCCCATGGGGTCCTCAAAGAATTCAATTTGTTTTTCATTCATCAACTTCTGCACCAATTTCTTGAACTCATCACATTCTTGGATATCATGCCCTTCAGTCTGATGGAATTCGCAATACTTTCCACATTCCTTCTGCCTTATTATCATGCCTTTGTTGATCACACGAGCCATGCATAATTGTTGAAATACCCACCGTAAAGGAGACTTGATTTCTGACACGTCATCCTTTATCCTCCTGGTAAAGCATTCTTCTATGACATTTACCCCTCTGCTCCCATGATTAGGTAGCGGGTTGTTGGCTACATTCGGCTCTTCAAACTTCAATATCCCAGAATCGATTAAGTTATGTACAAGCTTTTTGAAGGCAAGACAGTTCTCAGTGGGATGTCCGGGGGTACCGCCGTGATAGTCGCAATGTGCGCTTGGATTATACCAAGGAGGGAAGGGTAGATTGACAGGAGTAACGATGTATGGCCGGACCAGGTATGCTTCATATAACTGGGAATAAAGTTCTGAGTACGAAACAGGTAGGGGAGTGAAAGTTCTCCTCTCTTTCTCTTTTCTGGTGACTCTCTCATCTCTTTGATTCGAATTTTGTGTTTTTCCCACAGGTGCTTGTGGCTGTGAGACTGTGAAGTTCTTCGGGGCGGTATAGGTGCTGGTGGTGTTTACTTCATTTCTCTTGTTGTACTTTCGAGACCCTTCCCCACCATCAATTCTGCCGCTCTTAATTGCCAGTTCGAGAGACTCCCCAGTCCTGATCAAGTCGGCAAAACACTGTGTTGTGTTATTAATGAGGCGATCAAAGAGTGCCCCTTTCAGAGTATTGACAAATAATGGCGTGATTTCATGCTCCGGGATAGGTGGCTGGATTTGGGCGGCCACTTCTCTCCACCTTTGGGCATATTGTCGCAGGCTTTCATTGGACTTCTGCCCCATATTTTCTAACATAATTCTGCTAGGGATCATGTCTCATTACATGTTTGTATTGCTCAGTAAATGCTTTAGACAGATCTTTCCATGTTTTAACATTCGCTTTGCTTAACCGAGTATACCAACGTAACGCCGCTCGATTAGACTATCCTGAAACAATGGATCGGTAGCTTTTCATCTTTATGGTAAGCCGCCATTTTTCTACAATACATCGTTATGTGTGCAGAAGGACATGTGGTTCCATCATATTTATCGAACTCTGGCGTTTTGAATTTTGGCGGCAGGACAAGATCAGACACCAGACTTAGGTCGCTAGCGTCATTTCCTGATTCTTCATTTGATCGTAACGCTTTAAATTTTTCTTCCATGAGGCGAAATCTTTCTTCCCACTTTTTATCTACCTCATTCCTGATCCTTTCGACCATGTTTAGGTCTGGCACTTCTTCTTCATAAAATGCTTCAGTATCGAGGGGTTGAGTCTCAGGTGCCCCTACTTGAAAGCTAGAAGACATTCCTGCAGGGTCAATATACACCTTCCTAGCCTGGTTTGGTGCGGTCGGTTGAACCTTGTAGTGAGCCGGGGTACCCTCTGGTTCTTGAACATTTTCTCCTTCTACTCGTTTTCCAAGACTTTTTGCCAGTAATGCAGTTATGTCAGATACTATAGATGTTTGTGACTGCGCAATCTGATCACTAAGGCTTCTCTGGGCCTCTTCAAGCCTTGTCTCGAGCTCTCTTTGCCCTCTTTCTAGACTGATTATTCTTTCTTCCATGAGCTTTCTTTGTAGCCGGGTAAAGTATAGGTGATGAATGATTGCGGGTTAACTACATACAATGCCACAATATTCATATTGTTAATATGGTTGCAAAAAAAAATGCATGTACAATGATGCGAATGTTATGATGCAAATGCAAGAATGCATGCGACAAAGGTACTGATTCACTGGTAATCACCCTTTTGAACTACTTCCACGGAATTAAAGGGTCTTGATTACAACAAAGTTCGTGTTACAAAGTAAAGATCCCTAGTACAAAAGATCTAATTACAACATAGAGTCCTATAGATAGACTCTAGCTCTATCTCCTAATTTTCCAATTGCCCTGAGCAGCTTGAGGAACCTAGGAGCTTCTTCCATTCCCGGGGCTATAAAAGGTCGGAGTGTCTCAGCCTCGACAGCTAAATCATTTACATGTCTGGCGACTCGCTGTATGTCCACCATTAGGTTTGCGTAGTACTGGTCTCTATCCTGTACCATTCGAGCAGCGTCGCGTAATCTCTTCTGCCAATAGGTGTCTCCTCCGGCTGCAGCCTCCTCGAACACATTAATTCTTTTCTTGTAATCCTCCACAATTGCTTCGAGGGACCCAATTCGTGCTTGTAACACACCCACCTCTCGTTCTCTTTCCTGCAGCTCAGCGAAGTTATTCCTGCGGCAGTACATTCGAAGTGAGTGTTCAACTTCCGCCACCTTTCCTTTTAATTTATCATTTTGACTTTGGCTTTGCTCCAACCTTTGAATAGTGTCATCGTACAGTTTCTGCATCTCTAACAGTCTATTTCGACTACTCATGGATTTTCTTTTCCATACGGCGACACTTTCTCTCTCATGATGGACAGCTTGTCTTCCCTTGCTGATTTCTTGTCTGAATCTCTCTTTTTCTTGATCAATGGCCTTCTTGGCGGACCGTTTTTCTTCCTCCATAGCCAAACGGCAGTTTTCAATTTCTTTCTCGATCGCTCTTTTGTTAATTTCTCATTCTTCTTCCACTAAACGGATGCCGTTCATTCTTTCTCTTTCCACAGCTATGAACTGACTCCGGCCGGCCTTCTGTATTTTTGCTTGTAATAGAAGGGCATCTTTTTTATAAAGAGTATTCTTGTTGCTTAAATCTGCATTCAATTTCTTCAATTGCCTAATGATCTCGTCCCGCTCGTCAACTTCTAAGCTTGCTTTATAGAGTTCGCTCGCATGTTGGGTCTGTTGAATGTCTATTTTCCTTTTAACTTCTTCGAGTTCACTCCTTAAGATATCGGCTTCGGACGGTACCACCCTTGTAAGCTCTTGAGTGACACTTTGCTGATCCTTGATCGATTCGGAATCACATTATTAACCCTCAAACGTCTCCAAAGATCGTAATCTGGGGTAGTCACGTGCTCGGTATCTCCTTCCACCCTGATCCGGTAACAATGATCCCAGGCCCTCATGATGGTCTGAATTTTTCCTTTGAACTCCCCTTTGAAAAGAAATTCAGTTTGGCTTAATCCGCGGTATTAGGAATGAACTGTCATGATCCGAATGTCGAGATACTAAAAGCGGGCACAAGCGATCCTCCATGCAATCCCAACATCATCAGCCAATTGAAGTCACCACAATCAGATAGAAAATAATTAACTTTACCGAGCCATGGGACCCTCCATGCTATGTCTTCATCTTGAATGTTTCAAGAAACTGGTCCACATTTTTGTTTTCAAATCCTCTCGCCATTCCTTTGCTAAGTATTCTCGTAAAGGCGAAAAACCTTGAAAGGATATCCCGGCGGACCCAGCGTCGCGTCTTCCACATGTGACTGACGAATCCATACTTGTAATAGCTGCGTGCGCGACCTCGAAAACGTCCTTTTTCATGTTTCCAGCTAGCATTTAAGGAAATGAAAGTCTCGACCAAGATTGCTGGTACTGGGTTTGCTTTCCGTTTCACCCGCCGAACAAATCCGAATGGCTATGTCAATGTTCCCGAGTACTGTGGGAAAGATCACCAAGCCATATATTCCTAAAGCGAATAAGTCCATTTTCTTTGCCTCGTCTGGATGTGTCGATATGATGTCCCAAATACTTTCCCATGCAAAGACTGTATTATCTCCTCGGATTTGAAGGAGGCCACTAACCCAATCGTCACTCATTCCCGCAAAGGTTTTGAGTTTCGCAGTGTAATTCTGATTCCTTAGAGGCTTCGCGTAGATCCAATCTTCCTGAATATTTTTCTGGTTAAGTAAAGCAGTGTATTCTTCTACCGTAGGCATCATGTCCTGCCCATTGAAGGTGAAGCAGCAAAAAGCCGGATTCCAGAACTGGACTATAGCTCGAAGTAGGGGCTGGTTAATCCGAACATATAATAGCTGTGCGATGTCGCCATAACTACCGCAAAATAAGTCTTGTAGTCTTCGGTCCCATCTTTCCCAAATGCTTTGAAGATCCCACAAGTCGTTCTGTTGGAGACTCACATAGGTGTATCCAACTATTACGCGTTCGTTAGGCAGACTGTCCCCTTGGATTTTCTGGTTGACCTCTGACCAATGTCTGACTGACAAATTAAGCTCTTCTTTCCTAAGACACCTTTTTTCCATGGTGAAAGACTTTCTGATCAGGCAAACCACTTGATTCAGTACCTTTATGCGATGCAAATGCAATGATGTATGAGAAAAAGAACAAAAAGCGAAAAGAAAACAAGTCAGTATGCAGATAAAATTGATAAATATATAAATAAATGACAAAATTAAATGTAATAAACACACAAAACAACCCTATTTATCCCGCCTAAAACCTAAGGTTATCCGCATGGCTCTAAATGGGTAGGTTTCTATGTATTCTCTACATGCAGTCTTGGTTCTAGGAGGTACCCGAATTGTCCTTGCTGTCCTCTACTAAGAGTAGCAAGGCCCCCGATCATCACCCATTATAGGCTCCTTTCAACCGGGTTCAATTCAGGGGGACCCATTCGCTTATGCCCGTACGAAGGAACGATATCCTTACGAAAGCATAAGGTACTCGAGCCCCGAAGGTACTTGCTAGGCCCATACGGGAGAACGATATCTCCACGAAAGCATTAGCGTTTTCCCCCCACTTAAAAAGACGGGTTTATATGCCATATTTTAAATGCGTTAAAATAAACACGCAATTATAACCAAATGTTAATTTAATAGTCACTTTAACCCGGAATTTTTAATATTAATAAAGCGGTAATTATTTTAAAAGCTTGACTCTCATTTGTTTTTGAAAAACAAAAAATTGTCCCCAGCGAAGTCGCCATCTGCAGCGATGTCTTTTATCGCTAAAAAAAACGATTGATTTTCGAAGGGATTTTGAAAGGTGTTTGTGATTCTTTTGGATATAAAATATTTATTCCGTGGGTTTTTTTTTTAAAAACCGCATTTTAAAAAAATGGAGTCGCCACCGGCCACTTAGGTAGGCCGGACACCATAAAACCAGAGATTCCAAAAAGATTGGGTTCGGGAGTCGGTTACGGATGGGGAAGGATTAGCACCCCCACACCGCCCAAAAATTGGTACTTTAATAATTACCGCTTTATTAATATTGGATTTTCCGGATTAAAGTGACGATTATTTTAAAATTCGGTCATAATTGCGAATATATTTTAAGGGTCCCGTTACCCGAGAATAAACGCCCAACCACTATCACTACGCTTGATACTGGCCCCGTTTACGTTCGGATACAAGGACACCGCATTAACAAGTTATAAATCATATGCAATCTTAGTGGCAAAAATATAAAACATGACAGATAATTTAAAGACAGTAAATATTCACATAATAAAATACTAATCTAATAAATAATATACTAGATTAAAACATGCATATATACATATTATTCTAAATGATAAATAAAAACAACTTTAACAAGTTAGAACAACAATGCAGGAATAATTACGTTATATGTGGACGAACAAATATTTAAAAAGACATACATGCTATTAATAAAACATATTTCAACATATATGAACAATATATTATACAATAAAGAAGACACACTAACACGTAACCTAAAAGCCAAGGAAACATACAATGTGTACAAAAATACAAGAACATGCTGTTTTACGAGTCAGATAGAACATAGCATGCTTTAATACGAGTAACCGGATAAAAAATATGACTACCATTTTTAACACATATATACATATAAACATAAACTACGACTCATATATGAGGGACATAAAATAAAATAATAGAATATCAATATATATACGATTATAACACGAACATGAATATTTACAAAGAATACAGGACCGAAATGAAAGAAAAACAAAAGTCAATGGCAGAAATTAAAGAACAATAATATGTAATTTAGGAACGAAATTGCGAAACAAACAAAACCTAAAAGGACCATAATTGTAATTAGACCAAGGGGCAGACCCAAAATGAAAAATTCAAAAACGCGGGATGGTTAAGGGTGTAATTTTACCATTCAGAAGCTAATTCGGTGTAATTTAGGGACTAGATTGTAACCTTTTGAAATATCAGGGGGACTGGAATTGTGATTATACCATGCGGCAAGACAAAAATGAAAATATTGAAAACGCGGTGGGATTAAGTGTGTAATTTACCCATTTAGCAAAATAAAAACACCTATATAAACCCTCTTTTTAGGCCGAAACCAAATTTTTGGCCATTCGTTTCATTTCTTCAGTTTTCATATAGCCTGTGTTCTTCTTTTTCTCTCGTCTGTTCTTATAAAACCCAGAATCCGGCGGTCGGCCGCCGTATTCTCCGCCGCCGGCCACCGCTAACCGGCGCCGGCGAGCCTCCAAAATACACCAAAACAACCCTCTTTTCGTCCTCAATACGAATCCTAGGTTGGATTCAGAGGATATACCTCTATTCGCCCTAGATCTAGGAAATACGAACCAAAAAATATTTTTTTAGACCAAGACAAAACTACAAAGGGTCTTCTCCTCCCTTTAGTTCACCAGATCTGGCTTGTAGAAGCCGAAAGGCTTATCACTGAGGAAGGGAAGACCCACAAACAACGTCGGTAAGACTACTCTCCTTTTTTTGTTTCTGTTTTTTTTTTGTATATGCATGTAAAGAAAATAAGTAAGAAAAAGAGACAAGTATTTACCACTGGATTGTCTTTTGATTTACTTGGATGTTTACAACTTTCCGATTTTTTGTATTACAAGGTCTCTGGTCTCTTTTTTTTTTACATCCCGTTCCTATCCCCGTTACAAAAGTTCCCGTTTCATATATATTATTGTCTCTGTTTTGTTGCAAGTTGCATCTTTCTTTTTTCAGATCTGAACTGGACTGACAATTTTGCTTGTTATCTTGGGCATGTTCTGAGCACGGGGACTGAATATCGGCGCGGTGGCGATATGGACATTCTGCCAGAGGCCAGACACGTTCTCGGCCGTTAGATCAGATCTGATCTAACGGTCGAGATGGCTTGAAGAATGATCGGCCGGATGAAGCCTCGATTCGATGAGACGGCGGTTTCGCCACGTGGAGCTCCGCAGTCGAGGAGTCAGAACGCGTGGATCTTACGCGCGCGTGGGATATTAAAGCGTCCGCGCGTGTACCACACGCGCGCGTGGCACTCGAACGGTCCATACGTGTGAAACACGCGCCTGGCGAATATTTTTGACTTCTGGTTGCATCGTGGCGTTGGATCGAGATCTTGATCCAACGGCCCACGCTTCCCTGCATTGTTGTAATTAGATAAGATTTAGATTTGGGCCAACCGGCCTTGGACTTGGACCAGTAAATTTATTTGGGTTTAATATATTTAATTCTTTTCATTTTGTCACCCAATAATAATAATAATATAATTATAATTATACAAAGAATACATATACATACGAAAATGTATACTTATATTATACAATCATTAATTAATATAATATTCTAGTATACGTACGTATAATCATACATATAATTAACATAACATCTATATATTAATCAAATACGCTCATACTCTAGATACATGTGCAACATACATACACCCCTAATACGTATACATAGCTTATACATGCACACACCACCTTATATTAGTAACATTCATATAATAAATATACATGCAATATTAATATATTTACAAGTGAAAATGAGTGATTACAGTGTGCACTCAATTCAAGATAACACACCATAATTCCACAGTCTATCGTCCTAAAATGAATGGAGCAGTGGAAGCAGCAAACAAGAATATAAAGAAGATCATAGCAAAGACGACGAATACCTACAGGGATTGGCATGAGAAGTTGCCATTTGCCCTTTTCGCCTATAGGACGTCCGTTCGCACATCAACGGGGGCAACACCCTACTCCTTGGTGTATGGTACCGAAGCAGTACTCCCCATCGAGGTAGAGATCCCGTCTCTCCGGGTCTTAAATGAAGTAAAATTGGAAGAAGCCGAATGGGTACAGGCCAGACTCGACCAGCTAAATCTCATTGATGAAAAGAGACTAAAAGCCATTTTTCATGGTCAGATGTACCAAAAGCGGATGATACAGGCATACAACAAAAATGTGCGCCCAAGAGAATTCAAAGAAGGGGATCTGATGCTCAAGAAAATCCTCCCGATTCAGAAAGATTCTCGAGGAAAGTGGATGCCCAACTGGGAAGGGCCGTACGTGGTAAAAAAGGCCTTCTCAGGAGGAGCCCTAATCCTAACAGAAATGGATGGAGACGAGCTGAAAAACCCTGTAAATTCTGATGCTGTTAAGAAATACTATCTTTGAAAACAAAAAAAAAGAGAAAAAGAAAAAAGAAGAAAAGAACAAAAATGGAGAGCTCAGGGCGAAAACCCGAAATAGGGCGTCTTGAAGCAGAGGGAGGACCCGAGTTAAAAACCCGTAAAGGGCGGCTCGGGTAAATTGAAAAGTTGGAGATCCGAAGAGAAGGGTATCCCCATGAACACCGTGAAGAGGGAGCTTCAGGCAAAAAAATTCTACGCCGGTTGACAGGATCATGTATCATTCATACCGAAGATAATGAGGGATCTTGTATTTTATACTTAACTTTTCTTCTTTCTCATGTGTGTCATACCTCTTTTAAGATATCCCAAGCCCTTAATCGTAATAAAATCGTGTTTTTGAGCATTCGTTCCTTGCCTTCTTGTTAATTTCAGGCAAATAAGCTAACATAGGCTTATGGTAAGACAAGAGATTTCTGAGCATTACTGTGATCTAACCTTAAAAATGCAGGTGATTAAAGAAAATGATGTTAACTTCGCCCTCTAGCTCCCTACATAACGGCTGTTGATAGGGAAGGCAGAAAGCTTCAAACAATCGGATAAGATGACCAATGGCGTACGTTCTGCTTATTCAAGGAAAGCATGCGAGATAACAAGAGAGATCTCCCGGGTGAAAACCCAGAAGGGCACCCCTAAAAAAACTCTCTAAAGCGAAAACCCGAAAGGGCACTTTAGAATCCCAAGTCGTAAATGGAGAAAAAGAAAGGTTGGAATGGTTGAACCCGACAGTGAAGTGGGGTATCGACGCCCGTGAAAAAGAGAAAGTGAACAACGAGATCGAATGAGGAACAAAGCAAGCCCACCAAGATACTGACACTCATGCATCATGAATAGTCAGATATCACTAGGATTAGGGGCATGTCAATTCATTTGTCATAGCATTTTGTTTTATCTTAGACAGGTATCTGTGGATTCAAAGAGACATCGGTAGCCATCGTAGTGTGAATCCCAAATGTGAAGACAATGGTTCTACATACAAACGGCCTATGTTTCCAAGCTCCTGCAGAGAGAGGTTCTATATAGGAAGAACCCACCGCTCCGAGGCTTCAGAAGCTGAAAGTTTTGTATAGGAAGGACTTACAGCTCCAGGGTGAAGACTAGCAGTTCTATATAGGAAGAACTCCCAGCCGAAAGAATTCACCCATGATACACAAGGTTTTATATAGGGAAAACCTGTTGTGTCTGAAAGCAAAGAGTCTTATATAGGAAGGGCTCAGAGCTCCACTGTCTTAGAGTGAAAGGTTCTATATAGGAAGAACTCGTAGCTCCAAGATTTCAGAAGCTGAAAGTTTTGTATAGGAAGGACTTACAGCTCCAGGGTGAAGACTAGCAGTTCTATATAGGAAGAACTCTCAGTCGAAGGAATTCACCCATGATACACAAGGTTTTATATAGGGAAAACCTGTCGTGTCGAAAGCGAAGAGTCCTATATAGGAAGGGCTCTGAGCTTTACTGTCTTAGAGTGAAAGGTTCTATATAGGAAGAACCTGTAGCTATGAGATTTCAGATGCCAAAAGTTCTATATAGGAAGGACTGACGGCTCCAGGGTTTGAAGACTAGCAGTTCTATACAGGAGGAACTCCCAGTCGGAAGAATCCATTAGCGATGCAAAATGTTTTATATAGGAGAAACCAGCGTTGAAGGCGAAGAGTTCTATATAGGAAGGACTCCAAGCTTTACTGTCTCGAAGTGAAAAGTTCTATATAGGAGGGACTCATAACTCGAGGCTTCAGAGCGAAGGGTTCTATATAGGAAGAGCCTGTAGCTCTAAGATCGGAGGGGGAAGAAGCTATATATATAGGAAGGACTTACAAGCCCGAAGATTCAGCCGAGGAAGAACGGAGAGTTCCAGAAGAACACGTGTTTCCAAAGCTACAAACAGGGAAGTCGGATAAAAATGAGTGCTTATGAATCTTTGCTTTGT
The DNA here is from genome assembly GCA_019671005.1 of Hibiscus mutabilis. Taxonomy (NCBI): domain Eukaryota; kingdom Viridiplantae; phylum Streptophyta; class Magnoliopsida; order Malvales; family Malvaceae; genus Hibiscus; species Hibiscus mutabilis. The sequence continues at coordinate 9,647,772 of CM033718.1, read as the reverse complement.
TCCCATTCCACGAGAACAAGCAAAGAGGGCAACAAATAAATCACTCATTTTTATCTGGTCTATAAATACATATTAGTATAATTATTAGTATATTAGCGTTGCATGTATACATTGTATTATATTATGCTATATGTTTATTATGTGCATGAGTGTTATTAATATATGTAAAGTGTGTAGTGTGTGCATGTATATTATAAACTATGTATGTATACGTATTAATAAGTAATACGGTGTATGTGTGTCACGCATGTATCTATATTTAGTACGAACGTATTTTTTTACGGATAATGTGTGTAGATGTTATGTTAATTATGTGTATGATTATATATGTATGTATTCTAGTATGTTATATTAATTAATGTTTGCATAGGTACATACGTATGTATTATCGTATGTGTATTATTATTAATTATTGTTATAACTAATATTAATGTTATTATTATTGGGTTAATATAAGATGAAATCCAAAAACATATTAAACCCCAAATGGATAAATTGCCAGTCCAAGTCCATTACAGGTCTGAAATTATTAATATTATTACAAGGCCTGATCAGGCCCAAACCAGCCAGCCCACACCCTAAGACCTGACCCATATTGGAACCCTAACGCCATCCTTTATCTTGCGCAGCTGAACGAGGGCCCTTGGATCAGATCTGGATCCAACGGCCACGATTGAAGCATAAGGACGCCTCATCTACCGCGTGAAGTCCACGCGCGGGCTGTTGGGTTCCCCACCCGCGCGTGTGAGAAGTGCAAAAGCGTTATCTTCTTCAGGCCACGTGGCGTGATCCCAGGCCAGTGCATTATTTCTGAGGCCTCATCTCAGCCACCCGATCATCGAGCATTCCTAGCCGTTGGATCAGATTTGATCCAACGGATAGGAATGATTCTGGCGATAATAATCGCCTTGCCTTCCGAGACGCCTGTCTGCGCAGACGAACGGTCACTTCCACCACGCCGCTCCCCATACCGGCCGTACCAACCACCAAGTATGGCCGGGCATGCCAAAGACAAACACAGAAAGGCATCAGAATCATATCAAAATAAGAGATTATGTAATAGTCTAAAAAAGAGGAGGCAGAGGGGATATATGTAACAGAGCAAAAAAAAAAGTCTCAGTTCAGTTGTAACCCACTTTTCCAGAAATACAAACAAGTCTCATCCTTTCATTATTTTCAAAAAACTTACAGAGATCATACAAAGGTATCCATCCATCTTGAATATTGCATGCATGCATGTATTCTAAAAGTAAGGAAGGGAAAGGAGAGTGACATTTTACCTTCAGATGACAGTTCCTCTACCGGCAACAAGCCTTAATCTGGTGATTCGGCTAAAAGGGGAAGGTGTTACTTCGGTCTAGAAAAAACATATACAGTTTTTTTTTGTTTTTCTTTTCTTAGATCTAGGACGAATAGGGGCTTTTTCTCCAAATCCAAGTTCGGATTCGAGTTGAGGGTAAGGCAAGGTTTATTTTGGTGTTTTTTTTGGGCTCGCCGGCGCCGGCTAGCGGCGGCCGGTGGCGGAGAAGACGGCGGTCGGCCGCCGGTTTCTGGGTTCATCAGGGGATGAGTTGAGAGCAAAGAGAGGGGGAGAGTTATTATTAAAACGGATCAAAACGAAAATGGGGAAAATTTGAGATAAAGCTGAAAAAGGGGGTTTTATAGGTGTTTTTATTTTGTGAAATGGGCAAATTACATAATAAATCCTCCCGCGTTTTCGATATTTTCGTTTGTGTCTCGCCGCAGGGGATATTTACAACTCTGATCCCCCTCGTATTTGAAAATCTTGCAATCCAGTCCCTAAATTACATCGAATCAGTTTTTAAATGGTAAAATTACCCTTTTAACCATCTCGCGTTTTTGGATTTTTCACTTCAAGCCTGCCCCTTGGTCCAATTATAGTTTTGGTCCTTTTAGGTTCTGTTTAGTTTGCAATTTCGTCCCTAAATCGCATATTATTGTCTTTTAATTTTTGTTTCTTATGTTTATTTCTTTCCATTGCAGTCCTTTTTTCATGTTTAAATATTTATCTTTTACATGTCTAGCATGTTCATATTGTTCTGTTGGTATCGGTATGTGTTTTGTATAGTATGTTAATTTATAACCATGTGATTTGTATATTAAAATTGTTATACCTGTTCCTACATTTAGTTTATTTTATCCATGTCGTGTCCACGTTTGCCTCGTGTGTTACATTGTAGTTTAGGTTATATGTCATGTCGTGTGTTTACATTTTTCTGATACTTTTACTTCTTAGGTTATATGATAGTGTGATATTGTTTATCTTACACAATATTTTCATTCGTGCATGAAATTTGTGTCGTGTTAAGCATTAAATGTTAGTCTTATTCTAGTATGTTGCTTTATTATTTTAGTATCATATTATGCCATGTGTAATTGTCATGTAGGTGATAATTGTAATTTATCTTTATATATTAGTGTTGGATGTAATTAATTTAGTTTTAGAAAGCACATTTTTATGTTTATATTCGTATTTGCTATTTTATTTTTAGGACATATTACAATGTTTTTGTTCATACATTCTGCACTTCAATATTATTATGCTTATATCCTTTATGTTTTTGTAGTTCCAAGCCTTTGTAAATATTTGTCTATAAGGTTTTTGTTAGGTTTGCATAATGAAATATAAAATGTCAATGCGGTGCCCTTTTATCCGAGCGTAAACGGGGCCAGTATCAGGCGTAGTGGTAGTGGTTGGGCGTTTACTCTCGGATAACGGAGCCTTTAAAATTTATTCGCAAATTATACCCGAATTTTAAATTAATCGTCACTTTAATCCGGAAAATTTAATATTAATAAAGCGGTAATTATTAAAGTACCAATTTTGGGCGGTATGGGGGTGCTAATCCTTCCCCATCCGTAACCGACTCCCGAACCCAACAGTTTTTAAATCTCTGGTTTTATGGTGTCTGGCCTACCTAAGTGGTCGGTGGCGACTCCAATTTTTAAATAAAAATGCGGTTTTTTAAAACCCCACGGAATAAACATTTTATATCCGAAAAATTCACAAACACCTTCGAAAACCCACGTTTTTTAGCGAAAAAAGGGACATCGCTACACAACCGACTCCTTGTCAAGGTGACTGTCATATGCTTCCTTTTTCTTCTCTGGTTCAAATCTTTTTCCTAGCTTTCATGTTGTTTACAATTCATTCAGCTGCTCTGGTTAAATGAATCATATGTTTATGAATACCATCTTTTCTGTTTATTTAGTATGTAACTTCCCCCAAGTTGAAGGCAGTTACGTTAAACTTGAATGGATTGGATGTGTGAAACAGCAGAAAGGAGTTTAAGTAGTTTTGCATGGCTTTGACATTTTATTTACTTATTAATTTCTCTTTTTCTATGTTTGCCAAACATAGAAAAGTATACACAAGTGTTTGTTGTTGAGTTGTTGCTTGAGCTAAAACATGACAAAGCTGACTTCTCTGGTGTTTGTTCTGTACTTTTGCTTGAACTTGTTTTATTATTGAACCATTATATTTCCCAATTTCAAAATGTCCTCTTCTGCACTGGATGGTTCTTAAACTCTATATAGTTTTGAGTTTTGACTGATATAACTCTCCTAACGAAAACTGACGAAAAGGAATGATGAATTTATGTGTGAGAATGATTTACAAGAACAGGAAATGCAAATCTGGAAATCTTGAGGAAGGTGCCTTTACTTTATTCCAATCATCTTTACATGTTTGAACGTTTGGTTTTGTTATGCATATTGCTCGGTTTGCAATTGCTACTCTGGCTATCAACTATTATTTAGTTTTAACAAAGTTAATATTATGAATGATTTATTATGTCCTTTCTTTGATTTTAAATCAATGCTTATCGCCTGTAGGGTGCTGTTGAGAGTTTACTAGAGCGTAGCACACATGTGCAACTTGCAGATGGATCTCTTGTTCCGATGGATGAACCTTGTAGGCAATTGTTGCTTTCAAGACAATTTGAGATGAGTTCAAAGGGATTGCGATTCTTAGGAATAGCATATAAGGATGAACTGGGAGAATTTTCAGACTACTATTCCGAGAATCATCCAGCTCATAAGAAGTTACTTGATCCAGCTTGCTACTCTTCCATTGAAAGTGACTTGGTTTTTGTAGGGGTTGTTGATCTCAGGGTAAGCCTATGTAAACAGCTTTTGTCGTTGTTTTAGTTGTTATATTTCTAATTGCTTTCCAGAGATGTCATTTGCCATATTCATCATTTAGGATCCTCCACGAGACGAAGTTCACAAAGCGATTGAAGATTGTAAAGGAGCAGGGATTAGAGTTATGGTGATAACTGGAGATAATAAATCCACAGCTGAGGCTATCTGTCGCGAAATTAAATTGTTTTCGGATGGAGAGGATCTTAGAGGAAAGAGTTTTACTGGTAAAGAATTCATGGCTCTTTCCCCTTCTCAACAAACCGAGACTTTGTCAAAGCCTGGTGGGAAGATATTCTCTCGTGCCGAACCAAGGCATAAACAAGAAATTGTTAGGATGCTAAAAAAGATGGAGGAAATTGTTGCAATGACTGGAGATGGTGTGAACGATGCACCTGCCCTCAAACTGGCCGACATTGGAATTGCCATGGGCATAACCGGAACCGAGGTAAGTATATCACTTTATTTCTTATGCTTGAAAATGGAATGTTCATTCTTCTGGCCTTATAGATTCAACATGTTCATCATTCAATTTTCCAGGTTGCAAAAGAAGCTTCCGATATGGTTTTAGCAGATGACAACTTTAGCACCATTGTTTCAGCTGTCGCTGAGGGTCGCTCGATTTATAACAACATGAAGGCTTTCATAAGGTATGTTAATCATCTCTAATAGTTTCATTTGAGCAATCAAGAGATGCCTTATTTATTCATATCCTAAATCCACAGGTACATGATATCATCCAATGTTGGTGAAGTAATATCTATATTCTTGACTGCCGCTTTGGGATTACCAGAATGTATGATACCTGTGCAACTTTTATGGGTGAATTTGGTTACTGATGGTCCTCCGGCGACAGCTCTTGGGTTTAATCCGCCAGATATTGGCATAATGAATAAACCACTACGCAGAAGTGATGATGCTCTCATTAATTCCTGGATCCTCTTCCTTTACTTGGTTAGTATCAATCAACACTCATCTCCCTCTAAGACTTACGCTGTCTAAAGGCAAGAGATGAACACATTCTTCCATGAACCTATGCTTTTGTTCGGAAAAGTATAATCTGAAATGTATTATTGTTTTACTTTTATGTTCAATTGCAGTTAATAGGTTCATATGTGGGCATAGCAACTGTTGGCATCTTCATCTTGTGGTACACTCGGGCTTCTTTTATAGGTATTGACCTAGTGAGCAACGGGCACACACTAGTCGAACTGATCACTTTCTCAAACCCATGCGACTACTTCACCGCCGGTAAAGTAAAGGCAATGACACTGACACTATCTGTATTAGTAGCCATCGAAATGTTCAACTCCCTGAATGCGCTTTCCGAAGACAGCAGCCTGCTTACATTGCCACCTTGGAGGAACCCTTGGCTTCTGGTGGCCATGTCAGTCTCATTCGGACTCCATTGCCTTATACTCTACGTTCCATTCTTGGCAGATCTGTTTGGTGTTGTCTCGTTGACTCTAAACGAATGGTTCCTGGTGATTCTAGTCTCATTACCCGTAATACTCATCGACGAGATTCTTAAGTTTAATGGAAGGAGCCGAAGATATAGAATGAAGGAGAAGACAGCATAAAGCAGCATCAAGTTTACAATCAAGTGAGAAGATACAAGGGAACGTTTACTGGTACTAGGTGAATTTGTAGTCTTAGGCTCTTAGCTCATTAAAATTAACAAAATGATCCATTTTAACTCCATTAACTCATCTTCTCTGTAGAACACTGGGATCATAGTTTGAGTTCCATGAATTTCAAATATTTGTTTCACTGTTTGTCAAGCTTAATACAATTTTTAGTCCAGTGAACTTCAAATATACAATGGCTTTGCACTGCATGGGAATCTCAAGGAACCAACATAATTTGGAACTACATAACTGGTGGCCCCTACCGTAACATTGACCATTGTTTCATGATCTTGCTCTCTTTATTTTTCCTGTACATTTGTCCTTTTTTCACTCACCTTATGTCGTTTTAAAGTGAAATGCAATCCGTTTAAAGCGATTGAACGAAGAGAATTTGTGTCAGTGGCAACAGAAAAGAGGGTCTTCTCGTTCATCATTTTGTTCTTGGGGGAAGCTACTGTGCTCAAGTTTCGGTGCAAAACAATGGAAGGTCCACAAAGGCAAAAGCAAATCATTAGAAACTTCACTCCCTTTCGTGTTGTTTACATACATGCTTTAATTATGCACATGGAATAATAATTCATCCCCCAAAGTTCAATGTATAAAAACACCAGATGGACCATGAATGCAGCCCATGACAGGATGTAAGGAAATTTAAGAGAATCCGTTAATGTTTCAGAGTGCAAAATAATTCAGACCAGAAAATGACAAGGAAAAAATACCTCCATTTGTTTGTACCTCGAATGTATTAAATTGGGGTAGGTGGTCTGCTGCTAGAACTACCCTCTCCTTTAATGCTAACTTGATCACTAGGCCCGGTCTTTCCAGGCAGACCCCATGTTTCCTTTGTTAATCTCAATTACTCCAAATCAGCAGAATTAACAAAACAAACCCCCTTTTTGCATCAATTAACTTTTGCAAAAGCACTTTTAAGAACAACAACTAGCTTTCATCCGGAGATGGTGCCGGGAATTATGAGATTCTTGTTGTGTCTGTGTTTACAACTATGTTTCAGTTTTTTTTGTTATCCTCCCAGTTTTTCAAGAGTTTGTGATGATTAATTTGGACTGATATGCGTTGCACACCTAATTTTGGTGGGTGAGTTTTTTAGTAAAAATTTTTTGCATACACAAGGCTTCGAACTCAAAATTTACCCAAATAATACCAAACTTCTTACTACTTAGACCAACCCTTGCTACCCACACCATAAAGCAGTAATGGAGAGACAAGGACAGGACCGTATTGCCATTTCTTCATTTCCTTTTCATCCACGAGGGATGTGACTAGTGACTACAACCCTTGAAACAGCCGTCTTGTCTGATACTGATACCATATTTTCTATATTTTTCTTTCTTTACTTACTCCCACTTGCCCTCAACACTAGAGGCCAACAACAACATCACCCAAATTGAAGCTTCTTATTTAATTGTCACTGGCAAAGAGAAGAGAAAGACAGGGTCTGTGTCAAAATTGAAGCTTTTCTTTTTTCACAAGTGAAAATGAATGAAGAGATGAATGGTGTTGAGGTGGAGAATAAGCAAGAAAATGTTCCTGAGAAAATAGATTATGTGTATAAAGTGGTGGTGATCGGTGACTCAGCTGTTGGGAAGACTCAGATTCTGTCCAGGTTTACCAAGAACGAGTTTTGCTTCGATTCCAAGTCCACCATCGGAGTCGAGTTCCAGACAAGGACTGTTACCATTAACAACAAACTCGTCAAAGCCCAGATCTGGGACACTGCTGGCCAAGAAAGGTTAGCTTCTTTCACCCTTCCCCCTGTAACTCAGATTTCTTTAACTGCAAATCATGTTCTTGTGACAAAATCATCAATTTTCTGTCACTTTTTGAAGTAAACAAAAACATAGGGAAAAGACGTGCTGTTGCATCATGGTGATTGTTAGGTGAAAAATATCCAAACTAATCGGATCACATTTGATAGTACTAGTAGGTGGATAAAATAATGTTGCATATTAAAGATCATTTACTGTAATGTAATTACATGTATTAATTAGATTGATTAATTCATATAGAATATATAACTTAGTCATTCATTTTCAATAAAAAGTGATCTCATATTATAAGGAAGCAGGTAAGGTCATCAGGTTACCTACTCTGCACTTCTTTATGTTTTTGTTCATTCTATACTCTTATTAAAACGAATCTTAGTTAATTAATCCATAATCTGATTGCGATTTTTAAGCTTGATTTTACATGATTTCGTTGCTTTGGCCCACAACTACATTTACTTTTTTAATAATGTATAATAAGTCTATCTTTATTTATAAATTCGATGATACGTTTAAATATATTCTATCTCAATAAATTTGTTAATAAAATGAGACAAATCGTGAGTTATTTGAGTTTAATTTCGTTAATATTCAATTCGATTAAACTCAATTTGAGTTTTTAACAAGTCGAGCTCAGCATTACTTAGACTCGATTTATTTTATTTACCCTTCTAAATCTCAAGTATTCTTGTATATTATAAGAATGACAACGTGGATCGAATCAATGTCTAACATTTTGGCAATTTGGGTTGGGCAGGTACCGAGCAGTCACTAGTGCGTACTATAGAGGTGCGTTGGGAGCAATGCTGGTGTACGACATCACCAAGCGGCAGACCTTCGATCACGTTGCGAGATGGGTGGAGGAACTACGGGCCCACGCCGACAGCTCCATCGTCATCATGCTGATCGGGAACAAGGCCGATCTAGTGGACCACAGGGCGGTTCCAACCGAAGACGCGGTTGAGTTCGCGGAGGATCAGGGCTTGTTCTTTGCCGAGACATCCGCCCTCAGCGGTGACAACGTGGATAAAGCATTTTTCAAGCTGCTCGAAGAAATTTACGGTGTGCTGTGTAGAAAAACATTGGAGTGCGGTAGCGGGAAACTCAACGGTGTGGATCACGCCACGGCATTGAAAGGATCGAAGATTGAGGTGATCGCCGGTCCTGATTTAGAAATAAGTGAGATGAAGAAACTATCCACGTGCTCTTGTTAATTTCCTTCTCAAATTAAGACAATGATTGGTCTTTTACTATTTTACCCTTGTTTTACTTCATATTTTCCTTTATGTTTTCTTGGGTTATTCATTATAAACTTTACATTACATTATATAATATATGTTATATTTGTGATTATAAACAAAAAGAAATATTTTATCAAAAATCAGTATAAATAAATAGCAAATTTTATGGTAGAATGTGCACTGTTTGTTGTCTCTTTCTTTTATATCTATAAAAAATAACAATTTGTTAATATATTTATCTGTTGTTTTCATATTATATTTTAATTATTTTTATGTTATTTTCGTATTGCATCTCAATTCATTTCAAATGGTTATTTTCAATAGTTTATCTGCGGGAAGGGATCCATTTTTATGAATTTTACACAATTTTAAAATTATTGGATCAAAATAAATACAAGTTTGAAATTAAAACATTATTTCAATTTAAAAGATTATAGAATATTTATTTCCTTTTCATCGTCATCTTCCTTCATGATTTTTTTTTTCATTTTATAAATCTGAAATTCTCGTAAAAATCTAATTGACTCTTTCTTCTTCTTTTACAACTCTTTTTAACTATTAAAATGCATTATTTGATTATGAAAAACAATTAAAAAACAATATCAAAACCAGTACTGAGAATACATAAATCCAAAAGATTACGACAGAATCAAATGCATGTGTCTTAAAGAGTTTGAGAAATGCAAATAAGCGGCTATGGGTAATGTAACACCCCTTCTCGTATCCATCATTGAATATGAGACAGAAATGTCACAAAATATTTGTAAAACCATAAAATATTTATAATTCGGTAAAAATTTATTTTGTAAGGAAAATATTACAATTTAATCTTTAGTTAAAAAAAATCTAATTTATCGCGTAAAGTTAAAACTTTATATTTTCGCCTTTAAATCAAGTTTAATTTCAGGCAGCAATTTATCAATTTAATTTGACTTATATAATTAGCGAAATTGCCTAAAAACTGCCTGATTTAGAATTTAGCCAGATTCTACATAAAATTCAATTTATACCAGAGCAAGCATAACCTTTTTAAATAACATGCCAACTAGTGAATATCAAACAATCTCAACTATTATATTACTGATACTGATGTACTTGTCCTTGATAGATGATGTCCACTAGTACTCCTTTCTCCAAACGCTTCTCTTTTCCTACGCGTGAAACAGCCACACGCTAAGTATTTACTTAGTGAGGCAATAGTTCGAATTTAAGTGCAATTGTCATAATATCAATATCAATATTAATGATTAATAATGCATATGATCACCTTACCATTACATGCTCATTAACATAATTAAATATGTAATAGCATATATGTATATCAAAGTGATAAGATTAGATCTTACCAATATCGGTGCCATTTCCACTCGTAAGCTTTCAATGCTTACCAATACCTTTTTTCAACTCTGCTGCAAGCTTTCAAGCTTATCATTCTATTTCTTTGATTTCAATTCATTTTACTTAGCCCAAGGTATCGAATTAAGAGATTCTATGTACACGAGTCATCCTCCATACCCAACCTTTCTTGAGTATGTATATTATTTGCACCGTAGTGCTTAGCACCCTAAGTGCTTCCGTATACCCAAACCTTGCATGAGTATACCCTCATTGAGTATTAATAAAATTGCACCGTAGTGCTTAACACCCTAAGTGTTTTCGTATACCCAAACCTTGCATGAGTATACCCTCAATGAGTATTTATAAATATTGCACCGAAGTGCTTAGAATATTTATGCAGTTGTTTATAACCCTATGGATATCCAACTATACCATCGAACCTCAAAATCATACATTGGGCTTTATTTTATCATTTAAGTTATCAATGACAACATATATCAATATATATATATATATCAACATTTAACAGTTCATAACCGAAATAACATTCATATTCTACCATCATCAATAACTAGTGATCAATGCATTTATTTTCAACCTTTGACAAATTTTAAATATGTCAAATATATGATCAATGACATAATTATCATGACAATATATAAACTAGGTAGACTCATGGCAAGTCCTGCCGGTGATGTATGAAACATCCATGTACAATGTTATGTAAGCATTGCACTCACCTGGGCCATTTATTAGTATGCCCCACTAAGTCCTCTTTGATCATTTCCTTCATAACCTCCCTTGATTCGAACTTAACTTCATAATTCAAATAAGTAAAATATTTGTTAGATCCCAATCTAACAATATCTTAGACATATTGTCCAAAATAATCATTCGAATACAAAATCTCCAAACGTTTTCCTTTCTTTCTTTTATCGTTCAAAAATTCATTATGGTCCTTAGTGACCAATTTGAACTTCCATTAACCCCTTTCAACCTTACTATTCAACCTTAGATACAAAATGTATCAATTCTCATTCTCTGGCAGTTTGCAGTACCTCCAAAGAAATGTTTCTATAAAATAATATAAAACTCAGAATTCGACTCCATTTATTCTGAAAGAAACTAGATTCTATAATCTTTTCAACCATATAAACCAATAGCCCAAATTCAACTTGTACGATTTATGGCGATTTTTCAAAGTCAATTTCCAGTATTGAATTTCGGAACATCCTGTTATACTATTTTCTGACCTTTCACCACTTAAAAATTCATATCTTTTTACTCGGAACTCGAAATCAGTTTCCATTTGTTGTGAACGAAACTAGACAAACAAATCTTTACATCGGTATAAAATTCACCACCTAACCATTTGTGTAGAATTTATGGTGAATTTTCAAAGTTACTGCCATAAACCAATTTTTCTACACAGCCTCAATAAACAACTTCAACTTTTATACTGACTTCTCTACTTTTCAATTTAGTCCAATTAATTGCTTTAAACCACCATCTTATGACCTTCTTCATCAAATAATTATTCACAATAATTCTCCTTAATTTTCATTCTTTACCTAAATAGTCACTAAAATGCAAAGATAAGGATTCAAGCTTTTTAACTTTGCAAATTAGTCCTCAATTCAACATTACTACCTTAATTCCATCATTACAACCAAAAATCAGATTTAGCCCCCATACAAAACTTCAATTTCAATTTGGTCACTTAACTTTGACAAATTGTCAAAATGGTCACTAATTCAATTCAACATCAATTTAGCATTCTAACTTCATTTTCTTGTCTCTAACATCATTAATAACATAAATACACTCCAAATTCTAAAAATTCAGATTTGGTCCTTCAACTTTTCAATTTGCCAAAATGGCCCCTACACAATTTAACTTAGGGTTTTACTTCCAAACAACAATTCAAGCTTACTAGATCATTATTTCAACATCACAAACCCTAAATTAAACTTGAATCCATAAACCTTAATCATCTTCATAAAAATCAAAACATGTAAAACTTAAATCCCAACTCAATATCATGATTTTAACATCATACTAGCTTCATTCCAACTTGAATTCAATCATGGAATCATAAAATCTCAAAAGCCCCAATTTGATCCATAAACCCTAATTTCTTTCTCATGAAAATTCTCATCAACCAAGCATGTATTCCATGAATTATTGATATCAAAAGATGGAGCTTGAAGAGTAGAACAACTTTGTAGTTGAAGAGATTACCTGAAAACTGAGTTTGGAAAAATTTATTCTTCCCCCTCTTTCTCCACGTTTCAAGGTTCATCTTTTCACCATTATTTTAAACATATATCTATTAAATGAATATTGAATTCATTTAATAGTGAAATTATAATTTTGCCCTTTTATCCAATGGTTGAGATTGATTTTATCATCAATCAAGGGCCAAGATTTAATCTTCCATTTCCTCTTTCCAAAATTGCACTTATAACTTTTTAAATATTTCAAAATTGCCATTGGGGCCAAATGACCAATTTGCCCTCCAACTAGTCTTTATTTACTAGTTTGTTTCCAAATTGCCATTCCATTAAAATCTAACTAAATTTAGTTAGAATTCAACCAACCATAATAAAATATTCATAAAATAACATTTTATGACTTTTCCATAGCTTTTGGATCAGTCTCCAAAATTTTCATTCGATCCAATATACCGATAAATAATCCTTTACTTAGAAATAAACTGTAGGATTCATCTTGAATCAGACTAAAAATATTTCCAACACTTGGAAATGAATTTTATAACCTTTCTCTATCATATGGAAAAATTCAAAATTTTCCAGTTCGATCCGGGTATCCGAATTCCACTTAAACTTTAACTGCGATTTTCCCAATAATCGAAATATCAGATTGAACAAAAATATTCACATTCGATCCACACCCTTAGGTGATATATTTATTTATGAAATAAAAACCCTTAACTTTTAGGTAATTACAACTTTAGTCCCCAAACTTTTCCAAAGTTTATACTTTAGCCATAAATTTTTCAAAATTTACATTTTAGTCACTAACATTTTAAACTTCAATTCCCATTCCAATTTTCCTCGAAATTCAACAAAAATGTAAGAATACCTTATTCAATTCACTATCTATCACATGAGACCTTTAAACCTTAGAAATCTCCTTTTCAAAACCCATAATTAAAGAAATCCTAACTTTTGCATTTTTGTCATTTTAGTGACTAAGTTAGCTTTTAAGCTATTATCTTAGTACTAAATGACCCTTAATAAACTTATTAAATTTTAGGGTATTACATGTAAATTGTAAACCTTGTGTTTAGGTGTTGCACTAAACTGTTGGCATCCCTTAATGACAGAATCATTTATTCCGTTAGGTGATGGAATCACAACCTATATTCATGTCCATAGTTCATGTTCGAAGAACGAGGCTGCCTCTCCTAATAATGTCATCTCTAAGGTTTTAACTCGTGTCCTCTTTTTGAGAGTGCAATGTGTATAATGTGTCTTACCAATACACTCAACACTTGTTGGTTTCAAGTATATAGACTGTTAATTTATCCATTAACAAAAAAATTCAAAAAAAATTAAAGAATAGTTTTTAAGGTCTAAGGGGTAATTTTGTTCACGTAGTAATTCTAAATCAGCAACATTGTCCATTTTTTTAATTGCATCAATTTAGTTCCCGTGGTCTTTCAAAATTAGCAATGTTGTCCATCCTTTTTAATTTCATCAATTTAGCCATTAAACTCCTAAAATTTATCAATATCGTCATTTGACTGTTGTTTACAAGTAGAGTTGTAAAAGGGATACTGGTGATAATGTTTACGTTAGTTAATGAAAGTAAAGGGAGATATTGATGTAATTTAGGAGATTGAGGGATAAATTAATTAAATTAAAAAGAGTGATAACATTACTAATTTTGAAAGACTACAAGGACTAAATTGATGCAATTATAAAGGAGAGACGGTAATGCCCCGGTTTTGGGCCTAGGAGTTTCTAGGTTGATTAGATGGTCTGATGGACCATATTAGAGATTCGAGTCGGATTCAGGATTAAAACCGGAATAAATATTTTTGGTGCAATAAAAATATGGGAAAATATCTAAAAATCATTTATTATTATATGGATATTTTTGGTAAAGTCAAATTTGGAAAATGGAACTTGGAAATTGGACATTTTGGCTAGTGACCAAAATGTAAAGATTGAAAACTATTTTTAGTGACTATTTTAAAAAAAATGATCAAAACTTTGAATCTTTAAGGGTTTATTTAACCTCATGTTTTAATCTGATTTTCCTCTTAATTTGGATTATTTTTAATGAGTTTTAATTAAGGAAATTAAAAGAGAATTAATTAAGAAAGGTGGTTATTTTCCTAAACACAATTTTGACGCAACTTCTCTTCTCAAACTTTTCTCTCAACTTCTCTTCAGCCAAACACTTTCTTTTGCATCAAAGATTTGAGGTAATGTTCTTGATTTCTTAAACCTTAGATTTCTAATGTATTTTTCAATCTTGTTTTCCAAAATCTCATTGTTATATTTTATTTTTCAAGAGTAAAACATCCAATTGAGGGAAATTCACGTATTAGAGGTAAGGTTCATTCTTCTCCTCTAATGAATGGTTCTTAATTGAAATTCCCAAGTATTTGATCATTGTTTAATATTTTCTAATAAGTTTTATTATTTAATTATAGAAATTGGTTAAATTAAGGTTTAATTGATGAGATTAAGTGATTTTCGTTTCAGATCTATTTTGATGAGTTCTTTATTGATTATAATCATGATTTTGATGTTTTATAATGTTAATAAGTTGGTTTAACATTGGAATCCCGAAACTATGTGAATCTCTAATTTGTTAGGTTGCTAGTGTTGTGTTTTTGGCGAGTTATGGGTGTTTAATGAGTGTTGGAAGTATGAGGATGATGTTAGGTTATTTTTGGATGTCAATTGATGGATTAAACCTTTAGCTTTTTGGCTGAGTTAAGTGTGGAAAATTTTTGATGTTGATTTTCAGTTGTTGCGGAAAGGTTTTTGGACAGAGTTGTTGGGGATTAATGTTGCTGAGTCTTTGAATGCATTTTGATGCATTGAATCCCATGTTTTTATGTGGTTAAATCAGGGGCGATTGATCCTCAAGCTTGTGGCACCATTTCGGAAGCTTTGGAGGAGTAGTTTGCATCGACGAATGAGGCTTTACGGAGTTGACGAGTGAGAACGTAAATTTCAGCTTTGAAATGCTTTAAAGGTTATTTTGGGTGTTTAAATTTAGCTTGAAATGTTGGTTTAAACTCAGAAGTAAGTATAAATAGATTTCTCCCTCAGTCGTGCTTTGGCGAAATTGTTTTTATGCACTTGTTTTTTATTACATGGTACCTACTATTTAAGCATGTTTTAAAGTATGTTTTATACTATTTTTGATCATATATTGATGATGGATGCGTTGGAAAAATAATCCATGTAAGTATGCAGAATGCTTGTTAATGCATGGTTTGATGTATTGAAAATGGTTTTGATTGTCACTTATAAAAATAGTGAGGTACATGGTTAATGATGAATTATATTGGAAAACGATGTAGTTTAAAATGTTATCGAATATAGTTGGTCGGCCATAAGATTGATAGTGCACTATAAAAAGTCACATCGGGTGTTGAGGGGTTTATGTGTACTAAATACTCCACCACGAGTACCCTAACGGTTGAGGGGTTATATGGTACTGAAAACTCTTGTTAGTGGATTATGCATCTAACCGATGATTGGGTTGTGATTGTACCCGGTTGTGATTGTACCTTGTATTTCGGTTGAGATGACATGAAGTGTTGAGAGGACACTTGTTGAATCCGTGTATCCGGTGTAATATTTTGTAAAGTGGAACTTCGCTCATGATCACTTGAAAGCCAATATAATTGATAATGTATCGTGTTGTTGGATTATGTTGTATAATGTTGGTTTATACATGTTTACTCTTTAAGCCTTGCATATGGGTTGTTATACATGGGAAAGCTTAAATCGAGGGTAACAAATGGGATTTTGTTGTTGATCCATGATACATGTTGCATATGGTTTAATATGCATATTTTGGAAATGTTAAAGTGCACAGTTTGAAAGGCATGATGTTTTGAAAATAGGTTTTAAAAGGTTAAACTTGTGATAGTTGAAAACTGGTTTTAATTGCATTGATGGTGTTGTATTTTGAGCACTCCTCACTAAGTCTTGTGTGTTTATGCTCTCTTTTTCCATCAATGCAGAGAATTAAAGGTTGGAGACAGTGATCAAGAAAGGGGAAATCCAAAGACTTGAATACCTTAAAAGTACGGTTTTTCGAACTAGACTACTAGTAACAAAAGCAATAGGGTTCATTGTGATTTGGGAGGATTATTTGCCAAACTCCCTGTTTGTGCAAGTTTTTAATGTTGATGTGGTATTGTAAGAGGCTTTATAGGGTTGGTTTTGATGTGGATTTATGTTTTGAGTTTTGGATAGTTGAGTTCTAGGAAGCATGCCTCTAGATTTCATGATTGAAGTATGATGCTGTGTTTTAAGCATGTTTCCTTGATATTCTGGTTTGGTTTGATCTGTAGATAAGTGTTACAAATGTTTATGACTTTTTAAGGCATGTTTGAATCCAGGTTTGAAAGGAAAACCATCAAATTTGGACATTATAGGTCTAGGCGTACCGATACGCGATGCTCTATATCAGTACGGGTAAGTGTTTTTGGTGGCCTCGTAGTGGTACACGAAGACGTGTATCGGTACGCCCTTTAGCCACTGGAATCTGTTTTTTTAGTGTAGTTGCATACTGATACGCCTTGGGTCCGTATCGATACAGCTAGCCGTTATGGTAGTTATAGAAGGTTTATGCTTTGAGATTTTTCCATTTTGGTCCCTATTTTTATGTTTGCAATTGTATGAGTTTGGATTATTGTTTTAAGTTGAAATTTGACAAGCAAGCATGTAATTGGACTAATTGAGAAACGGTAACTTTAAAATGTAATAAGTCCTCGTAATTTTCCATATTTTCAATTTAGTCCCTAAATTGCACGTTATGCAAGTGGAAGTCTAATCGACGCCCAATTTAGTTGAAATTTCATCCGCTACCAGCATACATACCATAGGTTATAATATCGCATCTAGAAAATATAAAAATAAAAAATGGAGCTAAGTTTAGTTAATCAATTCAGGTTTTGTTTCGGCAAAACCTAATGTAGCTCGCTCGATTCAGTCTAGCGTCTAGGCCAGGTCGAGAGGGTTACATTTTGTGGTATCAAAGCTAGGTTTGCGATAAGTGAGATGAGAATATGATTGTTGGAATGATGTTATTGATTGACTATTGTTGTTTGCTATGCATGGTGAATGCTTATTTGTCCTTTGGTTGACATATACCATGTTGGGGATGTTTATAGGACACATTGTCTTATAACTACAGTCTGTAATGTTTTAATTTTATAAAGGAAGTCTTGGATATTTGCTTGAAGCTAGCTTGATTGTTTTTTTGGTGTAACTATCATGCGTTAGATATTTTAGCACAATGTGACCGAGGAGAGAATTGAGATCTGGCACGATTATTGTTGTCGTCAGGCAGGAAAATCAAGAGGATGTTATACCTCATAGAGGTTTACCACCTCTTCTGCCTAATCCACCTTTAGGAGTAGAGCAAGTACCATCTGCGCCAGCTAGGCCAGTGTTGGGGCATATGGCACATTTGATACATGCGATTACTGGAGCTTTTCAAGCTATTGTTGCTGGAGCGCATATGCTTTTGCCAGTTGCTGGGAAAACATGGTTGTCGTTAGAACATTTACGTTGTTTGGGAGGAGTTGAGTTTTGAGAGTTGGCACCTGAGGCATCCGAGTGGTGAATGGCCAGTACTGGTCAGATTCTAGATCAAACGAGGTGCAATAATGTCGGTAAGCTGTGATGTGTTGTATCTCTACTGCAAGGAGACACATATAGTTGATGGACAACTGTGATCGTGGGTATAGAACCCAATGATATAGATTATGAGTTCTTTCGAGCTGCCTTTAAGAAGAAGTATCTGGGAGTTAGATACTTAGATGGAAAGAAATGTGAGCTAATGGCTTTGGTTCAGGGCAGTATGTTTGTAGTAAAGAATGAGATTCAGTTTGTTCGATTGAGTCAGTATGCTCCTGAACGGGTACCAGATGATAGGCATTATTGTGACCGATTCCATTATAGATTGGTACAGAATGTTAAGACATATATGTTAGCTTTTGACTACACCGATTTTGATGTGTTGGTTACACGAGCGAATGACATTGAGCAGAACCTAGGTTTATCGGTTCGTGTGGGAGGTTTTGGCTTTGGTAAGAGAGTTACAAATTATAGTTCTAGTGGTGGTCAGTTTAAGAAGCATCGTGATAGAAGGTATCACCTTGAGTTAAGGCGAGGTGGTGTTGGGAGAGGATTGCATGGTCATGGTACCTAAGCTAGAGCAACACTTAACACCTGTTAGATTTGTAGATCGTATAATCTCATTAGAATAGACTGTCCACGTTTGGCTCATGAGGGACAGGCTGATGCGGCTGTTGTTGCTAACTCTTATTAGAGTTGTGGATCGAATGATCATCTAAGACGTGATTGTCTATTATTGGTAGGTGATGGACAGGCTAGGGCATCTATGGTTGCACCACAGAGAGGTCGTGGCCGAGGACAGTTTCAGCGAAGGGATGAGGGTCCGAGGATGGTGGCTCATACCGTTGCTATTTAACCTGAAAGTAGTGGTCCTGTGAGGGTGTACGCACATCGTGAGAGACGTAATGACATCGATATGTTTGCATATACATTAACATTGTAATCTTTGCCATTATTTCCTTTGGTGAATTTTGGTTCTACGCATTCATATATATTGCGTGATCATGCTCATTTACTTAATATACATGTACAAGTGTTGGATATGGGTATGCATGTAACTAGTTCTTTTGGTGAGACGGTTGTTACGAGATGGTTGCTTAGGAGATGTCCTTTGACAATTCAAGGTCATATGTTTGTGGTTGATTTGATGGAGTTGCCATTTCATGATTTTGATGTAATTCTAGGTATGGATTGGTTGTCCGAGCATAGAGCTGTGGTTGATTTTGAGACCAAGCGAGTTTTCTAGAAACTTGTCGATGCTTACGAAGTGGTTGTTGTGGGTGAAAATTCTAAGTTTTTGACCAATGTTGTCTCGAATTTGGAAGTGAGTCGCTTGGTGGATTTTGGATGTCAAGCATTCCTAGCCTATGTTATGAATCCAGGATCAAATAAGCTGCTTGTTCAGGACATTCGCATGCTATGCGAGTTTCTGGGTGTTTTTTCGAAAGAGTTGTCAGATTTGTCACCGGATAAAGAGATTGAGTTTGCATTGAGTTGTATGCAAATACAGCTCCGGTGTCTATTTCTCCTTATCACATGTAACTGAATGAGTTGAAGGAGTTAAAGATGCAACTTCAAGAGTTTCTTGTGAAAAAGAAGGATGGTACGATGCGGATGTGCATTGATTATCGGAAACTGAACAAGTTGATGATTAAGAATAAGTATTATTTGCCACAAATTGACTACTTGTTCGATCAGTTTAAGGGTGCTTCTGTGTTTTATAAGATCAATTTGAGGTATGGGTATTATCAGTTGAAGAGAAAGGATGCGGATGTGCCTAAGATTACTTTTCATACGAGGTACGGACATTACGAGTTGTTGGTGATGTCATTTGGTTTTACTAATACCTCTGTTGCGTTCATGGAAATGATGAATCGGGTGTTCCATGAGTTTTTGGACCAATTCATAGTTGTGTTTATTGATGATATTCTTGTGTACTCTCATACCAAGGAGGATCATGACAAACACTTGCGAATCAGGCGTTGTTGGATAATCATTTGTATGCCAAGTTAAGAAAGTGTGAGTTTTGGCTTAGGAAGGTTATTTTTCTTGGGCACGTTGTGTCAGTCGAAAGAATTCGGGTTGATCCACAGAAGATTAATGCAATGATAGGTTAGAAGTCACCTAAGTCTATGTCGGAGGTTCGTAGTTTTCTTGGGTTGGTCGATTATTACCGTCGGTTTGTGGATGGCTTTTCGAAGATTATTGCTCTTTTGACCAAGTTGTTGCAAAAGAACATATGTTTTGAGTGGACGGAGAATAGATAGTAGGCTTTTGAAAAGTTGAAAGAGGTTTTGATGCAAGCTCTGATCTTGATTCAACCTGAGTCGGGTAAGGAGTTTGTTGTCTATAGTGTTGCATCATATGTAGGTTTGAGTTGCATGTTAATGCAAGGAGGAAAAGTTGTGGCATATGTATCTAGACAGTTGAAGGTGCACAAGCGCAATTATCCTACACATGATCTTGAGCTTGCCGCGGTTGTGTTTGCATTAAAGTTTTGGAGGCACTATCTCTATGGTGAGAAGTGTGTTGTGTACACGGATCACAAGAGTTTGAAATACTTGATGACTAAAAAGGATTTGAATCTTAGGCAACATATATGGTTGGAGTTGCTTAATGATTATGATTTGATAATTGAGTATCATTTGGGAAAGGCTAATGTTGTAGTCGATGCCCTAAGTTGAAAAGTTTGGTGGAGTTGAGGGGGATGTTTGCGCGGTTAAGTGTGATGCGAGATGAAGGCTTATTGGCCAAGTTGCAGGTAAAGCCATCTTTGTCCCAATTGACTAATGAAAAATAACCTTTTGATGATGCGTTGGTACCGCATGTTAAGGATATTATGGATGAATATCCGACAGATTTTCACTTTAATGATGATGAGGTGTTGTGTTTTAAAGATCGGATAGTGGTGTCTAATGATGATGAGTTTAGGCGTACCATCTTGACCGAAGCGCATGCTAGTCTTTTTGCTATGCATCCCGGTAGTACTAAGATGCATCGAGGGTTGAAGAAGGAGTACTATTGGGTTGGTTTAAAGAAAGATATGGCCGATTTTGCTACTAGATGCATGGTGTGTCAACGTGTCAAGGCTAAGCATTAGTTTCCCTCAGGGTTGTTGAAACTGTTGAGGATACCAGAATAGAAGTTGGAGAGAATCACCATGGATTTTGTGTCTGGGTTGTCGTTGGTACCAACCAAGAAAGATTCTATTTGGGTAATTGTTGGCCGATTTACGAAATGTGCACATTTTGTGCCAGTGCATACAATGTATACCTTGGATAAGTTGGCAGAGTTGTATATCGCTAAATTGTACGTTTGCACGAGGTGCCTAAGTCCATAGTTTCGAATATAAATCTATAGTTTACAGCGAGGTTTTGGGAGTGTTTGAACTGAGCTTTAGGTACACGACTGAATTTCAGTACTTCGTATCATCCTCAAACGGATGGTCAAGTTTTGGAGTATATGTTAAGATATTATATCATTGAGTTCCAAGGAACCTGGGAGAGGCAGTTGCCTTTGGTGGAATTTGATTATAACAATAGTTACCAGGATAGTATACAAATGGCACCGTATGAGGCCTTGTATGGTAGAAAGTGGCGTACACCTTTGTGTTGGGCCGAGGCTGGAGAAAATCATGTTTCTATGTCGGATGTGTTAAAAGACACAAATGAGAATGTGAAGCTTGTTTGTGATCGCTTGAAAACGGCTTCGGATCATCAGAAATCCTACGCGGATTTGAAGCGTAGAGAGATTGAATACTCTGTTGGGGATCGAATGTTCTTGAAAGTGTCACCTTAAAAGAAGGTGATGTGGTTCAGACGTAAGGGAAATCTTAGTTTGAGGTTCATTTAACAGTATGGGGTTGGAGCGTATAGGTCCTGTGTCTTATCGGTTGAGGTTACCTCCTTAGTTGCAGAAGATTCATGATGTGTTTCATGTGTCGGTGTTGCAGAGGTATCGGTCGGATCCATCGCATATTATGCCGATGGAGGAAATTGAGTTGCAACCGGATTTGTCTTATGATGAGGAACCTGTTGAGATTCTTGATTCTAGTAGTAACGTTCTTCGTGGCAAAATAATCAAGCTTGTAAAGGTGTTGTGGCGACATCGTGGAGTTAAGGAGGCCACGTGGGAGAGTAATGCGGACATGATGAAACAGTTTCTGCATTTTTTCCTTCAGGTAAAATTTCAAGGACGAAATTTCCTAAGTGGGGGAAAGTTGTAATGCCCCGGTTTTGGGCCTAGGAGTTTCTACGTTGATTAGACGGTCCGGTGGACCAAATTAGAGATTCGAGTCGGATTCAGGATTAAAATCGGAATAAATAAGCAAGAAAAATATGGGGAAAATATCTAAAAATCATTACTTATTATATGGATATTTTTGGAAAATGGAACTTGGAAATTAGACATTTTGGCTAGTGACCAAAATGTAAATATTGAAAATTGTTTTAGTGACTGTTTTGAAAAAAGATCAAAACTTTGAATCTTTAAGGAGCTATTTTACCTCATATTTTAATCTGGTTTTCCTTTTAACTTGGATTATTTTTAATGAGTTTAAATTAAGGAAATTAAAAGGGAATTAATTAAGAAAGGTGGTTATTTTCCTAAAAACAATTTTAACGTAACTTCTCTTCTCAACCTTTTCTCTCAACTTCTCTTCAGCCAAACACTTTCCTTTGCATCAAATATTTGAGGTAATGTTCTTGATTTCTTAAACCTTTGATTTTTAATGGATTCTTTAATCTTATTTTCCAAAATCTCATTGTTATCTTTTATTTTTCAAGAGTAAAACATCCAATTGAGAGGAAATTCACTCATTAGAGGTAAGGTTCGTTCTTCTCCTCTAATGAATGGTTCTTTATTGAAATTCTCAAGTATTTGATCATTGTTTAATGTTTTCTGATGAGATTTATGATTTAATTATGGAAATTGGTTAAATCAAGGTTTAATTGATGAGATTAAGTGATTTTCGTTTCAGATCTATTTTGCTAAATTATTGATTGATTATAATCATAATTTTGATGTTTTATAATGTTAATAAGTTGGTTTTAACACTGGGATCCCGAAACTATGTGGATATCTAATTTGTTAGGTTGTTAGTGTTGTGTTTTTGGCGCGTTATGGGTGTTTAATGAATTCTGGAGGTATGAGGATGATGTTAGGTTGTTTTTGGATGTCAATTGAAGTTAATTGATGGATTAAACCTTTAGGTTTTGGCTGGGTTAAGTGTAGATGGTTTTTGATGTTGATTTCAGTTGTTGCGGAAGGATTTTTGGATAGAGTTGTTGAGGATTAATGTTGCTGGGTCTTTGAATGTGTTGAGTGGATCAATCGAATCAAAATTTGCCAAGAGAGGGGAATTGGTTTTTTAACGTGGAAGGGAGTAAATTGAAAATATAAAAATGAAGACAAGACAATTTATAGTGGTTCAAGCTTTGAACAAGCTCTACATCCACTACCTTAGCTCACACTAAGGATTTTGAACAATATCCACAGATATTCTTCCCCTTTTCTAGGCTTAGGAGGTAACCTTTACAAACCGATTAATCTTTTTACCCAAATATTAACCAAGACACTCTCTTTACAAAGAAGAAATGACAAGCTTAAGATTATCTCTCACAATATTGATATGTTGCCCAAATTACAAACAAACTCTCCCCAAACTTGAATGAAATGCATACAATGAAAATTACAACAAGTGGGGTACAAGAATTTGATTCTTTAAGCTTAAAGGTTTGGATATGTGCTTGGATGTTGCAAATAGGTTCAATAGTTATTGTTGAGGCTTTTGTGGCTTGCTTTTATACCCTTGCATTGATTTCTAGTTGTTTGGGTGATTGAAATCATCATTGTAGTTGTTGGGCTACATTTTTCCCACCATAAAATGCACTTCACCAACCAACCATATCGGTACACGATGGCCCATATCGATACCTGTCTATAAGAAGAAAGAGTCGTTGTGTATAAAATAGCAGGGGCGTATCGATACGCGAGAAGGCGTATCCGTACGGTTTAAGTGTAAATCAAGGGGCGTATCGATACTCTATGACCGTATCGATACGAATTTTGCACACTAGAATCCTGATTGAAAGTTGAGTGAAAAATGTATCGATATGCTATTAGAGGCGTATCGGTACGACCCAACTGCCGTTTGAATATTTATGATTCCCCAGAACTAACATGTAATGGATAGTTTATTAAACGCAAAGATACATTGAATCAAACCAAACTGTATCGATACGGGAACCTTATTGGTACTCTATGCCTTTGAAATAAAATCTAATTAAAAAACGTATCGATACGGCACCGTATCGGTACACTTTAGGCAATTACAATCCAGTAGCCTAAAACTGTATCGATACGACTATAGCATATCGATACTCCTTAGCGTAACTGTACAATTTGGCTTGAAAAACTTAGGAAAAATTTGTTTGGTTTGATTGTTTTGACTTAGAAAAAGTTTTGGTTCAAATTGCTTGTCAATTTCTGAGACTTTAGAATACTTAAAAATTTATTTACTTTTACAAATAAGTCCTTAGACAATTTGTTATATCAAAATCAAATTAGGTTTTACAATCTCCCACTTTTTGATATAACAAAATCAAAGTAAATTTTTAAGTATTTTGAAAACTTTGAAAAGGTTACTCCCCCTCAATTTAAGATAGGTTTTCAAAAGTTTGTAAGAATTTAGACCTTTTTTACACTTCTCCCCCTTTTTGTTAGATCAAAATCAATGCATATAACAAGGATATAGACAAGAGATATAACAATGAAGCATAATAATAATAATCAAAGCAACATAATATCATTAAACTTAAAAAAATATCCAAAGCAACATAAGTTAAAAAAATACGAACTTAAATCCAGACATAAAACTTAAACTAAACAAATATCAAAGCATGTGGTTCTTAAAAGCAATAACATAGGTGCACAAAAATTAAAAACCTAAGATGATATGATATGCAATGGAATGCACTAGAACTCGTCCCCATCATCGTTTTCATCATCTTCATCCATATCCTCTTCATCATTGTCATCGTGTTTGGGCGGAGGAGCGCGAGAATTCAGCCAAGCACCATGGAAGACGGTGAGAGAGACATCCATGGAGGCTTATTGTTGCTCGATGGTGGTGGAACGTTGCTCAACAGAGGTGACTTTGTTCTCAATGACCCAAACTCGTTCTTCCAATGAGGTGAAACGTGTATCAATAGCGACAAACCCCGAGTTCATGGTGATATCTATAGAGGCCATATTTGGGTGCAAAGATGTGAATTGCTCATTAAGATACACCATGAGGGCATCCATGGAAGGTGGAGCATGATGAGCAATGGGACCTTGTGGAGCCACCGGAGGAGGCTGAGCCTCTTGAGGAGGAGAATTAGCCATACGAACCCACTCGTTGTTGATGAATTAGAATTTGGCACGAGTAAGAGAGTGTTCATCGATCGATTTACCAAGAGGCTCAGCGGCATCCTGTGAACAATTGATCTCCAAGGAATGAAAGAGATGACTCAAGGCCGCGCCATAGTAGAAAGACTTGACTTGATCGGTGTGGCGGTGTTGGATAAGATATACCAAGTCGGCAAAACATAATTTGACAAAGGTTTGGGCGCTTACCCTCATGGAAACATCGAAGCCAAAAGGCATCAACTTGGTGGATGGTTGAGAATTTACCACCGGAAGGACGACGCCACCAAGAGATGATAAGGTGAAGGATATGATCATGGGCATCTAAAACGGTTACGAAGCCAAGTTGACCATGTCCCAAAGAGTGTTCATCATCAATCATAATATTTGCAAAACCAAAAACATTGCATAAAGTATCTTGATCAATTCGAAATTTCTTTCCCATCAAATAATACTCAATGGCTATAACTTCGTTTCTTTCAGAATCATGAATGCAACGGGCATTGGCATAAAAAATCAAAACAAGATTTCGATATAAAGACGGGAATAAGTTTAAAAAGGCAAGAGTTTCCATTGTTACATCAACCCAAAGTATTTGAATTTAAAACGTTCCGAGTTTAGAAAAGGGATTGAAACAACTCGCTCATCCCGAATGATAAATGCTTGATATTGTTTGTAATGAGCCAAAGCCTTGGGTGTTAGAAAACTATTTTGAATGATATAGCCAAGGTTTGGTTTAGTAATACCCTCGTTTTCCAAATTGGGATTAGAAGAACTTGATGGCAAGTCTTTTCTTGGTATCTTTTTAAGTCCCATTATAAACCTGAAAACATCAAAACAATTCGAAAACAATGTATGCAATTATCATCAGATTCGACCCAATAAATATTCCAATAATTTAAGGTATTGTGAAAAACACTGTATTTTAAGTTTTAAAAATATATATAACTATAAAAATAATTTTTGAGAAAAAGAAATTTGAAAAATAGTTTACAAAAATATATAGTATAATTTTATATTCGAACAAAAAATGTTCAGATTTTAAAGAGTTTTTGCAAAAACTTCAAAATCCATACTATGAAAATACTATGTATACAAAAATTAATTGAAAACAACAATTAAAATTAAACGAAAAATTAAAAAGAAAAGGGTTTTATACCTTGAGTTATGAAATTGGATGAATGATGGGATGAGAATGCACCATTTTGATATAAAAGCTTAGCCTTGATGTGTTGATGAAAAACCCTCAAAAGATTTTAGGTTTGGTGTGCAAAATCAAAGAGTTTGAGGGGGATTTTATAGCCCAAAATCGGCTAGGGTTTCAGAGAAATAGGAAGATATGTTTTAATTAAAATGGGATACTCGTTTAAAGGCCATTTAAAGCTCCAGCGGCATACCGTATCGATATGCATACGTGGCATATCGATCCACCGTATCGGTATGGTTTTCAAACCAAATCGATACGCGTGACCGTGTCGATACAGTTAAGACTGTATCGAAGCACATTTAGCAACCTGTATCGATACGCTATGACCCATATCTATACGTCTTTGCCAGATTTGACATTTTAGGCATAAAGTAGTCCAAAACACGAATTTCAACCGATCTTAAAAGCATGTGAATGATGACTGAACAACATGAATAGGAAAAAATTAGATGCATACTCCCCCTAGCAGCAAGCATAGATGCATCAAGAAGAAAAACTACAAAAGCATGATCATCATTCAAAATTCAAGCAAAATTTTGCACGAAAAGGCTCTAGAAGGTCAAGATAGGTTGGTTAAACCTGACTCTCTCCTAAGAGTCTAAAAACGCTCTTTGTCTAAAGGTTTTGTAAAGATGTCCGCTAGTTGGTTTAAGGTATCAACAGACTCTAGAACAACATCATTCTTTAAGACATAATCTCTAATGAAATGATATCTTATCTCTATGTGCTTGGTTCTAGAATGTTGGATGGGATTCTTAGTGAGACAAATGGCACTAGTGTTGTCACACTTAAGGGGTATGGTACCTACATCAATTCCATAGTCTAGAAGTTGTTGCTTCATCCAAAGGACTTGAACACAACAACTTCTGGCCAATATATATTCCGCTTCGGTGGTAGATAAAGCTACACTATTTTGTTTCTTAGAGAACCAAGATATGAGCATACTAACTAGAAATTGGAAAGTGTCAGATGTACTTTTTCTATCTATCTTACAACCTCTATAATCCGCATCGGAATAAGCATGTAGGTTAAAGGAAGAGTTTCTAGGATACCAAAAACCTAAATAATGAGTGTCTCTAAGATATCTAAAGATTCTCTTAATGGCTATAAGGTGTGATTCTCTAGAACTGGCTTGGAACCTAGCACACAAGCAAACACTAAACATAATGTTGGGTCTACTTGCAGCAAGGTAAAGCAAAGAACAAATCATTGAACGATAAAGCTTAGAATCAACACACTTACCTCATTCATCTTTGTCAAGCTTAATTGATGAGCTTATTGGAGTGGCTTGAGGCTCCACATTCTCCAAGCCAAACTTCTTGAGCATATCCTTGATGTACTTAGCTTGATTGATGAAGATGTCATCCTTCA
This sequence comes from Hibiscus mutabilis, assembly GCA_019671005.1. Classification (NCBI taxonomy): domain Eukaryota; kingdom Viridiplantae; phylum Streptophyta; class Magnoliopsida; order Malvales; family Malvaceae; genus Hibiscus; species Hibiscus mutabilis. The sequence goes on along the minus strand of CM033718.1, from coordinate 9,619,773 downwards.
TTTGCTTGATTTGGAGTCCCAAGAAGAATGAGAGCTCCCCCATCATGCTTATCTTAAACTCACCTTGCATTAACTTAGAAAATTCTTGATAATACAACTCATTAGTAGAACCAAAAACTATATCATCAATATAAATTTGTACTACTAAGATGTCATTGTCATTTCTTTTAATGAAAAGTGTAGTGTCTACCCTTCCTTTTTCAAAATCTTTTTCAACCAAAAAGTTTGAAAGCCTTTCATACCAAGCTGTAACAGCTTGTTTCAAACCATATAAAGCTTTGGTTAATCTAAAAACATGGTTTGGAAAAATTGAATCTTCAAAACCGACATACACTTCTTCATTTATAAAACCATTTAAAAATGCACTTTTTACATCCATTTGAAAAATCTTGAATTCATGATAACATGCAAATGCAAGAAGCATCCTAATTGCTTCTATTCTAGCTACAAGTGCATATGTTTCATCAAAATCAATTCCCTCTTCTTGAGTGTAACCTTGAGCAACAAGTCTAGCCTTGTTTCTCACTATGTTACCACTCTCATCTAGCTTGTTTCTAAAAACCCATTTAGTTCCTATAGTAGATTTATTACTAGGCCTATCAACTAATGTCCATACTTTACTCCTCTCAAATTGATTAAGTTCTTCTTGCATGGCCAATATCCAAAAATTATCTTTTAATGCTTCTTTGATATTTTTAGGCTCAATGCATGAAATGAAAGTATCATTATTAAGCAATTTAAAAGAGGATCTAGTGGTTACCCTCTTGGATGGATCACCCAAGATTTCACCATCTTTGACATAGTTAAGTTCCCTTGGGTAGCTCACTTCCTTTTCACCAAGATTCATGTCCTTCAAGGCTTCTATGGGAGGATCTTGTGCTTCTTCTTCTTTGGTTGGAATCTCATCCACCTTTGATGATTTTCCACCATCATTGGCTTTAATGATCCCTACATCATTATTATCACAAGAACCCTTCCTCGGAAGGAGGTTATCATCGAAAACCACATGTATAGATTCTTCTACAACTAAGGTTCTTTTATTAAAAACTTGATAGGCTTTAGAATTTAAAGAATAACCTAAGAAAATAGCTTCATCATTTTTAGCATCAAATTTACCTAAATTATCTTTTTCGTTGTTTAAAACAAAACACTTGCATCCAAAAGGATAAAAATAGCTAATGTTAGGCTTCTTTGATTTTAAAATCTCGTAAGGAGTTTTCTTTAAAATTGGTCTAATCATTACTCGATTTATGATATAACAAACGGTGTTTGTGGCTTCCGCCCAAAAATACTTAGGTAAATTGCTTTCACAAAGCATGGTTCTAGCCATTTCTTCTAAACTATAGTTTTTCCTCTCAACTACCCCATTTTGTTGAGGAGTGCGAGGTGCAGAAAATTATGGCTAATACCATTAGAGTTACAAAAATCATCAAAACCTAGATTTTGAAATTCTGTTCCATGGTCACTTCTAATATGGGAAATATTTTGACCAAGGTCATTTTGAGTGATTTTTGAAAATGTGATGAACTTTTCTAAAGCCTCATCTTTAGTACTTAAAAAGAGAACCCAAGTGTATCTAGAGAAGTCATCTACTAAAACATATGCATATGATTTTCCACCCAAGCTAGTTGTCCTAATTGGCCCAAAGAGATCCATATGGATCAATTGTAATACCCTACTAGATGAAACATCATTAATGGATTTAAAAAAGACTCATTTTTGTTTACCCTTAGCACATGCATCACAAATTTTATCTAAAGAGAATTTTAGCTTAGGTAAACCTCTTACTAGATTTTGAGAAACCAATTTCTCTAAAACACTTATGCTAGCATGCTTTAGTTTCCTATGCCATAACCATGCATCATTTTCATTTTGAGCAACCAAACATGCATGGGATGTATGAATATCATCTAAATGCACCATGTATATGTTACCTATGCGATGACCAATGAGCATTGTTTTATTTGTTTTAATGTCCACAATTTTTCAACCATTAACATCAAAAAGAACATTAAAACCCTTATCACACAATTGACTAATACTCAATAAGTTATGCTTTAGACCATTGACATATAAAACATCTTCAATAAGAATAGAAGAGAGATTACCAATGGAACTAATACCCCCAATGTGGCCTTTGGAGTTGTCACCAAATGTCACCACTCCACCACTCTTTGGCTTTAGCTCCATGAATCTACTCTTGTAACCGATAATGTATCTTGAGCATCCACTATCAAGGTACCAAGTGTTTTGACTTGAAGCTTTGGCGTTGTAGCAATGCTCCCCCTACAAATAAATAATTAATTCTTAATTTTTGGTACCCAAATCATTTTGGGTCCATGAGTATTAGCTCCCAAAAGCTTGGTTCCCTTAGGAATCCAATAAGCAATAGCATTCATATTGTTAGAAACAACAAGTTCCTTATGAACCCATACACTCCTAACTCTTTTAGTTCTAAATTGCTTTTGAAAGCTTCTTTGTTTGGGGTTAAAAGGCTTTCTCTTAACATATTGGGTTTTTGAATAACTTCATTTTTCAAAAGCATTTTCCCAATAGTAAGAGAAGTTTTAAGATTATCCACCTCCTTTGTGTGATAATCTTGGAAATTAGAAAGAAGTTTTTCTAAATCGAGATTTTTTTAAGCTCATTTGAAACATTTATCAAATATAAAACTTTATTTTTTTCAATTCTGAGTTAGTTTTTAAAAGAGAATCATTTTGAGTTTTTAAATCAGCAGTAGTTTTATTGTTTTTCAAAATTGATTCTTTGAAATTTTCAACTAACTCATCGTAAACATCTTGCAACTCATCATATGCATCATATAATTCATCATAAGTAAGATTAATAGATGATGAGTTAGAGTTTACCATTTGGTTCTCCTCAAAGGCTATGAGGCAAGGAATGGCCACCTCTTGCTCTTCCTCCTCGGATGATTCTTCATCACTCAAAGTGGCAAGTTGGGCCTTGAGCTTCTTATTCTTCATGAAGCTCTTCTTTTTGAGTTGGGGACACTCGGTTCGGATATGCCCCGGCTTCTTACACTCATAACATATGAGTTGGTCATTCTCTTCTTCTTTGCCTTTGTTCTTGAAGTCTCTTATTAAGTTGAATTTCTTACCCCGGTTGGACTTTATGAACCGAGTGAAGCGCTTGGCTAGCATGGCCATATCTTCGTCTTACACCTCGCTTGAATCACTCTCACAAAAGGAAACTTTGAGAGCAATCCCAAGCTTCTTCTTTTCACTCTCTTTCTTCTTCACTTTCTTCTCTTCTTCCCCTCTTTGCTTCATAATCTCCTGAGTAAGGAGGGATTTAACAAGAGCATCAAGCTTGAGAGTCTTCAAATCTCTAGCTTCGATGTTGTTCTTTTGCTATCCCATGATTCCAGAAGAGAGTAGAGGAGCTTCCAGACTAACTTGTCTTCGGGAATGATCTCATCGAAGCCCTTGAGACCATTTACGATAACGGAGAAGCGGTCGAACATCTTTGTTATGCTCTCATTGGCCTCCATCTTAAAATTCTCATAACTAAGATTGAGAAGCCCGATCTTCATCTCCTTGACGTCGCTTATTCCTTCATAGAATGTCTCAAGTGTGTCCCATACTTCTTTTACCCTTGAGATTGAGGACACTTTCGAGTAGATGTCCGGTCCAAGAGAGAAAAATAGCATTTGCAAGGCCTTGACATTGACTTACAATTTCTTTCGATCATCTTCACCCATTTCCACCTTTGTCTTTGGAATGAGTCTTCCTTCTCCATCTCTCTTCATAGGGATTGTTGGTCCATCTTCTACCACATCCCAAAGTAAGTAATCGTTGAACTTGATGAAGAGCATCATCTTATTCTTCCAATAGGGATAGTTATCCCCTATTGAAGAAGGGTGGTTTGGTGATCGATTGTGACTCGTACATGCTTGGCCCAGAGGTGGATGCCATTGCTTGATGTTGGTTAATCGAACTCTTCTAATGATCTCCTCAAGAGGGTGTTAATCCTTCTAGTGAGTGTAGCTCTGATACCAATTGTTGAGTGGATCAATCGAATCGAAATTTGCCAAGAGAGGGTGAATTGGTTTTTTAAAGTGGAAGTGAGCAAATTGAAAATGAAAAAATGAAGACAAGGCAATTTATAGTGGTTCAAGCTTTGAACAAGCTCTACATCCACTACCTTAGCTCCCACTAAGGATTTTGAACAATATCCACTAGATATTCTTCCGGTTTTCTAAGCTTAGGAGGTAACCTTTACAAACTGATTAATCTTTCTACCCAAAGATTAATCAAGACATTCTCTTTACAAAGAAGAAATGACAAGCTAAAGATTATCTCTCACAAGATTGATATGTTACCTAAATTACAAACAAACTCTCCCGAAACTTGAATGAAATGTATACAATGAAAATTACAACAAGTGGGGTACAAGAATTTGACTCTTTAAGCTCAAAGGTTTGGATATGTGCTTGGATGTTGCAAATAGGTTCAATAGTTATTGATGAGGCTTTTGTGGCTTGCTTTTATACCCTTGCATTGATTTCTAGCCGTTTGGGTGGTTAAAATCATTATTGTAGCCATTGGGCTGCATTTTTTCCACCATCAATACACTTCACCAACCAACCATATTAGTGCACGAAGACCCGTATCGATACCTATCTATAAGAAGAAAGAGTTGTTGTGTACAAAATAACAGGGGCATATCGATACGCGAGAAGGCATATAAGTACGGTTCATGTGTAAATCAAGGGGCATATTCATACTCTATGACCGTATCGAATGAACTTTGCTCACTAGGATCCTGATTGAAAGTTGAGTATGCCTTTGAAATAAAAGGCGTATCAGTACGGTCCAACGACCGTTTGAATTTTGATGATTCCCCATAACTGACATGCAACAGATAGTTTATTAAACGCAAAGATACACTGAATCAAACTAAATCGTATCGATACGGGATTACCGTATCGGTACACTATGCCTTTGAAATAAAATCTAATTAAAAAATGTATCGATGCGGTTTGAACCGTATCAGTACACTTTAGGCAATTACAATCCCAGTAGCCTAAAACTGTATCGATACGACTATAGCGTATCGATACTCCTTAGCGTAACTGTATAATTTCACTTGAAAAACTTAGGAAAAACTTGTTTGGTTTGATTGTTTTGACTTAGAAAAAGTTTTGGTTCAAATTGCTTGTCAATTTGTGAGACTTTAGAATACTTAAAAATTTATTTACTTTTACAAATAAGTCCTTAGACAATTTGTTATATCAAAATCAAATTAGGTTTTATAGAATGCATTTTGATTCATTGAATCACCTATTTTTATGTGGTTAAATCATGGGTGATTGATCCTCAAGCTTGTGGCACCGTTTCAGAAGCTTTGAAGGAGTAGTTTGCATCGACGAACGAGGCTTTGCGATGTTGGTGAGTGAGAACGTGGATTTCAGCTTTGAAATGGTTTAAAGTTTATTTTGGGAGATTAAATTTAGCTTGAAACGCTGGTTTAAACTCGGAGGTAAGTATAAAGAGATTTTTCCATCGGTCGTGCTTTGGCGAAATTGTTTTTATGCACTTGTTTTTTATTACATGGTACCTACCGTTGAAGCATATTTTAAAGCATATTTTATACTGTTTTTGATCATATGTTGATGATAGATGCATTGGGAAAATAATCCATGTAAGTATGTGGAATACTTGTTAATGCATGGTTTGATGCATTGAAAATGGTTTTGATTGTTGCTTATAAAACCAGTGAGCTACATGGTTAATGATGAATTATATTGGTAAGTGATTTGGTTTAAAATATTATCGGATATAGTTGGTCAACCATAAGATTGATAGTGCACTATAAAAAGTCACATCGGGTGTTAAGAGGTTTATGTGTATCGAATACTCCACCACGATTACCCTAACGGTTGAGGGGTTATATGGTACCAAAAACTCTCGTTAGCATTTTATGCATCTAACCAATGATTAGGTTGTGATTGTACCCGGTTGTGATTGTACCTTGTATTTCAGTTGAGATGGCATGAAGTGTTGAGAGGACACTTGTTGAATCCGTGTATCCGATATAATATTTTGTAAAATGGAACTTGGTTCATGATCACTTGAAAGCCAATATAATTGATAATGTATCGTGTTGTTGGATTATGTTGTATAATGTTGGTTTATACATGTTTACTCTTTAAGCCTTGCATATGGGTTGTTATGCATGGGAAAGCTTAAATTGAGGGTAGCAAATGAGATTTTGTTGTTGATCCATGATACATGTTGCATATGGTTTAATATGCATGTTTTGGAAATGTTAAAGTGCATAGTTTGAAAGACATGATGTTTTGAAAATAGGTTTTAAAATGTTGAACTCATGAGAGTTGAAAACTGATTTTAATTGCATTGATGGTGTAGTATTTTGAGCACTCCTCACTAAGTCTTGTGTGCTTACGCTCTCTTTTTTCCATCAATGCAGAGGATTAAAGGTTGGAGACATGGAGCAAGCGAGGGGAAATCCAAAGACTTAAATACCTTAAAAGTACAGTTTTTCGAACTAGACTAGTAGTAATAAAGGCAATAGGGGTTCATTGTGGTTTGGGAGGATTATTTGATAAACTCCATGTTTGTGCAAGTTTTTAATGTCGTTGTGGTGTTGTAAGAGGCTTTATAAGGTTGTTTTTGTTATGTGGATTCATGTTTTGAGTTTTGGATGGTTGAGTTCTAGGAAGCATGCCTCTAGATTTCATGATTGAAGTATGATGTTGTGTTTTAAGCATGTTTCCTTGATATTCTGGTTTGGTTTAATCTGTAGATAAGTGATACACATGTTTATGACTTGTTAAGGCATGTTTGAATCCAAGTTCGAAAGGAAAACCAGCAAATTTGGACATTATAGGTCTAGGAGTACCCGGTTGCAATCGAGTAGGGAATAACCAAAAACTGTAGGGATCTGAGCCGATGGGTATGGTAAATAATAGAAATCTTCACCCACGGGGACGGGGAAAAGCGAAGTTTTAAAACCAAAACTCAATTGGGGATGAGGACGCGGATTGCTATATCCGAAACGTGGGGATAACCGAACCGTACCCGTATAAATTACCGTGGGGATCCCCAAAAAAATATTCACAGGAATCCCGATATTTTACAAAGTTTGATGGCCATAAAGGCAATTTACCTATTTTTTTATCAAAAATCTAATCTCACTTGAGTAAGGCCGGTTGGAGTAAGTTTGAAAATTTTTCGTAAATTCTATAAAAAAAATAATTAGAATGTTGTCTATACATTGTTGTAAACCTGATTTATTCTAGTTTTGTTTATAAAATACACGATTGTCGATTTCGATATGTATTTTAAATGATATGAATATTGAAAGATTATAAAATTTTGATAGCAGATTTCTTAAAAAAAATAGCAATGACTTTGAAAAATCACCAAAAATTCTGCAAGATAAATTAGGAAGTGAGCCTTATACTTCTATAATCATATAGAAGTCTAGATTCGTTTAAAACAAACAGTTATCGATTTCAAGTTAAATATTAGGAATTATTAATTTTTTAGTGAGCAAAGGTTAGAAGAAAAGACAACAAATTGTTTCTAGAAAACAATAACAGTGGTTTCGTAAATTCACCATAAATTGTACAGTAAAATTAGAAGAGGTAATTTATATGGTTGAAAAGATTATAGAATCTAGTTCCTTTTAGAACAAACAAATCATGATTTAGAACTATAGATTATTAGTTACATATTTTCTTTTAAAGATAATACAGGCTTCCGTGTTTCAACAATTAATATTTAAGTCATGTTTTATAGTTTCGAAATGATTTGTTTGTTGTTTGGTAAACTAAAGTTATCTTTTATGTTAGTAATTTTAGAGATTTAATGTTGGTATTTGTTTTAATGTATTAAGTTATGTTTATTTTTTGGGTATAGGGATTAACTGAAAATCGCGACATCTGTAAGGGATGGGTATGAGGACGAAAAAATCTCCAAAAGGTTTAATGGGGATTCCCTGAAACCGTATCCGCAAGTGTTGGGGACGGAATGGAAAATGCAAAATCGTCTTCGATCTGCCCCGTTGCCACCCCTAGTACAGAGTACTATAATTTTCTACATTAAAAATTTTATTTCATATAAATTTTGATATTTTCATATCATGTTCGTATTAATTATTTTTTCTTACGTCATTTAACTATTTTGCACCTAAACTTATCATATTTTACGTGGTTTATATAATTTATTTTAATTTTAAATCCAGTTACTTAAAATTATATTATATCATTTATATGATAATAATATACTTAGTATTTTCAAAATCTTATTTTAATTCTCCAAACATAGTGAGACCAATTGCAGTATATATAAAAGTAATCTGCCTAGTTGTGATGTATCATACAATTTGTGGTTGTGTAATTAGTAGTGAACGTGGGCATGCTCATTACTAAGGCAAATTAATGATGGAGCACATAGGCAGCAGCGGCGAGGTACGTATAGTGGAAAGACTAGGGGGCCGAATGTTGTAATTAGATTTTCCTAATTTGGTTTTCAATTTTTTGTGTTTAATTTTGATATATATATTATTTTGTAATCTTTTTGATAGTATGATAAGAATTGTGTCGCATGATGACATATTTTCGAAGTGTCATATTATAAAAATAAAAGAATAAAAATTCATAAATTTAAAGAATAGATCGATAAAAAGAATTAAAGATAACACTAAGAAAATAGAATTCAAGGACTAAAAAGTTATTTATCGCTTAATTTTTTTAGTCGTTTGGTATTAGTTTGAAAACTGCCGGTTTGGTGCATGTTTACATCGCTCCAACGGTATAGCAACAGGCAGTTCCGCATTGAACATGCTATTACCCCCACGAAATTGGTTGCTTTTGGCATTCATTCTACCGAACATTACTATAAGAAAAGATGCATGTATTGCTAGTTTGATCCCCTATGTGAGAATAAGGAAGGTTTGACATTTTGAATGGACCAAATCCTTTTCCTTTACAATTAAATTGCTCGTAAATGTATCAACGGGATTAGTCCAAGTGGTAAATAAATTGGTATCGTTTAAGTAGGTCTCGAGTTCGAGACTTTGTGTATGCAGAAAATTCTTGTTGAGAGACTCATCGATCAAAGCTAAGTGTGCAACGTGTGTCAGTCTAGATTAGTCAGGCCAAAGCCTTAGAGAACTGAGAGTGCAAAAATGTAAATTAGATATAAGCAGTAATGGACCGGAATTCCCTTAAAATTTTTGAAAAATTTTAGTTTAAGCTTCTAATTTTCTTTGAATTTTTTTGTTGACAATCTAATTTTACACCCCTAAAATTTTATAATTTTACATCTTACATTTTTAATATAACTTAATAATAGTTCGTATCAATCATATAAAAATCTGTCTGTCCTTGTATATTTGGGGCGAGTAAAAACTCCAACAAGCAGACAAAGCCGGTCCAAAAGCATTGGAGGTTCAATCACATCGTGACCAATAACCAGCGAAGAAAAGCAAGATGCTTGCTACCCATATGCAGAGCAGCAAAACCAGGACGTTTGCGCCGAAACAGTGGTCGTAAACCTCTTGGATTGAGTGATTTAAGATTCGAATATTGTAATAAATAGACATTTTATTTAAAAATTAGATTGATTTGATTTTAAATATAATTGAAATTCATATACTTCGTAGACACATAAGAATTTCGGAACAAATTAACAAAAATGATGTAATAAAATATGTTTTTTTGTTTCTTCTGTTCAACAGAATTAGCTTCTAATTCTACAATTGAGGTAACAAAATTTCTAGCTGAAATCCAATGGAGCTACAAAGCTAAGCTTCTATAATAAACAGTCACCAATGTTCATCGTCACCCCTCGTTTTGGCGGCTAATAAGATCCAACGACCGAGATTGTCTGCAACTTTTCACCCGCAACAAACCGTACAATTTCTTGAACTCCTTTACCGCGTTTATACCTTCTTTATAAAAAGACCCGCTCGGTTCACCATTTTCCTCGACCGACCGCCGTCCGATATTCAAAGCCCCTCTTCCGTCACCGTCCGTTTGTAATGCGTTGATGACCATTTTCAAAGCTCGGCTCGGTGAATTCCGGTTGGCAATCATTAACTCGCTAATCTCAGCCGGGCTTAAACTCGCTCCGTTTCGGAAAATCTCCTCTACTTGCGGGAACAACTTATGATCCTTGAGCCCTAGATAACTATTGGCCAGCGTTTTAAAAGAAGTGAAATTACATAATGGGAAATGTAAATGAACATCAATTCTTCCCGGTCTAAGAATCGCCGGGTCCACGTGATCTTTGCTGTTCATCGTGAAGACCATGACTCTCTCTTCGCCGCAACTAGAGGTTAAAATCCCGTCCATGAAACTTAAAATCCCCGATAAACTCACGGCCGTCGATTTCTCCGTCAAATACCGGTCGAGATCCTCGATAACGATCAACGATTTGGCCGTGCTTTGTAACAAGAGAAATTTAAGGTCGGAATCATCGGAAGCTTTGGACAAATCAATGTCGTAAACATCGTAACTCAAGAAATTAGCCATGGCAGCAATAAAGCTTGATTTCCCGGTACCTGAAGGACCGTAAAGAAGGTAGCTCCGTTTCCATACCCGACCCAGCCGATGATAATACTGTTTGGCCTTCGCGAAAGAGTAGAGATCGGATTTGACTTTGTTTTTAAGGTCCGACTCCATGGCTAGATTTTCAAACGACGAAGGATGCGTGAAAGGGACGGATCTCCACCGTCCCTTTCGATCATCGTGATTATCGACGACGTTCATGTAAAGCTTCAATTCCCGGTTCTTCTCATCGAATTCATCGGAAACCGTGTGGATGTGTTGGAGATAAGGCCGAAGAACTCTCCGTTTATCGGCTTTTCGAATCTTTAACACCAAATTTTTCTCTTCGTTAATCCAGAAAATCTTGGCACCCAAAAAATCGTCCTCGATTATTTGGTTTGGGCCGAGATGGAGGACGATTTCATTCGGGTTTTTTCCGGCGAAGAGGTTGGTGAAATCGGAATCTTCGATGGAAGTGAGGGGATTCAGATAAACCAGAACTTTGTGATAAAATTGGTTTCTCTGCATGCTTTCATTGAATTCTGGGACTTTGAAGAACTGGTAGACATGGAACCAATCTTCAATGGAACGCCACTTTTTCTTGACAAAATATATCAACCCGGTTTTGATCAAAACAACCCGGAAAAGGAAAAGGAAAATATAAGTTAGCAACAAGGAGAAAATTAGAACAAATAGATTGTAAATAATCGTCATTGTTTCAACAATCTAAGGCCTGCAACCTAAAGGAGGGGGATTTAAAGGGGAATTTTTCATTTTGTGGGGATGAATAAACATTTTTTTTTCTGGGAAGAGGAGTAGTTTAAGGAAATTGAAAGGAGCGGGGGAATTTAAGATCAAAACTTAAAAGATCAAAATTTCTTTTTTATTAATCGTGAATTAATTGTAAAGTAAATTTTATCTTTATAATTTTTTATCAAGTATGATTTTATCTTTATAATTGGTTTAAGTGCGCCATAATCCCTTAAAGTTTTTTAAAAAAAAATTAATTAAACCCTTAAATTTTTAAGCCTTAAATTTTTTTCATTCAATTAAGCTTTTGAACTAATAAATTGAATCGATTAAGTTATTTGATTAGTTTTAATCGTTGAATTTTAAAAAATAATATTTAGATATGACTGTCACATGATACGCTATAGTTATATCGCGTGACATTACAGTTCTTTTAAATATATATTTTTTTAGTTTTTGTAAGTTTTTCTAACATTTAAAGAATTTTTAAAACAAAATAGTTGTTTTGAAAATGTCAAGCGACAATATTGTGACATGACGTACTTCACCAACTAATAAAAATTCTTTAGATTTAACATTAAATATTGGTCAAATAGTTTGATTGATCCAATTTATTACTTCAAGGCCTTAATTGAGTGAAAAAAAAATTAATGGCTTAATTGATTTTTTTAAATGTCTAAGAGCTTCTTACACACCCTTAATCCTAATTTAATTTGATAACTTTTAAATTTCTATCTTTTAAATTTTAAAATTTCAGTTCAGATAAATAAAACTTGTGAAATTTGTTAAAATAATTCTTATTATTAGTTATTGTATCATGCGTAAGTTGTAGGTTTAGCTTTTATGCTCTGATTTAATATTTTAAATTTTTATAATTAAGTCATATTATTTATGTATCATTTGCGTTAATACTAAAATTTAAAAATTAAAAAGTATTAAATTAAGATATAAGATTAAATTCACAAGTTATACATAATACAAGAAATAATAAGAACTTGACCAACTAAAGAAACATATGTTATAAAAAAAAATCTCGAAAAGCATTTTGAAAGATGATGCTTGCGAGAAAGAAATGGATTTCGGTTAAATATTTATTTTATATATACTGTAAACATTATCTATAATTTTTAAAAATTTTAATTAAATGAAATTACATTATTGAATACATTTGAATTCATAACCTCTAAATTATTAGAATAATAATATTAATTAAATTAAGATTCAATTAAATAATTAGTATATGTTAAATAATATTTGTTGCTATTTGGAGATTAAAATAGAGATTTTTCATAAGTGTTAAGTACATTAGTAAGGTACATTATACTCTTAAAGAGAGAACGTGAGTTCAAACTTCAGAAATAAAATTATTGGAAGAGACTGTCTCGTACTCTAAAGATAAACGTAAGACAACATGTATATTAAAAAAATTAAAATAGAGATTAGGTGGAAGGCGAAGAAAATTGAGTTATGTGTATTGTGTACGCCTACTTATGAGGGACGACAAGACATAGTATATTAAAAATATAATAAATATTAATTAATATATTGGGTCAGCGTTTAATGATCGGTCCTAACAAGGAATTGGAGTTAAATTACATAGTTTGGCTTATCCCTACACGATTTGGCCACGGAATGGAAATAATAAATAAAACATTATTATATATTGAATTTGAGAATATGATATATCCTCCACTCTCTCTTTTTTTTAAAAAAAAATATTTTTTGTGGCCTTTGGTTTGCCAAAAAAGCATTATTGAATTGATCCATTCGTGACGTTAATCCAAACTTAATTCAATAATAAAAAATTGGTATAACACATTCCCTTTAATATATATTATTCATTTTTATAATAAAATTTGATATAATAAATTAATCGAAACTTATTTCTATTATAAAAATATTAAAAAAACAAACCAAATATATAATTTGAGCAAACTATTTCTTCTAAAGTGTTTTCTAATTAGGTTTATCTATAAAGTCATTTTATTATAAATTATTATTTTATGTGTTGACAGTAAAAAAAATTACAAATGGAATTGTATGGTCTTCATGTGTATTTGTTTTTATTTTTAATATAATTAAAAGATACGTGACAATCATATAACTTTACTTGTAAAATAATTATGTTAATATTATTACTTAAAAATATATAATTGTTGAACCTAACAAGTGTCATAGTGAAAAAACGGATGATGTTGATCTTTGTAGACATGAGTTCAAACGTTATATCTACAAGATGTATGCCCATTGTCAAATGGTCGAAAATATGTATGAACATATACTATATTATTCAGTTGTACTCACCTTTAAACTATTCAAATATATATATATATATATATAAATATATATATATATATATATATCAACTTTTTTATTTTTTTAACCGGCCATCTGTTGACATAAGAGTTCACACCTTTCTCCAAAGACGTATAGTGTCATTCAAATTAGGTTCTCAAAAGAATTTTCTTAGGTTAATATATGCTACGATTCCCCCCACTCTTTGTATATTTAGAGTTTGGTCCTACTTCATTTTAAAAAAATAAATTTAATTGTTAATTATGTTAAAATTATTATGTCCAATATGTTGATGTAATATTTTTCAAAATTTAATTTTTTTTTGAAAAGCCCAGCAAAATCTGATATTTATATAAACAATATAATGAGAATCAAATAATGGTAAAGATGATAACGTTCTATTAAATCAAATTTACATTTCTCAACTGGCAACTGCTTGTATAATCGAAGTTCCTTTAAAAAAGAGATTCCGTTGGATTAATCAAATTTCATTTTCTTTCATACGCGGAATAAGAATTATGGCCAAGTTTCTCTTTTTATTTTGGAATAATAAAAAAATTTCCAACATACGATTAAATTATCATTTTGACTTTTATTTTTCTTTAAGTAATATAATCCTCAACGTTTTATTTTGAGTCAAAATAGTCCCTATGCGGATGAAAACTGTTAGTCAACTAACGGCAAATAACTTAAGATAATATAAAAAACTTACATGACTGTGCTTTTTGCCAAATCATTTTAAGTTATTATCGTTAATCGACTAATAATTTTTATTCGCATATGGGTTATTTTGATCCAAAATAAAACATCAAAAGTTAAATTATTTTTAAAAAAATAAAGACTAAAATAACAATTCAATTAAATGTTAAGGACATTTTTTAACATTATGCGTTTTATTTTTAGCTGGTCTTTCGATTTTTTTTCTCCATGCATCAAACAATGAAAATCTAAGGGGAAATGAACTTTCTCGTATAATTTTTACTTTTGAAAAACAGTAGCTTTTCGGATAACACGAATAAACCTAAGAAATTTCTTTTTTGTTTTTCCCCAAAGACTTTTAGTGACCACGAAATACCCACGGTATTGCTTGATGAAAATTATGAAATGAAATATAATATATGACTGTCGATATCTTGATAATGAAATTTTTTAATTTTTTTAAAGCAAGATTAAGAATCTATAAGCCACATGTTTCAATTTTTGTTTATCATTTTTAAAATATTTAAACGTTATACTAAGACTATGTAAAATGTGTAACATGTTAATTTCATTCTGTAATAACCCATTTTTGACTAGTCCTACACTCAAAACCAGATCCAAAAAATACAATATTATTATTATTATTCCCAAATACATGACCCATATACAAAAACAAGCTCAAAACCCATTCAAACCCATTACAATTAACCTTTATCTATTTTACATACCAAATACTCATAACCCATATCAACGCTATGACCCATAACCCGACCCAGATTACAAAAAACTCTAAAAATAAACAAACCCCATAGAGAGCAAAATGTTCTATACAGGAAGGACCTACAGCTTAAAAGATTTTGAAGCAAGAAGTTTTATATAAGAAAAACGACTTCTTCAGGATTCTAAGACGAGGAGTTCTATATAGAAAGAACTCTCAATCCACTCAAGATGGAGAAGGCTCTATATAGGAAGAACCTGCATCGTTGATAATTAAAGGCAAAAAGTTCTATATATGAAGGACTTGCAGCTCAAAGATTTTGCCGAAGATAAACTGAATTCTGTATAGGAAGAGTTCGTTTCTCCAAGGCTCTAAACAGAAGATGAGGGAACGGTTCTATATAGAAAGATCTGGCAACCTCGAATTTCCAATTTTAAGATTATGTCTTCCCAATAGATCCTCTTGTTTTGAAGATTTTGCCTCCGAGAGCGGCTTGGATGAACCAACGGAAGCCCAAAGAGCAGGCGGTGGCCAAAGAAAAGAAACTCAGACCCACCCAGACAAAAATGGTTATTCTTTTGTCTTTGTTCTATTCCTGTTACACAACAATGAGCAAAGAGAGACAACTGTAATAACCCATTTTTGGGCCTAAACTCAAAATCAGATCAAAAAAATACAGTCTTATTATTATTATTCCCAAATACATGACCCAAATACAAAAACATGCCCAAAACCCATTCAAACCCATTACAGTTAACCTTTATTCATTTTACATACCAAATACTCATAACCCATATCCAATACTATGACCCATAACCCGACCCAGATTACAAAAAACCCTAAAAATAAACAAACCCTAGCATCCCAAGTTGCATGCCGCCAACTATTCATCTTCCTCGCGCGTGTCCGCCACGCGCGGCTCTTCAACGTCCGCGTGGTTGCCACCTCAGCTTCCCACCGCCCATCTCTGACCGGCCACCGCCTGCTCCACCGTCCAAACCTGCAAAAACAGAGAAAAATAAAGATTATATCTATCCTAAACGTCACCACCAGGCCAAATTATCAAATATCAGGATTTTTTTTCTATTTTATGTACTTAAAATGGGTATAAAAACCCATACATGCATGTAATCGAGAGTCTTTTCGAAGGAAATAAAAACCAAGAAAAATTTTAGCTCCAGTTTTGTTTCAAATACAAAAAAAGGGGACAAGAAATAAAAGCAAAAATCATACCCAAGTTTCAGAGTACAAAAAAGAAGGTATACTATTTTTCCTTATTTTTTTTAATATAAACACAAAAATAACAAAAAAGAGAGGATTCAACTTATCTCGATTCAATTCCGAGCCACCGCCGATGTGCATGGCCGAACCATCGAGGCGTTAACCGGATCTTTAATTTTTTTAAAGTAAAAAAAGATGAGGGTTTGATCTAATCTAGAGTTCAAAAATGAAAAAATAGAGAGAGTGGGGAAGGGGAGAGTCGGACGGCTTGAAAAAAATGGGGGGATGATATGAATCTGTTAGATTTTAGGTTATAAACACAAAACAAATGGAGTAATTACATACTAAGTCCCTCCGCCTTAAGCATCTTTCGTTTTGTCTCCGCTGCATGGTCTAATTACATTTTCTGGTCCCCTATATTTTCAAAAATTCCTAATTTAGTCCAGATAATTAAATAAAAATAAGAAAATTACATGATGAGTCCCTTCGCCCGTAAACTTTTTTAGTTTTTCAGCCGCATGGTATAATTACCTTCGTGGTCCTTCGTGTTTTAAATAGCTTTGCAATTCAGTCCTTTAATTGCTTTCGATTTTGGTTACTTATTTTGTTTTCTTTACTTTTAGTCCTTTATTATTGTTATTATTGTGTTATATTATTGTTATTATTATGTTAAATTATTATTATTATAGTTATTGCTATTATTATGTTATATTATTATTATCATTATTATATTTATTATCATTATGTATAATATATCATATTTAATTACATTAGTAAATTATGTAATAATATTATGTTAAATAATGTTTATGTTCATGTCACATTTTAATTATATTTTCATTTTCGTTTATATTTTATGTTGTAATTTAATATTCTGTTTCGAATTAATTGATAATGCATATAACTGTTACATATAGTTTTAGGCCTTATTATTTCGATATTCTATTGGGAATGACATCCCCCTCTCCGGGTGTCATCTCTTTTTACTACCGTGGATATCAAGACAATTTTTAAACTGTCATGCATACATGCATTTTAGAATTTAAATTAATTTGAATTTTTGTTTTCCTTAATAAATACAATGTGAACTTTTAGGTACCAATTTTGGGCGTTATGGGGGTGCTAATCCTTCCCCATGCATAACCAACTCCTGGTCCCAAACTTTTCTCTGGTTTTGTTTTCTGGTCTACCTGAACCAACTGACCGGTGGCGACTCCAAAGAAATGACTTTTCGCACAAAAAATAGTCGTCACAGCTTGACGACTCCGCTGTGGACATCAATCCTTTTATAAAAATGAAGTTAAGCCTTAATTTGGTTCGCATCGTAATTATTATGAAAAATAAAAATTTGATTTAATTTAATTTTTAATTTTTAAACCTTATTTGCTAATTGCATAATGTTTGATATAAATTGGTATCATGTATTAGATTTAGAACCCTTAAGTGGGAGTGATTACTTCGCTTCGTGGGGTGTTCACCTCCATATAGTGTTGTAATTCACTTCCAGGATCTGGTTCTTATATTTCGTGAGGTTCACGCCTCCGTATGGTATAAGGGTCGTATTTCCCCGAATCGATGTCCTAGCGACAGTTCAGGTGTTGTTTACTTTAGAACTCAACCGCATATAGTGGACCGTAGGAACCTACCCTCTTTAGAACCATGTTAGAATACTGCCCGTTTAGAAATAACCCTTTTAGGTTGTGCTTTCTATGTGTTTAATTTTGTTTGTTCTATGCATTTTTGTACTTTTAATTGATTACTTTATGTTATTATTTGTTGCTTAATTTATTTAATTCTTTATTATTCAACAAATTCGTTGTACTGACTTGTTTTCCCTGTGTTTGTTTCTTTTTCCTTTTCTTTTCCTGCATTTAATCTGCATGTCATACCATACATAGGCGTTGATTCGAGAAAAGTCCATTTTAGAAGGCGTTCGACATGGAAGTGAGGTTCTGTAAAATCAAAAGCATTAATGTTGAGGTATGGGGATGGTCTGAACGGATATAGATGAAAAAAGGGGACAACTTGACAGCAGCACATGTGTCAGAGGTTATCGAGCCTACTTTGATTGTTTCACATCAGAATGACCTCCATCAACTAAGAGAAATATGGTAGAGTTGGGGTTCGGATATGAGGGAAGCCTTTCAACAAGAATTCAGTGACATAGCTTTTCTACTAGACGCGTAGAACGATATGCATTTGTTTAGAGCCCTAACACAATTCTGGAATCTGGGATACTGTTGCTTCACTTTTAGGAAGGTGGACATGACTCCCACAATCGAAGAGTATATTGCCCTGCTCCGTTGTCCGAAATTCAAGAAATGAAAGGTCTACATCAAACCCAAAGACCAGTTGCATTTTCTACAAAGTCTAGTTGACATCACCGGGATGAGCAATGAATGGTTCCGAGGAAAGATTGCGAGAATGGGAAATACTGGCTGCATAGCTTGGGCACATATCCGAGAGTTAATCCATCAACACCCTGATCCACCGAAAAGAGGTGCTTGTTCACTTTCAGCATTTATGGGATGTTCATCTTTCCGAAAGCCTTAGGAAATATAGATTACGCCACATCAGATTTGTTTAACAAACTCAAAAAGGGCATTAATCCAGTACCAGCTATTCTAGCAGAGACTTTTCGGTCACTAACCACATGCAAGAAAATGAGAGAAGGCAGATTTTTGGGGTGTGTACCACTATTAGAAATCTGGATCCGAAGTTATTTCTGGGACTTGAAATTTTCCTATCAAATGTGCCTCACATCTTTCTCTCCAATAAAAGTCTTTTTGGAAGAGTATCAAGCTGAAGCTATGACTGAAGATCAATGGAAGGCCGCCTTTCGAGACCTCCGAGATGACACCGTTAAGTGGAAGGTACCTTGGTTAATCTTGACCAAATTCCTCTACCGTTGTGGAGAATATGACTGGGTACCCTTGCTCGGAATTTGGGGAGGAACTGGATATTGCCCATTGCTTGTGTCACGCCAATATGGTTCGATGCAGTTTATTCCTACTACTCAGGATTTGAATACTTCTGACTTTAAACACGAAGGTACCGAATACAAAGCAAAGGTCCAGAAAATAAATCGCTCTTGGAAGAATATACACATGATTGAGATCTATGATTCACCGATCACTCTAGGTTACAAGCAATGGAGACTCACTCGGGTCAACGATATTATTCCTTCTGCAAATCAAGAAAATGTTCGACCCTTGAGAGAGCATATGAATGATGCTCCTTTTGATTTGGAGAAGGCTAAAAGGGCTCATGAAAAAGAGGTAGGCGCCTTAGGAAAATGCATCCCTGAACTAGAAGCGGCAAATTATTTAGCCTCGGTGGATGTGAAGAAATACAAGTGGCAAGAAAAAGATGTCTTGAAACAAAAGAAGATACTCAAAAAAGACCATGAAGAGTTGATGGAGGATTGGCAAGAACTGAAACAGAATTTACGAAGGAACGATCTAGGTACCACTGCCAAAGAGGTAACCACTAAGCTCCTAAAAGAAAAAAAATAAGGCTGATAGCTACGCTCGAAAGTATGAAGCTAGCCAGAAGCAGATAGAAAAGAAGAACAAAGAGTTACAAATCATAACTCAAGAAATAAGAGCCTAGAATGAAAAATTCAGAAGCCCAAATTATGTAGTTGGAGGGATTTTACAGGAATAACACAACCAAGACAATGCTGCTCGAGAAGAAAATGAGGTTTTAAAAGTAAGGGTGACCGAACTCGAAGACGCCTTTCGTGACTGCAAGGAAAGACTTGTCTCTTTTGAAGGAGCCCTGCAGGAAGATAACCATCGAATAGTGTACGAACCTCAACAGGCCGGTCATCTGATTCGAGACCAGCATAGAGTAATGATGGACGCCATGGTACAGGCACAAAGGGTGGCCTGACACGTCCAGGGTTTGGCAAGGGAAGCACATGAACTACGCACGCGTGTTAGTCTAGGGACAGCACTAGGAGCCCGAATACATGCTTTACTTCAAGAAGTCGAGGTCTTAGGAATAGAAGCCAGGCGCTATATGTAATACGTTATCTTTGCTTTTTGTAATTAGACCTCTTTATCTAATGAAAGTCTTTCTAAGGACTATCTAAGAATCAACACCTCTATTGAATTCATTCTAACATAATATAACATTTAACTATTTATTTTTTGTTATATTTTGCATACATTATTATGAATAATTGGATTAATTGTGAAGATATCATGACATAAAGTTTAATTCAAACTACAATCTTTCCGCATCGATACGATACTCATTTGCAAAAAAAGATAATGGAAGATAGAGTAGCCAACCTAGAACAAGGCTAGAGGGACCTTGAATCTCGTTTTGATCGAACCGAGCAAAACATCAGCGAAAAGATTGCCCAATCACAAGTAGTAATTTTAGTTCAAATAGCTGCATTGGTTGGTAAAGATAAGGTTTCATATGACACCGTTGAAGAACCAGAGGGTACTACGACTATATCTCACATTAGGGTTCAGTCGGAGACGCTGATACCCCAAAGGAGAATATACATTAACACTACTGGAATGCCTATTAACCAGCAAGAAGGGGTAACTGCGAAATAACCGATTGATTCAAAGACGGTCCATGAGGAAGAGATACCAAATCTGAACATAGTGGAAAAGATTAGAACTGAGTTGGAAAGCAAAAATGAATAAAGGTTTTGCCTCTTTGCAGAACAATTTAGAGCTATGCTAGAGGTGGGCGAACAAGGGAGTGTGGCTAGCGACCTGAGCCTCGTGTCAGATTTAGTCCTCCTGCCAAAATTTAAAACACCGGATTTTGACAATATGACGGAACCATTTGTCCTTCTGCTCATATAACCATGTACAGTAGGAAGATGGCTCCTTTTATAAAAAATGAGAAGCTAATGATCCATTGTTTCTATGATAGTATGACTGGGTCGACAATTCGAACACTACAAGCATGTTTCTGACATGACCCCCAGTCGAGCTATGTTGGAAGGAATGGAACAATGACCAAATAAAAGTTTGTGCCAATACGCCCAAAGATAGCGTGACATAGTGGCCCAAATTCATCTGCCCATTTCAGAATATGAGATTACTCCTATGTTTGTAAACACTCTGAGGGGAGCATTTCTTGACCGTCTGATAAACAATACCACTCAAAACTTTGCTAATTTAATAAGGACTGGGGAATCAATTGAAATAGCCATAAAAATGGAAAGATTGATACTAGGGAAAATTCTCAAAAGCATTATGAGGTGAATGTCGCCAGCACCTACAATACCCCTGCAAACTTCACTATTTCTCAACCACAGGCTTCTACCAGGAACACACAAGGCTCGAATAAGAAAGAAGATAGAGCCCCCAAGAAGGAAAAGGAAAAGATATCTTTTACCCCACTGCCGGTATCATACACTGAGTTGTATTCTCAGTTGTATAAGGCCGACTTGGTTCGGCCATATCATGTCACGCCATTCAATCCCTCTTTTTCTGCATGGTATGATGAAAAAGCTCATTGCGACTATCACGGTAACACCACATGACATACGACGGAGAACTGCATTGCTTTTAAGAAATTTGTCCAAAATCTGATAAATACATGGATTTTAAATTTTGATGACCCAAACGTGGCCGATAATCCTCTACCAAATTATGGAGGGCGTAACGTGAATGCCATTGAAGATGAAAGCAACAAAAAAGCTAATAAGAGCATATCCGAGGTCAAGTCCCCTCTTAGATGGGTGTTTCAGCAATTGTGCATGGCACATTTAATAGAAAGGGGATGGAAATAGTACAAGAAGGATGTGGGCCTTACTGCGAGTACCACCAAGAAGAAGGGCATGAGATCCAAAGTTGTGTACAGTTTAGGCAGTTGGTCCAAAAGATGATGGACAATAAGGAAATTGAGTTTTTTTAAGAAAATTGAAGGGATAAGAGAGATGGACGTATGCGCATCAGATAATCCCCGTGTTAAATACAACACAGACCGACCTTTGGTCATTTTATCTAAGGCAAAGGAGAATATTTCGCCCTGAGTGGAAAATACAAAGATGGCTCTCAAACTCATCATCTCGACTCCATCCCCTTTACCGTTCAAAAACACACAAAGAGTTCTTGGAATTATGCCGCTCATGTTGTTATTCTGGGACCACAAAAAGAAGGAGAAATGTATATTGAAAAGGAATCCGCACAGAATGAAGAGATAGAGGAGTCAAGAGCCAGAGTTGTAAATGAGGTAGTACATTTCACTAGGAGTGGTCGATGTTACTCACCAAGGGCATCGAAGACCGAAGAGACAGTGAAAGACAAAGAGGTACAAGCCAAACCTAAAAAGATATTTGGCGAAGAACCACCCCTAAAAATAAATGAGCCGGAGACTGAAGCACAAGCTCAAGAGTTCTTGAAATTTTTAAGACATAGTGAGTATAGTGTTGTCGAGCAGCTTCGGAAACAATAAGCCATAATTACAGTACTCGAGTTACTTTTAAGCTCGGAGAAACACTGTAATGCATTGTTGAAAGTGTTGAATCAAACGTTTGTTCCGGATGATATTTCTGTAGCCAAGCTAGACCAGATAGTGGGTCACATCGCTGCGGATAATTATATCACGTTCAGTTATGATGAAATTCCAGAAAGAAGAATGGGGTCCACCAAGGTGCTAAACATCACTGCCCAATGTAAAGTGTCTATTTTGCCAATAGTGCTTGTTGATAATGGTTCTGCACTAAATGTGTTATCGTTGGCTATTCTTCAGAGGTTACCAGTCGATAACTCCCACATAAAACCGTGCCATAATTCGATGAGAGCTTTGGACAGAACTCAAAGAGATGTAGTGGGGAAGATTGAGATACCCTTGTTGATTAGGCCAATAGAGTATGTCATTGAATTTATGGTAATGGACATTAAGCCGACGTACAATTGCTTACTAGAAAGGCCTTGGATTCATTCTTCCGGTGTCGTTCATTCATCACTACATCAGAAATTGAAGTTTGTAATCGAAGGAAAATTGGTGAGCGTTGAAGTAGAACAAGA
This sequence comes from Hibiscus mutabilis, assembly GCA_019671005.1. Classification (NCBI taxonomy): domain Eukaryota; kingdom Viridiplantae; phylum Streptophyta; class Magnoliopsida; order Malvales; family Malvaceae; genus Hibiscus; species Hibiscus mutabilis. The sequence continues at coordinate 9,596,543 of CM033718.1, read as the reverse complement.
CATCATTGCTTCAGTGATTTCTGATGCTCCCTATATCCCACCTGATGAAGATGCTTTGGAATGTTCTTTTTGGGCTCTGGAATTTGTAAACGCAACTTTTGTCGTGGAAGGAAGTAAGATCCCTCACCCCATATTATCCAATTGTACCAAGATGACTGTTTGGGATACCCTAGGATGAGGGGCTAAGGCTGAAAAAAGTTTGGGAAAGAACTTACAGGGAAGCTTACGTATAAAAGGGGTCATCTTTAAAAAAGATCGATACGGGCTTGGTTATAAGCCTGGTATGCTGAAAGGAAAGAGGGGTACAGAAAGAGGGGAAAATAAAGGAGAGCCAGGTTCAAAGGAGAGGAAATCCCATAGAAGCTGATGTTCTTTCCTCACCTAAGAGATAACTTCATGTTTGGTGGAATTGTCAATACCGAACAAAAGGTGCATGAAGCTAATCAAAAGAATGACAAGCTCAATGATGAGGAGATGTTCAGCGAATCACTAGAAGATATGTTGGTAAACATGATATCGGAAGATGGAAATGTTGATAAGTTTTTGACAGAAATCCGCCATTGCTTCCCAGGCGAGGTACTTAATAATTGGAGTAGTATTGACTTGCCTATAGTTTTTAGGACTGAATCAGAGTAATGCTTCGAACCAACCCTTTTGCTTTTGCCCGCAAGCATTAGGGATCTTTTGTAAAATGGCTACTATGCTAACTTACTTGTACAATGAAAAAGATGTTTTCTACATTTTATCAAATAGCAAAGATTTCTATATACATATTTTATACAAATAACATTCATTATTTGTCCAAAATACGCATTTTTTTCTTCACTCGGGGTCCTTATATTTGACTGTATGAATGATTCTGAATCTGACCCTGAGGTGGATTTCGAACAGCCTATGTGCTCGGTAAAAATAGATGAATGGGAAGAGGAAGTAGAATATGAAGTCCCTGATGAGTTGCTAAAGTTAATGGCAAACGAGGAAAAGCAAATCCTACCCACAAGGAGGAAGTAGAGATTCTTAATTTGGGATCCGACGAAGATAAAAGGGAAGTGAAGATTGGCACCACCTTCTCCTTAAAGACTAGACATGATTTGATAACTCTACTTCAAGAGTTCAAAGACGTATTCGCTTTGACCTATCAAGATATGCTAGGGCTGAATACAGACATTGTGGTACATAAGTTACCAATGAGGCTTGGGTGTAAACCAGTTCAACAAAAGCTCAAGGGGGTGATGACCGATATGTTGCTGAAGATTAGAGAAAATGTGAGGAAACAATTTGATGCTGGTTTTCTCAAAGTCGTCAAGTACTCGGACTGGGTTGCGAACATAGTCCTGGTACCAAAAAAGATGGGAATGTGCGCATGTGTGTTGATTATAGAGATCTCAATAAAGCAAGCCCAAAAGGTAATTTTCCTTTACCCCATATTGATACTCTTGTTGACAATATGGCGGGGCATTCATGGTTCTCTTTCATGGATGGCTTTTCGGGATACAATCAAATAAAGATGTACCCGGAAGATATGGAGAAGACTATATTTGTGACCGACTGGGGCATATTCTGTTATAAAGTAATACCTTTTAGACTTAAAAAAGATGGGGCAACTTATCAAAGGGCCATGGATGATATGATGCACAAGGAAATTGAGGTGTACGTGGATGATATGATTTCTAAGTCTCAAACTGAGGAAGAGCATATTCAAAATCTAAGAAAGCTATTCCAAAGATTGAGAAAATATCAACTGAATCTCAACCCTGCTAAATACACCTTCACAGTGACGTCTGAAAAACTCTTTGGATTCGTGGTTAATAGAAAGTAAATCGAGATTGACCCTGACAAGGTGAAAGCTGTTCAAAATCTTCTGCCACCTTAGACATAAAAAGAAGTATGAGGCTTCTTAGGAAGACTAAATTATATATCTCGGTTCATCTCTCAATTAACTGAAAAGTGTGGTCCTGTCTTTAGGCTACTTCGAAAGAACAAACCAGGGGTATGGGATGAAGAATGCCAAGAGGCTCTAGAAAATATCAAGAAGTACTTGATGAATCCCCCAATTCTAGTGGCACCAGAACCGGGTAGACCATTGATCTTGTATCTAACAATTTACGAGAATTCAATGGGGTGTGTATTGGGACAGCATGATGAGTCTGGAAAGAAAGAAAGAGCTATCTACTATTTGAGTAAAAAGTTCACTGACTGCGAAGCATGATATCTGCCAACTCAGAGATTATGTTGTGCTTTAGCGTAGGCTACTAAAAGGCTCAGACAGTACAAGTTGTATCACACCACCTGGTTAATATCCAAATTGGACCCGTTAAAATTTCTGATGGAAGCATCGACACTCACTGGGAAGATGGCCCGTTGGCAAATGTTGTTACTAGAGTTTGACGTTGTCTGTGTAAGCCAGAATATGGTAAAAGGGGGGCGCTATAGTTGATTTTTTAGCAAGTCGTGCCTCATGTGATTATGAGTCCTTGAACTTTAACTTTCCCGATGAGGACCTGATGTGCATCACTACTAAAGAAGAGACTGCACTTGAGGAGAAATCATAGAAGTTGTATTTCGATGGAGCATCTAACGCCCTTGGTCATGGAATATGTAAAGTATTGATCTCCCCAAACAATGTCTATTACCCTTTCACGAGCAGATTAGAATTCTTATGTACAAACAACATAGCCGAGTATGACGCTTGTGTTATGGGATTATATGCGGCTATTGAGAGGAAGGTCGAGATACTTCAAGCTTTTAGAGATTCGTCTCTGGTGATTTATCAGCTTCGCGGAGAATGGGAAACAAAAGACCCGAAGCTAGTTAAATATTTTGATTTGATCCAAGAGCTGATTAAAGGGTTCGAGAAGGTTAGTTTTACCTACCTTCCAAGAGAAGATAACCATATGGCAGACGCCTTGGCGACCCTAGCCGTAATGTTTAAAGCAAGTACAAGGGCAGATATGAGACCAATACGAATGTAGACTTTTGAAATAGCTACCTACTATTGCAGCATGGATGAAGAAATAGATGGCAACCCATGGTTCCATAATATCTTATAGTATATCAAATTCCAAGCCTATCCTAAAGAAGCAAGCGAAAACGATAAGATGACTCTTAGAAGAATGACGACTGGGTACGTCCTAGATGGTGAGGTCATGTACAAGAAAGGCAAAGACCAGGTGTTGTTTAGATGTGTGGATGCTCGAGAAGCTAAGACTATTCTTGCAGAAGTACATGAAAATTTTTGCGGGACACACGCCAATGGCTTTTCAATGGCCCAAAAAATCATGAGATATGGGTATTATTGGTCAACCATGGAAGGAGATTGCATTGACTACGTCAAGAAATGCCATAAATGCCAGATATATGCTGACAAGATTTATTCACGGCCAATACCTTTGCATACCATGAACTCACCATGGCCATTCGCAATGTGGGGTATGGATGTTATTGGACAAATTCATCCAAAAGCTTCCAATGGACATCGTTTCATCGTAGTAGCTATTGACTATTTCACTAAGTGGGTAAAAGCAGCATCCTACGCCAATATCACAAGGGTGACAGTTTGCAAGTTTATAAAGAAGGAGATCATTTGCCGATATGGCTTGCTAGAAAGAATTATCATTGATAATGCTTCCAATTTAAATAATGCAATGATGACAGTGGTGTACAAGCAGTTTAAAATTATGCACTATAATTCCACACTTATCGCCCTAAGATGAATGGGGCAGTGGAAGTAGTAAATAAAAACATTAAGAAGATCATACCAAAAATAATAGATACTTTTAAAGACTGGCATGAGAAGTTGTCGTTTGCTTTATTCGCCTACCGAACGTCTGTGCGTGCATCGACAGGGGCAACACCCTATTCGCTGGTTACGGTACATAAGTAGTACTACCCATTGAAGTAGAGATCTCGTCGCTTTGAATTTTTAACGAAGTGAAGTTAGATGAAGCTGAATGGATGTAGACTAGGTTTGATCAACTGAATCTCATTGAAGAAAAGAGACTGAGAGCTATCTGCCATGGTCAAATGTATCAAAAGAGGATGATGAGGGCTCATGATAAGAAAGTTTGCCTAAGAGAATTTCGAGAGGGGGATCTAGTGCTTAAAAAGATCCAGTCAATTCAGAGAGACTTTCGTAGGAAGTGGATGCCAAATTGGTAAGGGCCATATATGGTTAAGAAGGCATTTTCTAGAGGAGCGTTGATCTTAACAAAAATGTATGGAAATGAGCTGAGCTATCCAGTAAACTCAGACTCGATCAAAAATTATTACGCCTGAAGAAAAAAAAAGAAAAAGAAGAAAAAGAAGAAAAAAGAAAAAGAAAAGAAGAAAAAAAGGGGTTAAATGTGAAAACCTGAAAAGGGCTTCTTGAAACCAATGAAGCATTTGAGTTGAAAACCTATAAAGGGCGACTCAAATGAGTTTTAATATTAGGCATCCAACAGACAAACCCTCTCGAAAAATACTGATGCTCTAGAGAAGTGCTTAGGCTAGGATTCTACCTCTGACGGTGGGCTCACGTATCATTCATGCAGTGAATACCTAGGATTTTATATCACTTTTTGTTTTCTTTTGTCTCATATTTGTCATGAATTTTTTGAACTATCTTGAATTTACTAATAAAATATTATTTTACCTCTGTTTCTTTTTCTCAAGTAAGTTAACATAGATTCTTGATAAACAAAAAATTTCTTGGCATTACTATGTTTTAGTTTTAGCCTACAAAGTGCAAGTGATTTAAAAGAAGAAATGACCTCTGTACGAAGGTTTCTATATGCCACAGTGCACCCACATGGGGATCTCAGGCTATAATTTTTCAGAATGCGCCACAATGAGACAATGAATGTCATCTAAATTCAAATTTGTCCAAGAAAAGCAAGAAGATGGAAATAACAAGAACATAAGAATTTTGAGGCAAAAACCCAAGAAGGGGCCAAGCAAAGAAGGAAAAAAAAAGAAAGAAAGGAAAAAAGAGAAGAAAAAAAGGAAAAAGGAAAAAGGAAAATGAGAAAGAAAGAAAAGAAAATAAGCTAAGAGATTGAACCCGTTTGTGAGATGGAGTATCGCTGCCACAAAAAAGAATCAAGAGAATGAAACATCAAGTAAATCTACATCACCCAATCAAAGCAAAAATGTCGAAATGATCTCGAGATATCATCACCCATGCATCATATAGATAAACATCCCTAAGCCTAGGAGCATGCTAACTCATAACTTTTTCAGATATCATCATTTTCTTAACAGGTATTCAAGAATCAAAGGGAGATTAGATTTGCGCAACCGAGGAAGCAGATCTTGACAAAGAAGCAAGAGTTGAGTCTGATCAGGATATCCAATTAATGACACCTAGACAATCAGAAATTGGGGTATTATTTCGAACATTTTCGTTCTTTAGTGTTCAAAAAAGTAGTAGAAATTGCTCATACTTACGACATCAGAGAACAAAGTGTTGCTGATGGAAAATGATTCTATATAAAAAGAATTCACGACTTTAAGATGAAAAGTTCTATATAGGGAGAACTAGTAGTCTTATAACTTCAGGGTAAGAAGTTTGAAGTTCTATGAAGGAAGAACTTATGGCTTCAGGATTCAAAAGCAAGAAGTTCTATATAGGAGGAACTTGTAGCTTAAAGAATTCACCCCTGAAAGAGCAAAAAGGTTATATACAAGAAAAACCTACAGCTTAAAAGATTTTAAAGCAAGAAGTTTTATATAGGAAAAACGTATGCTTCATGATTCTAAGACGAGGAGTTCTATATAGGAAGAACTCTCAATCCACTCAAGACGGAGAAGGCTCTATATAGGACGAACCTGCAGCGTTGATAATTAAAGGCAAAAAGTTCTATATAGGAAGGACTTGCAGCCCGAAGATTTTGCCAAAGATAAACTGAATTCTGTATAGGAAGAGTTTGTTTCTCCAAGGCTCCAGACAAAAGATGAGGGAACGGTTCTATATAGGAAGAACTGGCGACCTCGAATTTCCAGTTTGAATATTATGTCTCCCCAATAGATCCTCTTGTTTTGAAGATTTTGCCTCCGATAGCGTCTTGGACGAACCAACGGAAGCCTAAAGAGCAGAAGATGGCCAGAGAAAAAAAACTCAGACCTACCCAGACAAAAATGGTTATTCTTTTGTCTTTGCTCTATTCCTGTTACACATCAATGAGCAAAGAAGGGCAACTGTAATAACCCATTTTGACTGGGCCTAAGCTCAAAACCAGATCCAAAAACATACAGTCATATTATTATTATTATTATTATTATTCCCAAATACATGACCCAAATACAAAAACAGACCTAAAATCCATTCAAACCCATTACAATTAACCTTTACCCATTTTACATACCAAATACTAATAACCCATATCCAATACTATGACCCATAACCCGACCCATATTACAAAAAACCCTAAAAATAAACAAACCCTAGCATCATAAGTTGCCTGCCGCCAACTTTTCATCTTCCCCGCGAATGGCCGCCACGCGCGGCTCTTCAACGCCCGCATGGTCGCCACGCGCGCCACCTCAGCTTCCCACCACCCATCTCTTACCGGTCGTCGCCTGCCACGCCTGATCCACCGTCCAAACCTACAAAAACAGAGAAAAAGAAAGATTATATCTATCTTAAGCATCATCACCAGGCCAAATCAACAAATATCATGATTTCTTTTTATATTTTATGTACTTAAAATGGGTACAAAAACCCATGCATACATTTATTCGGGAGGGTCTTTTCGAAGGAAATAAAAATCAAGAAAAAATTTAGATCCAGTTTTGTTTCAAATACAAAAAAGGGGACAAGAAATAAAAGCAAAAATCAGACCCAAGATTCAGTGTACAAAAAAGAAGGTATACTATTTTTCCTTATTTTTTGAATATAAACACAAAAATAACAAAAAGGAGATGATTCAACTTATCTCGATTTGATTCTGAACCACCGCCGACGTGCATGGCCGAACCATCGGGGCGTTAATCGAATCTTTGATTTTTTAAAGTAAAAAAAGGGGAGGGTTTGATCTAATCTAGAGTTCAAAAATGAAAAAATAGAGAGAGTGGGGAAGGGGAGGGTCGGACAGCTTGAAAAAAGGGGGATAATATGAATATGTTAGATTTTAGGTTATAAACACAAAACAAATAGAGTAATTACATACTAAGTCCCTCCGCCTTAAGCTTCTTTCGTTTTGTCTCTACCGCATGGTCTAATTACATTTATGGTCCTCCTATGTTTTCAAAATTTTCCAATTTAGTCCTGATAATTAAATAAAAATGGGAAAATTACATGATGAGTCCCTCCGCTCGTAAGCTTTTTTTAGTTTGTCTGCCGCATGGTATAATTACCTTCGCGATCCTTCGTGTTTTAAATAGCTTTGCAATTCAGTCCTTTAATTGCTTTCGATTTTGGTTACTTATTCCGCTTTCTTTACTTTTAGTCCTTTATTATTATTATATTTATTATTATTATGTATAATATATCATATTTAATTACGTTAGCAAATTATGTAATAATATTATGTTAAATAATGTTTATGTTCATGTTACATTTTAATTATATTTTCATTTTCGTTCATATTTTGTGTTGTAATCTAATATTCTGTTTTGAATTAATTGATCATGTATATAACTGTTACATATAGTTTTAGGCCTTATTATTCCGGTATTCTATTGGGAGTGGCGTCCCCCTTTCTGGGTGTCATCTTCTTTGACTACCGTGGATATCAAGGCAATTTTTAAACTGTCATGCATACATGCATTTTAGAAATTAAAATTTAAATTAATTTGAATTTTTGTTTTCATTAATAAATACAATGTGAACCTTTATGTACCAATTTTAGGCGTTGTAGGGTGCTAATCCTTCCCCACGCGTAACCAATTCCTGGACTCAAACTTTTCTCTGGTTTTATTTTCTGGTGTCCGGTCTACCTGAACCAAGTGACCTGTGACGACTCTAAATCTATACAAAAAATAACTATTCGCACAAAAAATAATCGCTACACATTCGAAATTGATTCTCCACCACATTGCGAAATGTCAACCTCAATTTAACTTTACAAGTTCCATTTTTCCTCCTTATATTTTGCCGGCAAGAGGCTAACTTCACTAGTTTAGTTTTTTAATGTCAGGGCGAGCGGACTAAAGTCGCTTAACTTTAAAATTAACGAAGATAAAATTTAATTTAAGAGTGACAAAACTAAAGTTTAGAAAGAACAAGACTTAATTTAACAAATATATAAAATAGCAAGGACTATACATCGTCTTTTGCTAAAAACATCGGACTTTAAAAATGCATAATTAAGTTTTATAATACAACTATTTTTTAACCACGAGTGTTTTCTATTTATTCATGTAATGGTCTATGTCTTATTTAATTGAGTCGGCTAATATCATAAAAATAATAATATTCTCCCATCAAATATTTAACGCTCCTGCGTTCTCAAAAATTCGAACTCGAAAAATCGTTCTTGTCGCAAAGATGATAAACAAGCAAGGGAAGAGTGCAGGCGACGGCAATTCAAAGGATCCCACAAACTTTGGACTGAAACCTTTGAAACATGTGACGTAACATGGAGAGAAGTTGTTATCGAAGGATCCCCATCCATAGGTTGCTTGGCTCTTTCCACAGCCCAGCCGCACACATCCCCCATCTCATGCAGTCCACTCATGGCTTTTATGGGTTTCATCGGCTACACCCTTTTGTTCCATTATTTTTTCAGTATCCCACCACAAGAGATAATGCAATATTTTATATTTGGTGCACGGATTTTTAGTAAGTTATGTTAAAAATTTAAAGATAAAATTTTATAAGTATAAAATTAGATTATCAATAAAAAATATTAAAAAAATACTTAAATTATAAGAGAATTATTTTTTTTTTGAAAGATGCAGCTACTTCCGGCACTCATCGATTTATCCGTATCCACAGCTATGTGATTGCATGGCATAATTATGAACCAAACGATGCATGGTAATGTGGGATATTATAATGCTGAAAGTGAAATATGAGGGGAATGGGAAATTTTCAGAATTGTGATGTGTGTGGCCACGGTGTCAGCTACTGATAATAAATATCATGGCTGGATTGACCAATAAATTAGGTTTAGGGTTAGAGACAAAAGAATACCTAACAAGGCCACCCTCTCATCAGCACATGATATGGTCGGTAACCGTTTTGCAATGTGGCAAAATTTGGAATACGTCTTTACCAAAACAAAATTTCTATTCAATTAGAATATGAGGATTCTCGTTGGGGAAAAAGTATAAAATGGAGTGCGGAGGATCGAAGCTCTACCATTTGAGCTACAGCCCTTGTTGTTTGCAGGGTTTGTAAAATTTATTTATTTCTTTACAACTTGACTGTATTTATAAAACATATATTAAATATAGGTTTGAGATATTTGGCTGCAACCATGCTCTCAAACTTTGGTATCAATTATGTCAACATCAAAGTTTCTTGGTCGATTCCAGTTTATGTGAGTAAAAGACTAGGTAAAGAGAATGGTTCCTGGTAAATTAAGAGCATACTCGAATAAAATAATTAACAGCATTGAAGATTTTAAAAAAAATGAAAATTCTAATTAATACTTAGTAATTAAAACATTTTGGTGCAAAATTTATTAATATCATGGGTAAGTATACAAAGAAAATGGTTTCTGGTAAAGATTATGGAGAGATTTACTCAAATAATGGCACTCGACCAAACTATGAGGCTTCCCTTTCCCATGGATTCAATTGGGGACTTTATGAGAATTTGCAATGGTGAACATGTATGAATGCCATTTTACATCATCTTCAAGCAGATTTATGGTTTGGGATTTTCTGACTGCATCTTCAAACTTTCGGATTCACTTGATTGACCAAGCAATGCCCCATCGGTCAAAGGAACTTCAGTTGTCTTTTGATGTTTTGCTTGTACCTGCTCCAGTCCTTGTTCCGTGAACACTTCAGATTCCAATGTTAAAGACACTTTTAAATAACACTTGTCGAATCTGTTTTCGGCCTGGTTAGGCAGATCTTTTATGTGGTGTATACCTTGTTTATCACTCCAAATGTTTGAGCATGAAGTGCTGTGTGATATTCAATGATTTCTTCATAAATGTAGTTGATGTTAATAGTTTATAAGGGTTTAACTAAATCCCACATCATCTAGGAAAGTTCAAGATTAGAGACAAGTCTTACATTATAAAAGTTGTCTGTTGGAGTCAAATTCTTACATAATTTTTTGAAGTTGCTATATAACACAACACAACTCGTACACAATTATGTTAACCTATTTTAACTAGTTCTACTTAGAGTTTCGAGGGCTTTCCGGGTTTGAATGCAGATCAGTTTGGTATGAGAAACATAAATATCTACTTATATAAACAGTAATTCAAAAGACGTAGTTTTCTTTGGTTCATTTATTAGGGATGAAATTTGATTTATTAGAACTTATATATAGTTTTTGTGTTTATATAGATAAGTAATTCTAAATGAATCAATTATTAACTTTGTGAATTGTTTGTTTTACTCAGAATTATAAAATTATATGCTAATTGGATCATAAATCTTACTGACAAGCGTCGTATTTTGCCAAATAATTTAAGCCTTAATCTCAATTTAAATAAATAAAGACGTAGTATAGAGAAGAAGGTGTCGGTCCACAGGGATTAAGGAGTTTCTGATATAGGGTGGTTTTGATTCTGACTGTTGCAAGGTAATTTAGTGAATGAGGGGTTTTTGATAGAGAAAACTAGAGAATAAATGTAAAATGAATGTGAGAATAAATTAAGTAAAATAAATCGATTGAATTAATTAGCCTCAAGCTTTTTCTCCGCTTTAATTCAAAATGATCATTGAAAAAGAATTTTCACCCCGGATACATGCTGGTTACAGTCTACAAGGCCCAACCCTTGTAACTTGTTTTTCTCTTCAATAAACCGATAATCTAAAATCAATTTTTAGATTCCAGTTTTCTGGTTAGACTAACCATGACTATCGCCGTTAGAATAAAACAGTTTTTAAAATTTGGAAAAACCCGACTCGGACTATGTTGTCTCGATTAGAATCGAATTCGATCTCAATTTCCCTTAGCAAATCCGTCGTTAAGTGTGTTCATAGGAAGTTGAAACCACGACTATCGTCGATCCTTCCTCCTAACTATAAATCTCAACAACAATCAAGTCAATGCTAGCTTTTGAAGTGAAAGCGAAAAGATTTTAATAAAAAGGCCGATTGCCGATCTAAGTTTTCAGAAAATTGAGAATGTAAAATGAAGTTGTTAAGTGCTTTTAATTCTCACAAGGTGAATTGAAGCTTTGCTTTTAGCCTTTGGCTAATCGAAGAATTTAGCTAAACATGATTATGGAAGAAATCATACGTAGCATTTAATAGAAAATAAATAAAAACTAAAAGAACAAAAATAAAAAGAGAAGAGAATTTTATAAAACTTCCAAAGTAAAAACAAACTAAGAATTGAGGGATGATTGATGATTTTAGAGTTTACCCCAAATAGGGTATTTATAGTATTCTAAAACCCTAGAATAACCCTAAAGATGATAAAAGATAATTCCTAAAATATTTAAATTAAATACAAAAGATAATCCAAAGTTTAAATTTTAAATCCGTTTAATAAGCTATCAAAATGCGGCTGATAAGCTATCACCACTGCTGACGTCATCTTCTAGAAGCTGCTGATGTGGCGTCCAGTTAGAATTTTCATGCCCAGATTCATGCTCACTAGCCCAGCCTTGACTCCAGAAAAAAATCTGCAGAATTTTGCCTCTTTTAGCACAGTTTTTGGAATCCAATGTCCTACACAGAAAATAAGAGAAAACGTCCAAATTAGCAACATAAACCGACAAACAAGAAGTAATTAATAACAAAATAATAACTATTTAAATCACTCATCAAATTCCCCCTTACTTATTCAATGCTTGTCCTCAAGCATTTCTCAATCAATGTATCAAAAACCTTAAGTTGCCATCTCTAATTCACAAAATTTCCTAGTCTTTCAAGTAAATCAAAACCAAAGCAAATGATGAAATCCAAGAGTAATCAAGAAAAGGCTTAACTAAAAGCGAGTATAAGCAAAACATGACATTCCAATTATCTGTTGATCTCAAAAAAGAAAGACTTAGTACCTCACAGTGGCGCACTCATTCCGCTAAAAGTGTTTTGCTTAAATAATCGCTCAAGCCAAAACTAATCAAAATATTACCATAAGCTTGTAACTAAATCTAATCTCCACTACTATAAATTGAACATGATGCAAAAATCAAGGGATCTTTAATCAAGGTTGTAATGGGGCTTAGGTTAGGGTAGGGAAAAGGCCGAAAAATCGGGTTGAAAAAAATTCAAGACAAAGAGAATTATTCCAAATAATTATTCAAAAGGAAGGAAAACAAGAAACCAATAAATCAAAGCTTATTTACTCTTTCTTTCTTTTTTTCTTTCGAACCCTTTTTTGCTACTTGAACCTAACTGTTTCTTATGCTCAAACTGTTCTGCACTGTATTTTTCTGCACTGTTCGAACCAAACTACACTATTTTTTATGCATTGTTCGAACCAAATTGCACTATTTTTTCTAAGGTTTTTTTCAATCTCTCCCTTTTTTTGCTTCGGAATAACCTTAACTTTGTCCTGAAAAAGGATGACAGAAAGAGGGAAAAAACAGCAAAATCGGTTCGGGTTAAAAATGTGGTAAATCAAAGAAAAGGATAAGGCTCAAAATTGGTTATCTAAGGGGTAAGTAAACAAAGGGTAGGCCATTTTTGGGCATGAAAGTGGCTAATCCTAAATGCCCCTATCACTTTAACACATCATATTCAAACATGTAGTCTCGAAAAGCATTACATCACAAATTCTAGAATGCTCAGAATTAGTTTGGCACACTCAATAAAACAAAGAGCAAGAATAAAAATATATGCTCATTATGCTCAAAACTCACATGAAGTGTTCAAATTGTACTAAGTCATGCTATCAATTCAACTAACAAATGTATGGAATGTCAATTGAAATTTTAAAGAAAAGCCAATTAGTCATGCCAAGTGCCATCATGCTTCCTAAATTCCAACAAAAGCGAGATTAAAATTCACAAAATCAAAGGAATAAGGTAAAATATGAGATAGACAACAATCAATTTCAACACATCAATTCAATAAAAACTTAATTCCAACCAATTGAATAAGCAAAGATGCAATTTCCACCCCTCACTTAAGTCATTTTGTCCTAAAATGTAATGTAATGCACAAGAGAGGGAACGGAAATACTCCCCTATTTAATTTCGATCGCGGCCACGGCCGCATCGAGATGGGCTCGGGCGAAGGTAAGAGAGAAGCTCAGCAAGGTTCGTTTCGATGGAATCAAGTCGACCGTGCATTTCATGAAGCCCATTGCGCACATCCGATTGCGAATGCTCTTTCGGCTCCGCTTGTGGCTGAAATCTATGTTGTCAGATGCTATCGAATCGCCAAACTTCTTCATCATCAAGAGTATGATCAGCAAAGCGAACGACGGTTGTGGCGCAAGAAAATCGGTGAGGGTAAGCGGCGGCCGAGGGTGGTGCACGGTTGAGTTTCAATGACAAAGAAAATCAAGAAGTTGAAGAGAATGGGGAGAGTCGGCCGAATAAAAACAAAGATGGGGAAATTTGGTTGGAATTAATCACGTGGAGTAGGTTTTAAAATATAAAAGGTATTTGATTGGGATAGAGTTGTATGTGATATGGAATTGGGAGAGATAAGGGGAATGACTTATTTTTTAATTTAAAAATAAGAATAATAAGGTGATTAGGTTAGCAAAGAAAAAGAAAGATGAATAGGATTGGATAAGGTGGGCATTGGAGAAATATGTGGGAATGGAAAAAAATTGGAATGTTGGAATTAGGAAGTGCTAACTTGCGTTGGCTTTGAGAGAGGGAAGCTAACGCGCATCGTTTAATGAAACAGTGCACACAATGGGAGAGGGTTTTGGCCCTTGCTGCTGCTCGATTTTGCCTTCTGTTGGGAAAGAATTTCGCCATGTTTGATTCAATTTTAATGCGTCGCTTCATCCAAACTCGATTAGGAATAATGGGGTACCTTTAAAAATAAAGATTAAAAATAAAAAATATACAAAAACACGAAATAAAAATAAAGAATTAAAAATCGAAACAAACGAAGAAAAATTAAAAATGGGTTGCCTCCAATTAAGTGTTATTTTAACGTCGTTAGCTTGATGACCTGATTTAGACTACAGGTACTGCGACAAATATTTCCTCCAATTCATGCGCTTTGTCCATCGAAGAAATTTCTTACAAGAAATTCTACGATCATAAAGTTCCTTTATTTTATCCTTGTAGCTTCGAACTTTCTCATAGATTTTTCTTTGGATCTTTTTAAGCTTGTCCACATGTTCCAACGGTGGTTTTAACTTCAATATTGGTGCCTGCAAAAAGGAAGGTATGAGTTTAGATTTAGATGGGATAAGGCTTAGATTAGAATCAATTGAAAATTTTTTCTCGAACTCTATTATTTCCTTTTCAAAGTCCTCCAATTCCCTGCACAGGTCATCAACAAGGTCAGGCTCGAAAAACTCTTCAACAGTAGGTTCAATAACAGCAATAAAATTAATACTAGTGACATTATCTGGATATCGCATTGCTTTGTAAACGTCAAACTTAACAACCTCACCGTCGAACTCCATTGTAAGAATTCCGCTTCTTACATCAATTTTTGTATTCGTCGTACTAAGGAAGGGACGGACAAGAAGCATATCAAATGAAGAGTTGGTTAGGTCATTTTCTATGTCGATGACATAGAAATCCGCCAGAAAAATTAAATCATTTACCTTAACCAGCACGTTCTCAAGGAGTCCTTCAGGATAAATGACATATCTATCGGCGAGCTGGATTGTCACTCTTGTTTCCTTCAAAGGCTCTGCACTAAGTGAATTGTAAACTAAAAGCGACATAATATTTATGGAAGCACCTAGATCACACATAGCACGTTTTATTCCTAATTTACCAATTTTACAAGGGATATAAATATACCTTGGTCATTTAGCTTAGGTGGAAGTCTACGTTGGAAAACAGTTGATACGTTTTCACCTAAGTTTACCTTCTCATTCACGGTAAGCCTTCGTTTGTTTGTGCAAAGGTCCTTCAAGAATCTGGCATATCGTGAAACTTTTTTAATCACATCGAGGAGAGGTATGCTTACCTCCACCTTACAGAACACATCAAGAATTTCTTGTTTCTCGGCTTGCTTATCACGCTTTACCAACCTCGAAGGAAAGGGAGGTGGATTAGCATAGGGGGAATCTGCAATTCATTTTTCTTCTTTTTCTAGGATCTTGCGTCAACTTCCTCTTTCCCTTTCTGGGACTTCGACTCATCTTTTTTCTGGGATTTTGCAGCTACATCCTTATGAATTGGTGGTGTGACAACAATATCGCTCCGTAGGGTGATTGCACTAATATTTTCTCGTTGATTCACCTCTGTTTGCGACGACAGCTTCCCTCTGAATTTTAAATGACTCACCGCTAAAGTCAGTTGACTCATTTGTTTGTCAATTTCTTGAAAGTGCGCTTTGGTCTTTAGTTGAGATTTTCTTTGGGATAACGTCAACCTTTCAACAATTGACTCCAATTATGGTTTTTGCGGTTGATATTATTGTGGTGCAAGTGGTTGATAAGCTTGATTTGATCTCTGGTTTTGCGCATAATTGAAGTTTGGATGATCTTTCCATCTCGGATTGTATGTGTTTGCGTGAGGATTATAAGTCTCTAGGAAGGTCCGGGAAAATTACCCATGGCATTTACTTGCGCAGCATTCTCCTCTTGTATCATCGGACAGTAATCCGTTGGATGTTCTAGACTCGTGCATATCCCGCAAAGTCTAGTTGCGCTTCTTTTGTCTACAACAAGGGATTAAACTATGTCAGGTAGTTTGTCAATTTTATTTTCTAATGAAACTGTACTTACCTCGTGAACTCGTCGAGAGAGTTCACTTGAAGGGTGAAATTGCTGGGAGTTAGCGACCATCGTAGAGATTAAAGTTCTTGTCGCTGTTGGGGTTATGTTCACAAGTGCCCCTCCAATTGCCGCATCGATCATCTTCATTTTCATTGGAGATAGGCCTTCATAAAAATACTGAAGAAGTGTTTGTTCCGATAGCCCGTGTTGTGGGCAATTTGCGCACAACTTCTTAAACTGCTCCCAGTAGTCGTATAATGACTCGGTATCTTTTTGTCGGATACTCAAGATGCTTCGCCTTAGTTTGCTCGCCTTGGCCGTAGGGAAGAACCTGTCAAGAAATAGCCGAGCCATGTCAATCCAAGTTGTAACCGAGTTGGAAGGTAAGTTAAATAACCAATCTTTGGCAATATAAGCTAAAGAAAAATGAAAAGCATGAAATTTTATTTGGTCTTCAGACACTCTCTGTGGTTTTGTACTCAAACAAACCATATGGGATTCTTTGAGGTGTTTGTGAGGATTTTCACTGGGCAAGCCATGATAAGTTGGTAGAAGATGTATCAAACCTGTCTTGAGTGCGAATGGTGTTGTGCCATTCGGGAATGTAATGCACAAAGGTTTTTGATCATCAGGTGCCGCGACAAGTTGGTGAATGGTTTGGTTGTCGTTCGCCATTGAAGTTTGCTCGTTGCTTGTGTAGTCGAAATTTGTTTCAGCTTTAGAAGATAATTTTAGATCTCGTTCAAATCGATGTTGTCGTAGTCTTTGTTTCTTTTCCTGAAGTGTCTGTGCGTGTAATCTTCGGCCTAGTGCTTCGATCTCTGAGTTAAAATCTGCTAATTCGCCCGGATTCTTCCTAGCAATAAATAAAAAACAACTATATTAGTAACTTTGTCGATGTCCCGGCAACGGCGCCAATTTGACAAGCGTCATATTTTATCAAATAATTTAAGCCTTAATCTCAAATTAAATAAATAAAGACGTAGTATAGAGAAGAAGGTGTCGGTCCACAGGGACTAAGGAGTTTCTGATATAGGGTGGTTCTGATTCTGACTGTTGCAAGGTAATTTAGTGAATGAGGGGTTTCTAATCGAGAAAACTAGCGAATAAATGTAAAATGAATGTGAGAATAAATTAAGTAAAATAAATCGATTGAAGCCTCAAGCTTTTGCTCCGTTTCAATTCAAAATGATCATTGAAAAAGAATTTTCACTCCGGATATATGCTGCTTACAGTCTACAAGGCCCAACCCTTATAACTTGTTTTTCTCTCTAGTAAACCGATAATCTAAAATCAATTTTTAGATTCCAGTTTTCTGGTTAGACTAACCACGACTATCGCCGTTAGAATAAAACAGCTTTTAAAATTTGGAAAAACCCGACTCAGACTATGTTGTCTCGATTAGAATCGAATCCAATCTCAATTTCCCTTAGCAAATCCGTCGCTAAATGTGTTCATAGGAAGTTGAAACCACGACTATCGTCGATCCTTCCTCCCAACTGTAAATCTCAACAACAATCAAATCAACGCTAGCTTTTTGAAGTGACATCGAAAAGATTTTAATAAAAGGCCAATTGCCGATCTATGTTTTCAGAAAATTGAGAATGTAAAACGAAGTTGTTAAGTGCTTTTAATTCTCACAAGGTGAATTGAAGCTTTGCTTTTAGCCTTTGGCTAATCGAAGAATTTAGCTAAGCATGATTACGGAAGAAATCATACATAGCATTTAATAGAAAATAAATAAAAACTAAAAGAACAAAAATAAAAAGAGAATAGAATTTTATAAAACTTCCAAAGTAAAAACAAACTAAGAATTGAGGGATGATTGATGATTTTAGAGTTTACCTCAAATGGGGTATTTATCGTACTCTATGTAGCGATGTTTTTTCTCGCTAAAAAAGATGTGTTTTTTATTTATTTTGAAAATGTTGATTTCCGCGTGGGATTTTAGAAAACTCGCATTTTATTTAAAATTGGAGTCGCCACCGGCCACTTAGGTAGGCCGGACACCGTAAAAAAACAGAGATTTAAAATTGATGGGTTCGGGAGTCGGTTACGGATGGGGAAGGATTAGCACCCCCACACCACCCAAAATTGGTACTTTAATAATTACCGCTTTATTAATATTAAACTTTCCGGATTAAAGTGATGATTAGATTAAAATTCGGTTATAAATGCGAGTAGATTTTAAAGGCCCCGTTATTCGAGAGTAAACGCCCAACCACTATCACTACGCCTGATACTGGCCCCGTTTATGCTCGAATAAAAGGGCACCGCATTGACAATTATATATCTGTAATGCAAACTTAAAAAATACGACAAACATAAATAAATACGATGCGATAATCAAGATAAATACTAACATTATAACATACTAATCTAACGTAAATAAATAAATAATATTAAATGAAATGCATGAACGAAAATAACATGACATGTTACAATAATAAGATAAAATATAAATATAAACATGCAAAAGACATGCTTCCAAAACTAAACTAATTAATTCTAACATGCTTAAACACATAAGAAAAAATACAAATGCAACAAATGCATGATATACATATAACATTATCACGACATTAAACACAAATAAAAAACATAAACACGATATATCACAATAACAAAGCATAAAAAACATGTGAAAAAGGAGAAAAAAAACATACTTCAAGAAATAATTAACCACATATATACATGTAATAAAACCTAAACAAAAAAACCACAATGCAATATATACGAAACATACATATAATGTGATGCCGAATTAACAAACCAACATATCCACAATACTACACTAACTTTACCATATGACACAATTTATGCATACATCAATACAAGACATTAAAAATCACACTAATAATAAGGGTTAAAATGCATGAAAACTAAATTACAAGGCATGAAATAACATAAAAAGGGATTAAAATGAACAAAATGTGAAAATTAAAGAAATAAATATAAATTAACAGAAATTAAAAGGCTGGAAATTAAATGATAAAACAGTGACTAAATCGAAATGTAATAAAAATTAAAAGCTAAAAGAAATAAATAAAAGGACGGTATTTAAAAGCATAAGAAAAAGGAAGGACGAAAAGCCTTAATTATCCCATGTCGAAAATGAAGGCGGGATAGCTTGAGGGCATGGAGGGTAAATAAGCCAAAGCTTAAGGTAAAACACTGCCCAAAAAATTAAAACTCGTGAAGATCCAGGTTATTATTTCGACTCAAACCTGGTGGAAAACCTAAGACTATTTTCATCCTCTCCTCGTTTAACCTAGGCCGATCATGCGGCGCATCATTCACTCCCTCCGCGCCGTTCATCGGCGATAGCCTCGTGGCGGATTCACGGTGGCACCAGATCGGCTAGGTAAGTTCGACTCTTCCCTTATTTTTTATTCGAATGAAAAACAAAAGAAAACTTAAATTTCAAACCAAAGAAAGATCTTAACTTATACCTTTAAAAAACCCTTTTTTATTGATTCGAAAACCCTTTTTACAGAGATTTTTTCTAAAATTCTACCACTTTTCTCTCTAATTTTTCGATTTCGATCCCTCTGATTTTTTAGATCTCAAAAAAAATCCCCCCTATTCATTTTGCTTTCCATTTTTTTATCAACCAAAATAACAACTCCCCATTTTCTTTAATCTGTTGATGCAGATATGGTGATGGGAGAGCCGGATTTGAGGGTAGCAGGGCATGGTTCAATAGCTCGGGTGGTATGGTGCAAGTATGGGAGGCTGCATGCGTGCTGCAGGGTATGGGTCAGTTGGCAGAGGTTTTTTTGTTTTTATTTAGGGTTTGGTTATATTTGATTTATGGTTTGTTTTAGGGTTACTGATTTAGGGTTTTTTAGGGTTGCGGGGTGGTTATGGTTATTGTTTGGGGTTGGTCGCCGGAAATGGTGAGCGGCGGCAGCGGCGGGGAGTGGCGGCAGCTGGGTCCATTTTTAGGGTTAGGGTTTTTGGTTGCGAGCCGGGTCGGGTTAAAGTTTGGATCCGGGTCGGTTTGGTTGAGTTGGGTTAAGGTTTAGGTAAAACGGGTTATTACAGTTGCCCCCCTTAGCTCATTGTTGTGTAACAGCAATAGAGCAAAGGTTAAAAATAACCCTTTTTGTCTGGTCCGGCTGAGCTTCTTCTCTTGACGTATGTCTTCATTCTTCGGTAGATCTTCTTTGTCGTCAATACATGTCTTCTTTCTGGACTTAATAGATCTACTTTGTCACTCTTGGAGGAAGCAAAATCTTCAAAGCGGGAGGTGGTCTATTGGGGAAGCAAAATGAGTGCGACTCACTACATTATTGATAATAAGCTAATACCTAAAGAGAGTTTGACCCGGCTGCAACACCGACGAAGAGGCAGGATCAACACTGACAATTTTTTTTCTTTTTTTTTCCTTTTATTTTTTTATGGTAATACGAGAGTAAAAATGACCTGGCTACAACACTGACGAGGAGACCGGGTCGAAAGATAGATGTTGGATCCTACTATTCCATCAACGGAGAAGTAAGATCGGAGAACTTTGGTGACATGGATTCAACCACCCCATCAGCGGAGGGCTGGATCGGATAATGGCGACCTGGAACCAGCTACACCATCAGCGGAGAGCAGGATCAGAGGACGACTGCAACTTGGACCTAGCCACTCCATCAGCGGGGGGCCTAGATCGGGCGATACATTTTTTGAATTTTCATTTTTCTTCTTTTTTCATTTTTCTTTCTCTTTTTTATTTTCTTTTTCTTCTTTTTCTTTTTTCTTTTTCTTTTTTTTCTTCTTTTTTTCTTTTCTTTTCTTTTCTTCTTTTCTTCTTTTCTTTTTTTTTTTTTTTTTCCTTTTGATTTTTCTTTTTTCTTTTTTTCTTTTTTTTCTTCCTTTATTGATTTTTTCTTTTTTTATTAATAAAAAGGATTCGAAAATCAGTAAAGTTGGATTTATCAACGAAGAAGCAGAACATTAACTGGAACCCTACTACACCATCAGCGGATAAGTAGGATAGCAGCAACTTGGACCTAGCCACTCCATCAGCGGATGACTGGATCGGATAATGACTACCCGAAACCGGCTACACCATCAGCGGAGAGCAGGATCTGAGGGCGACGAGAGCTTAGACCTGGTCACTCCATCAGCGGAGGACTGGATTGGATAATGACGACCTGGAACCGGCTACACCATCAGCGGAGAGCAGGATCTGAGGACGACCACTCCATCAGCGGAGGGTTGGATTGAATCATGACGACACGGGCCGGCTACACACCATCGGCGGAGAACGAGATCTCGAGGACGACGGGAGCTTGGACCCGACCACTCCATCAGCGGAGGGTTATATTGGATAATATGACGACACAGAACCGGCTACACCATCAGCGGAGAACAGGATCTGAGGACGACGACAGCTTGGACCCGGCCACTCCATCAGCGGAGAGACTAGTCGGGTAATGACGACCAATAATTGGCTACACCATCAACGGAGAGCGAGATTAGGACGACGGGAGCTTGGACCTGACAACTCCATAAGCGGAAGACTAGATTGACTAATGACGACTTAGAACCGGCTACACCATCAGCGGCGAGGGAACTCGAGGCGGCGACGGCTTGTACCGCCACTCCATCAACGGAGGATCGGATTGGACAATGACGACCTAGAACGAGCTACACCATCGGCGAGCGAAATCTAAGGCGAAGAGAGCTTGGACACGCCACTCCATCAGTGGAGGTCTGGATCGGATAATGAAAGTTGATGAATTTTTTTTTTATTTTTTTTCATTTTTTGTTTTTTCAATTTTTGATTTTTTTCGACTTTTGATTTTTTTTATTTTTTTCTAATTTTTTCTATTTTTTTCTTCTTCTTTTTTTTCAACTCTATTTTTTTGACAATTTTCTTTTTCTTTGAACTTTACACAGAAGTAAGACTCGAGAAAAATAGGTTTGGTTGCATCGTCATTAGAGAAATGAGACCTAAATAGAATTTTGATCTGCTTGGGGAAAGGTTCGGATCTGTTGCACCATCAACGGAGAAAAGAGATCTTCAGGATGTCTATACTGCTCTGCGGCTCTACTGGCAGAGATGTATGACCTGAAAATGGAAAACATTAATCAGTAAATGTTCACAAAACTTGTCACTGTTACCTTTTACTGATGTTTCAGCATCCTCTTTGTGTTTGGCCTCCCCTAAGACTAAAGTTGGCCTTCTTGTCATTGCCCCCACAGCTGAGGATGTTCGGTCTCTTTTTTGAACCTTTTTGTAAGCAAAAATGCATGAATTTTATGTCTAAATGCATGTGTCTATCCTAAATGCAAGGTGACTTTAGTGTATGCATTGAACATAGATGTATGATGTATGCAATGATGGTCCAATGCAAGATGAATGCAACTAAATTTATGAATGCGACATAATTTGATTTTTGGTCTTCAAAGGGATGCCCCTGACTTTCGATTGGTCATGTCGGGATCTTGGTTTTTTCATGCGGTAGTTCCCCGACTTTGCCTTGGGTTCGATCAGCTTTCATTTGAGTGGATGCCCCAAAAGTTCATTCATTACATGACATCATCTGACATTGTTCTCGTAGTAAATTTGAAACTTTAAGGTGGTGTATTTTGGATATTCAGGACTCAGATATGAACAAAAGATGTTTGCATTGCTACTTGTAGTTTTGATCCCTTACAAAATATTCTCACCACTATTGCACTCAAGTCGGTGAGGTTAGTTTACAAAAAGTATTACTCTGAAAGTGATAAAAACTACAAGAAAACATGTCATGGTCAGGACAGTGCAATATGGTCCAGTTCAAAAAACCTTCAACACCCTCAGTTGGCATCTTCATGCTTCGGAAAAGGGGTCTCACTTGTGGCTGAACTTACAGGGTTTTCAATACTTATAACACCGAGCTTGAGGTACTTTTCTACCAGCCTCTTGAAGCCCCAACAATTTTCAATCGTGTGGCCCACCTGTCCAGCGTGATATTCGCAACTCGCGTTAGGATCATACCACTTAGGGAATAGGGGTTGCGTCGGAGCCTGGTGGAAAGGTACCACTATATGGGCTTTTAGCAGTTCCTTGTACATATCTCCATACGACATTGGCGGGGGGTGAACTATCTTCTCGGTGTTCTTCCTCGACCAAAACCTTGGCTTGAGGTAACGTGAGCGCTTGGCACGACCTTAGATTGCACAACCAATGGGCTTGAAATAATTTGCATTGTAAACTCCCGAAGAGTTCACTTCCTGGTCTTTCCTTCCATGGTAAGGTTTCTTATGGGACGAACCTCCGTCGTCAATTTTGCCAGTCTTGAAAGCATTCTCGATGAGCTCACCGGATAACACGAGGTCGGTAAAATTGGTAGTCGCGTTGCCTATCAAGCGACCCAAGATCGGACCCTCAAAGTTTGTACAAATGTGACCACGGTCTCTCGCTCACCGAAAGCGAGGGGTTGGACTGAATCGCTATATCCCTCCGGTACCGAATCTTGCTGAAGCTTTCATTATGTTTTTGTTTCATCTGTTGTAACGTCCACCGGTCTGGCATCATGTCATTGACGTGTCGGTATTGCTCCAGAAAAGCTTTTGCCAAGTCTCTCCAGGATTTGATATGATGTCGGCTCAATTGATTATACCATCGGGCGGCGGATCCCGATAGACTGTCTTGGAAAGCGATGAATTAACAGACTTGTCATCTCGGCCGTATCCGTCATCTTCCGGCGAGAACATATTGAGGTGAGCGCGAGGACAGCTTTGTTCCGTCGTACTTCTCAAACTCCGAGACTTTGAATTTATGAGGTAAAACCAAATGCAGGACAAGACTGAGTTCATTGGCATCGAATCCACTAAAATTATCTTCAACTCCCATAGCCTCTAGCTTCTCTTGAGTTTCTTACATCGATCTTGATTTCCTTTGAAGCTTCTACCTTTGGTTTCGATCTCAAACAGATGATCCATTTACGAGAGATAAAATTTTCAGCTTGATTGCCCCGGTCTTAACTTCGATGCGGATGGATGATTTATAGGGATTGAAGTACCGGCCTGGTGTAGATGAGACTTTCCCGTGAAAATGATCACCGAGGTTGAGTTTACGGCTGTATCTGGTTTGAACGGGCGTGAACCCCGGAGGATACATAAGATCCTCGTCCCCGGCGGTGGATCTAGGATTTGCGATGGGATTTACAACAGAGGCCTCTTCGGGCTCGGGAAGCTTCAATCCCAAAGATTTGTGCCATTTGGCCCAAAGATGTCTTGTTGTGACTTTGCAAGTTGTTCCCTCATATCCTGTTGGACTTTCGCCAACTGTTCCTCAACCTGCTTGGCTATGTTCGCTTGCAATTCTTTTTGGTCTTGCTCGATTTTCTTCAATCTTTCATCGTTCGCCATTTTTGTTTTGTATCGGGTCCCGTATGGATGCTGAGCTGACTGATCTTCTGCTTTATCCAGTATCACTGTCATAGGGCATCCCTAGAGTCAGTTTTCTTATTTTGAAAATGAATGTATATGCATGCAAAATGTGTCCTAAATTGATGCAATGCAAAATCAAGACTGCGATGATGTTGTGCAATGATGCAGGTGAAATCAATGCGATGAGAATAAAATGAAACGAGTTAGTACCAAACAAATGAAAAATAGAGTAATCATAAACAAGAAATAAGGCACCAGAGCCTAAATAGGGTGACCACTAATCGGGCAGAGTTTCACATGGCTCTAAAGGGTTGGCTTCTACGGCTTACTATATGCAGTTTTGGTGCTAAAAGGTACCCGAATTGTCCTTGCTGTCCTCTACTAAGAGTAGCAAGGCCCCGGTCATCACCCATTATAGGCTCCTTTCAACCGGGTTCAATTCAGGGGGACCCATTCGCTTATACCCATACGAAGGAACGATATCCTCACGAAAGTATAAGGTACTCGAGCCCCGAAGGTACTTGCTAGGCCCATACGGGAGAACGATATCTCCACGAAAGCATTAGCGTTTTCCCCCCACTAAAAAAAACGGGTTTATATGCCATATTTTAAATGCGTTAAAATAAACGCGCAATTATAACTGAATGTTACTTTAATAGTCACTTTAATCCAGAATTTTCGATATTAATAAAGCGGTGATTATTTGAAAAAAGCTCGACTCTCATTTGTTTTTGAAAAACAAAATTTCCCCAGCGGAGTCGCCATCTGTAGCGATGTTTTTTCTCGCTAAAAAAGATGTGTTTTTTATTTATTTTGAAAATGTTGATTTCCGCGTGGGATTTTAGAAAACTCGCATTTTATTTAAAATTGGAGTCGCCACCGGCCACTTAGGTAGGCCGGACACCGTAAAAAAACAGAGATTTAAAATTGATGGGTTCGGGAGTCGGTTACGGATGGGGAAGGATTAGCACCCCCACACCGCCCAAAATTGGTACTTTAATAATTACCGCTTTATTAATATTAAACTTTCCGGATTAAAGTGATGATTAGATTAAAATTCGGTTATAAATGCGAGTAGATTTTAAAGGCCCCGTTATTCGAGAGTAAACGCCCAACCACTATCACTACGCCTGATACTGGCCCCGTTTATGCTCGAATAAAAGGGCACCGCATTGACAATTATATATCTGTAATGCAAACTTAAAAAATACGACAAACATAAATAAATACGATGCGATAATCAAGATAAATACTAACATTATAACATACTAATCTAACGTAAATAAATAAATAATATTAAATGAAATGCATGAACGAAAATAACATGACATGTTACAATAATAAGATAAAATATAAATATAAACATGCAAAAGACATGCTTCCAAAACTAAACTAATTAATTCTAACATGCTTAAACACATAAGAAAAAATACAAATGCAACAAATGCATGATATACATATAACATTATCACAACATTAAACACAAATAAAAAACATAAACACGATATATCACAATAACAAAGCATAAAAAACATGTGAAAAAGGAGAAAAAACATACTTCAAGAAATAATTAACCACATATATACATGTAATAAAACCTAAACAAAAAAATCACAATGCAATATATACGAAACATACATATAATGTGATGCCGAATTAACAAACCAACATATCCACAATACTACACTAACTTTACCATATGACACAATTTATGCATACATCAATACAAGACATTAAAAATCACACTAATAATAAGGGTTAAAATGCATGAAAACTAAATTACAAGGCATGAAATAACATAAAAAGGGATTAAAATGAACAAAATGTGAAAATTAAAGAAATAAATATAAATTAACAGAAATTAAAAGGCTGGAAATTAAATGATAAAACAGAGTGACTAAATCGAAATGTAATAAAAATTAAAAGCTAAAAGAAATAAATAAAAGGACGGTATTTAAAAGCATAAGAAAAAGGAAGGACGAAAAGCCTTAATTATCCCATGTCGAAAATGAAGGCGGGGATAGCTTGAGGGCATGGAGGGTAAATAAGCCAAAGCTTAAGGTAAAACACTGCCCAAAAATTAAAACTCGTGAAGATCTGGGTTATTATTTCGACTCAAACCTGGTGGAAAACCTAAGACTATTTTCATCCTCTCCCTCGTTTAACCTAGGCCGACTGCGGCCGCATCATTCACTCCCTCCGCGCCGTTCATCGGCGATAGCCTCGTGGCGGATTCACGGTGGCACCAGATCGGCTAGGTAAGTTCGACTCTTCCCTTATTTTTGATTCGAATGAAAAACAAAAGAAAACTTAAATTTCAAACCAAAGAAAGATCTTAACTTATACCTTTAAAAAACCCTTTTTTATTGATTCGAAAACCCTTTTTACAGAGATTTTTTCTGAAATTCTACCACTTTTCTCTCTAATTTTTCGATTTCGATCCCTCTGATTTTTTAGATCTCAAAAAAAAATCCCCCTCTTCATTTTGCTTTCGATTTTTTTTTATAAACCAAAATAACAACTCCCCATTTTCTTTAATCTGTTGATGCAGATATGGTGATGGGAGAGCCGGATTTGAGGGTAGCAGGGCATGGTTCAATAGCTCGGGTGGTATGGTGCAAGTATGGGAGGCTGCATGCGTGCTGCAGGGTATGGGTCAGTTGGCAGAGGTTTTTTTGTTTTTATTTAGGGTTTGGTTATATTTGATTTATGGTTTGTTTTAGGGTTACTGATTTAGGGTTTTTTAGGGTTGCGGGGTGGTTATGGTTATAGTTTGGGGTTGGTCGCCGGAAATGGTGAGCGGCGGCAGCGGCGGGGAGTGGCGGCAGCTGGGTCCATTTTTAGGGTTAGGGTTTTTGGTTGCGAGCCGGGTCGGGTTAAAGTTTGGATCCGGGTCGGTTTGGTTGAGTTGGGTTAAGGTTTAGGTAAAACGGGTTATTACACTCTAAAACCCTAGAATAACCCTAAAGATGATAAAAGATAAATCCTAAAATATTTAAATTAAATACAAAAGATAATCCAAAGTTTAAATTTTAAATTCGTCCGATAAGCTATCAAAATGCGGCTGATAAGCTATCACCACTACTGACGTCATCTTCTAGAAGCTGCTAACGTGGCGTCCAGTCAGAATTTTCATGCCCAGATTCATGCCCACTAGCCCAGGCTTGACTCTAGAGAAAAATCTGCAGAATTTTGCCTCTTTTAGCACAGTTTTTGGAATCCAATGTCATGCACAGAAAATAAGAGAACACTCAAATTAGCAACATAAACCGACAAACAAGGAGTAATTAATAACAAAATAATAACCATTTAAATCACTCATCACTTACTGAACCGGATCTCTGATGTTCCTAGATTGGGTTGTGTTCTGTTTTGCAGCTATTACGGTGTTATGGGCCGCAGCAGCACCGTTAGTACCCGCAATACAAAAAGGAAACGAGACTGTAAGGAGCCTTCACGTTGCTTTGAATGCAGTTAATGTTGTTCTTTTGTTCTGGAAAATCCCCATAGGTATAGAAATAGTTTTCAAAGTTTTTGAGTTCACTAAAAGGCCTTGATCTTGAACAATTGGCTTTGTAAGAATGACCTCTTTCGCCTGCTGCTAGGTTTATCTTCAATTTTGCTTCATTCCTCGCCTTAAAATTTAATGGAATAAATACCAGTATGCTTATTGTTGAAAGTAAAACAAAGGAAATATAGAATGCTTGTATATTCATCATATCAAATTAAGTTACAGAAGTAGCTTATTTATACATCAATCACAAATTAACTAACTGCCGTAACTGCTAGCTAACAATCTAACTAACTGTAATTTACTAACTTCTACACTTCCCCTCAAGTTGAAGATTAAAAACCTTTTTAATTCCCAACTTGGAAAGCAGATAACTATGTTGCTGATAACTCAAAGCCTTGGTCATAATGTCTGCAAGTTGCTCGAGAGTAGTGATATACCCAGTCTGTATAACTCTTTCTTGAATCTTCTCACGTATGAAATGGCAATCGATCTCTATGTGCTTTGTGCATTCATGGAAAACTGGGTTGGCAGCAATTTGAAGTGCCGCCTTGCTGTCACAATACAACTTCACAAGCTGTAGGTCTTTAACACTCAATTCTTCAAGAAGAACTTTCAACCATACTAACTCAGCTGTAACAACAACCATTACTCTATACTCTGCTTCTACCGAGGATCTGGCTATCACATTATGTTTCTTCGATTTCCAAGAAATCAGAGACTCTCCAAGTTTGATACAAAAACCTGTGATCGATTTTCTTGTCATTGAGCATGAAGCCCAATCAGAATCACAATATGCTTTAATCTAACAATCACTTGAAGCAGGCAATAAGATTCCTAGACCAGGTTCTTTCTTAATGCACCTCACTATCCTGAGTGCAGCTTCCATATGAGACTCTTTAGGTTGTTGCATAAATTGACTCAGATAGTTTACTGCATACGTGATATCTGGTCTGGTATAAGTGAGATATATCAGTCTACCAATCAATATCTGATATACTGACTTATCTTCCACAAGATCATCATCAACTTCATGTTGCACTGCCTTATCTTAATTCTGAAGTAGTTAGCTTCAAATTTTGTTCCCATAGAGTTGCTGCTAACTTTGCTCCCCCTAAACCAGTGTCTTTAATAAGCTCTAGAACATATTTTCTTTGGTTCAACAATTTTTTTTCTTTCGATCTTAAAACTTCAATCCCTAAAAAATACTTTAATTCCCCAAGATCTTTCATCCTGAAGTTAGTATTCAAAATATGTTTCAACTCAGCTATTAAATCCTTGTCATTTTCAGTTATGAGCAAGTCATCAACATAAACCAGCAAGATAACCCTTTACTCTACTGTCTTTTGGTAAATAAGGAGTAATCATACTTGCTCTGTAAAAAACATGCAGAAATTAAAGCTTCGGTAAGCTTCAAATTCCACTGCCTCGATGCTTGTTTGAGACCATATAAAGACTTTTGCAGCCTACAAGCCAGTCTCTCCCCCTGGCTGCAAAAACATTCAGGTAACTGCATGTAGACTTCTTCAGCCAGATCCCTTTGTAAGAATGTATTAAAAACATCCATTTGAAACAGTGACCAGTAAAAGGCAGAAGCAAGAGACAAAACAATTCTGTGACCAGTTTGACAACCGGAGAAAATGTGTCAACATAATCAACGCTCTCCTTTTGGTTGTAACCCTTGGCAACAAGGCGAGTTTTATACCTTTCAACCTCACCTGAAGCCTTATACTTCACCTTATAAACCCACTTGAATCCAATAGGAACTTTTCATAGGGGTGAAAGCTCAACAGACCATGTATTATTAGACTCCAATGCTTGAATTTCCTCAGACATTGCTTGAATCCATAAAGGATCCTTGATAGCCTCAGAATAAGAGTGGGGCTCAGGAACATTAGAAAGAGAAGACAAAAAAACTTGAGTAGAACAAGACAAATGAGAATAAGACAAATTAGAAGAAGACTGACCTGTAGATGAAGAAAATTGGTAGGGATGACAAGTATAACTATCTAACCATGAGGGAGATTTGGTGACCCTAGTAGATCTTCGAAAAATAAGAGCAGGTGCATTTACTGAAGTATTATCAGATGAAATATTATGCTGTAAAAAAAGGAAGTTCAGGGGATGTAGGCTTTAATATAGGTGATGTACCAGGAAATGGTAAAGGTTGTGAAGAAGAAGAAGAAGTAAGCTGGGAATTTGGTATTGGAGATGATGAGTGTGAAGATGATGTAGGTTGTGAAGTAGGTGCGGGAAAAGATGGTGGGGAAGTAGGTTGTGAAATAGGTGAAGTAGGTGTGGAAGGTACTGGTGTTGAAACAGGAACAAGAACATGAGATGGAGGATTTAAAAGTAAAAAATATGAATCTGAAACAAAAGGAGTAGAAGGAAAGAAAGAAGACGGGGAATCAGAGGGAACATGAAAAGGAAACTGAGTCTCATGAAAAACAACATCCCTGCTTACAAAAAAAGATTTCGATTCCAAATTGAACAAAAGGTAACCCTTCTGGGTTAAAGAATAACCAAGAAAAACTGAAAGAACGGCACGAGGGGCAAATTTATCAGTGCAATTGCGTTTAGTAGAGTAACATAGACATCCAAACATACAAAAATGTTCAAAACTAGGTGGCTTCCTATACAATGACTCATAAGGCGATGTCCAAGATAAAACAGAAGATAGTAACTTGTTTATAATATAACAGGCAGCAAGAACACATTCCTCCCAGCATTTTAAAGGAACTTTAGACTGGAATTTAAGAGCCCTAGACACCTCTAAAAGATGTTGATGCTTGTGCTCAGCAATTTCATTTTGCTGAGGTGTATGGACACATGAACTCTGGTGACAAATACCAAGAGAAGTAAACATGGATGAACATGTGGAGTTAAAAAACTCACTATCATTATCACTACGAACAACCTTGATAATGGCTGAGAATTGAAGTCTTTACTAAAGTAAAAAACTTTTGAAGAGACAGAACAACATCACTTTTTAGCTTCAGTAAATACACCCAGGTCATTCTAGTTTTGTCATCAACAATAGTAAGAAAGTAACGTGACCACTGTGTGTAGAAATTTTATAGGGCCCCCAAAGATCAATGTGTATCATAGTGAAAGGATTTTCAGAAATAGAAGAACTAGTAGGAAAAGGAAACCTAGACTGTCGAGCTAAATGACAGATAGAACAATCATGAACAGAACTACTACTAATAACAATATCAGTAAACATAGGCAATCTGTTCAATTGAGTAACTGGAACATGTCCTAAATGAGCATGCCAGAGATGTATTTTATTAATATCAGAAGGCTTACAAGCAAAATTTGCAGAAACATTGACAACAGATGATGTCATATCCTGAAACCCGGTCTGGAAGAATGCTTTATTGAATTAATAACCCGATCTTTATCGAGCTATAAATGATTAGTTTTTTATTTATGTGAGTTGAATTAAATTGAAAGTTTGAATAAGCTAGATGATAAATTCATTGTGGATTAGAATTATGATTCAAATACGAAAGCTAAATATGTTTGTTTGAATTTATCCTTGAAGAAATTAATTGAATGAGTAGGACTAAAATAGAAGCATTGGAATGTAAGTAACTAAATTGAGAAGGGACTAAATCGAATGATGGCCTAAATTATGAGATTGCATGCTAAATAGTTATGCATCCAAGGACTTGCATATTTGGCAATCAAGATGGACACTTGGATAGCGGGAGGGTTCGGTTAGCAAGGATAGAGGAATCCCAAGCGTCTCCATCATCTTCTTAGCACCGAAAATAAACTAGAGAAGAAGTGAGAGAAAGAATATCCTCATTCTTCCCTTCATTCAACCGAAACCTCTATTGGGAGATGGAAGCTTCATCCATGGAGATTGGGAACTCAAGCTTAAATAGTCCAAATCTTTTTAGCTATTGATTCGAATAGCTTAGAGAGAGGTAAGTCTTCTCTTTCCCTCCACTAATTTAGGAAACGATTTAAGAATTTTGAATAAGATTTCCTTTTGGGCGTTATGTAATTGATAGAGAAGCGATTCTATAGTATGAATTTTCTTTTAATCATTTGTATGATTTTTGCTTGATTGACAGAATCATGCTTGAATTATTAAAGGATTAAATCCATGTTATGGATTGTAGATTCAATCGATTAATGCACATAAGTATACATGGATTCATGCTATGATTTGTGAGACTTGAATTGTAAGATGTGAGTTTTAGATAAATTGAGAGTATGAAAACAATTGAATTATGATAGGGCAGTGTAGTCATGGTTCGAAAAGGCTGGAATGTAACTTACATTATGGATTGGTATTAGCTTAATTGAATCTGTGCTCAAAATTGTCTTAAGGGAGAGAATGAAATTGAGATAAGAATCCTCTTTAAATGTTTAGGCATCTATGTACATAGATTGAATGTTTAAATGATGCGAAGCAATTGATTTTTGGTGCTGGATGTAATATGTAAACTGCCAGATTCTTTTTGGTGCTTAAATAATCGAATTGGACTATCTTAAGTGGCTAAATATGGATGTTTGTGAACTGCCTTGTTTTGGTAAACATATGAGTGTAAAATGGGACAGGAAAGTAGGCATGTATAAGCAAGATGCCCTGTTTTGATTTATTAAAAGAATACGTTGAAAACATGACAGGTTTAAGACTATATGAACATGAGAAGGGCTGTTTTAATGAGTTATCATATGTATAATTATAGTGGTTATGTTTGCTTGTTTTAGGTGCATGGTAAATCGTTTCTGGAATGATTTGATTAATATGCTTATGTAATGAATTAAAATTGAAGCATTGTCAATAAAATGAAAGATCTTGAGACTGTTTTGAATAATTGGAAATAGTATGGACTGATCTAGTGGACTGTTTTGTGTGCAAATGTGTATAAGAAAATGGTTGCCCTGTTTAGTGTATATATGATTATATGGTGCATTGTATTGATCATGTAAATGTGTGTATATGACCTTGGATTGTTTTAAATGCACATGAACATATCAAGGGCTGTTTTGAAATATATAAGCATGCATACAAAGTGAATAGACTGTTTCGAGTGCATATAAACATAGAATGGACTGGTTGTGAACACATGGTTATGTATATATAAAATAAGGGACTATTCTGTTTATATAATGTAGCCGAGACTGTTTTGAATAGAAACTGTTTGATATGTATATACTTGCTGCCAATTTCGAGCAATTGAACATGTATAAATGAAATTAGATTTTGATGTATTTTTGAGTGTATATGTTGGCTGCCCTGTATTGATTAAATATGAAAGTTAATGGGGTTGTCTATAAAGAATAAATCAGTGCAGTTTGGTGTAGTTAAATATACAGTTTAGGGTCTAAAATAAGACAGTTTTGAAGTCTAAACTGTGCAGAATTTTTGTGTTAAACTATGCAGAATTGAAGCTTAAAACTGTTCTGAAATAAAGGCAACTTAATAAAGCAGTTTGGTGTAGTTTTGATTAGTAATCAACAGTGCAGATTTGTGTTAAAAATGTGCAGGAAAGATAAGGTTAAACTGTGCAGAATTTATAGTTAAAACTGTGTGGTGTACAAAGTAAATTAGCATAAGAGAATTGTTTTGCCATGAAGGAAGGTGTATACATAGTATAGAAATTGTTTTGTTGACTTATATTTGGTCACAAGTAAGATATGGACTATCTTACTTATATGTGATTGTATAAATGAATTGTATGAGCATGACTAAATTCGTGTTTAGATTAAATTGTGAGTACTTATGTAAATACCTTTAAGGAATTTGAATTTATTGCTAAAATAAATGGAATTGAGTAGATTCTAATGATGGTTTTTGTTTGAGGTATTTATGGATAAGAAGAGGGAAAGAGGTGAATCATATGGAAGCTAGAAGTAAATGAGGTTCAGGTATCCCGTAATGTCGGGATAAGAGGTGGGTGTAGCTATGCATTTGGGATTGACAAGGTGCCATCCTAATTTTATTTGATGTTATGTCTTAAATGTACACTTGTTGCATCGAGCTCATGTAGAGCACATTGGGAATGGGGTTCAAGCATGACATTCGAGAAAGGCTTGTGATAATGTCGCATTTCATATGCATTACATGTCATGTTATGTATGCTATGATTCTTATCTTGATGATATTATGTTTTGGTTGTAATACATGAGTTAATTTACAAATACTTTGATCATAAAACTCCTTGTTAATAAGCAAACCGTAAAGTATAATGAGTTAAGACTCCTTAAGCCTATTAGAGCCTTGAGCTTTCCATAAGACACTAAGTTAAGCAATAAAGTAAGATTACTTGTATGATAAGATACTTCTCGAATGATAAAAGTAAGAAGCAAGAAAGCTTGACTTATGCAATAAGTCATTAAAATAAGGAAACAAGCAAGGTTACTTGTAACCTAAAAATCTCTATTAGCTTAAAAGTAATAAAGCTACTTGTACAACAAGCAACTTCCTGAATATCAAAATTAAGATAAAACATATAAGTTGCCTCTGAAAATAGAAGACCTTGGATCTAATTGGATGATGCCTGAAATGTTTAGACTACGGTCTCTTGTTATTAAGATCAAATGATCTTTTAGTACCTTTGGTACTCTTGTTCAAAGTGTTGCTCGGGGGACGCCCCGTTGATATGTTTCGATGGCACTAATTACCATCGCTTGTTGATATAATTCGATATTAGCTATTGCTATGTGCTCTGAGCTAAGTATCGCTTGAACTAATGATGTTCGTCACCAATAGATATCCAAGGCAGACTTGTAAAAGATATGAAATGATATAATAAGCAAAGAATTTAAAAGAGTATTGCTCAAGTATCCATTGTGATAGCTCAAAGTGAGCCCGGAAATTTATAGCTCTTGGTGAGCACTGTAATTGAAAGCTCTTAGTGAGTATTGAACTTGAAATGAGCCGCCAATAATCAAATAATGCTTAAGGATTGAGTATTAAATAAATGTCAATAAACAAGTGATGTGTATATTAACTTAATTTGCAAGAAAGTTTCTGGATGATTATATTATTGAAATGACTGATTACTTTATAAGTATTGACTATTTGTACATCAAATGTATTGTTACCTCACTTAGGCTATAGAAGCCTAATGCATCTCATATTCATGCATTGTAGGTAAGCTAAAGTTTGTGCTGATTCGAGATTAAGGATTTCCATGTTGTGGGTCAAGATCCAAGTGGAATTGGATCTTTCTTAATTATACTCCTAGGATGGTAGCACCTTGTAATGGTTATGAAACTAGTTTAAGATAGTATGGCTTGTATTAATAAAATTGAGAGTTATTTGGTACATTCTAGTGTAATCTATGAATACCTAATTTGTTTAAGAGTTTTGTATGACTAGATAAATGTCCATGGTTGATTGTGTGAATTGAACTTATGGATAACATGAATGATGGTAATGAGTTCGAATGGAAGGTTGATAGAATGAGGCATATATAATGATGTTCGAATGATCTTTTGTTAATTCATAATAAAAGGATTGTCAAATGAATAATGTAAATGAAATAAAAAGCTAACAAAGAAGGAAATTTCTAATAACCTGTAATGTATAATCTTGAGAAAGTTTTGAAATTTTCGGGTTCTTGTTTTCGGTTTTCTCTACAGTAATGTTCTTAACTCCGTTTTTTCTCCTAAACCGGGTTGAGGATGTTACATATGAATTCTCAAAAACACATGAATTGGAAAGAAAAGAATGAACATTATTTGAAGAATGAAACAAGTAGAGACCTCTAGACTGTTTACCAATCTCCTTCATCTTGCCACTGTAGAGATCTTGGATCAAACAAAAATCAGGATAAAAGAAAAGAGCACAATGCAACTCATTAGTTAATTTTGAAACAAAGATGAGATTATATGTAAAATTTGGAACAAATAACACATTAGACAATTGAAGGCCATTTAACAATCTAACAGACCCTATGTGAGTGACAAGAGAAGTTTTACCATTGGGAAGCTGGACATAACAAGAAGAAACACAAGAAACAGGGTTATTCAAGTTACTGAAATCTGATAATATATGATTTGTGGCGCCAGTATCCAGAATCCATTCAATTGGATTTATAGCATGAGAGCAAGAAGATAAAGTACTTGCAAGATTCACAGAGGAATCCGCAACAGAAGCCTAGCTGAGAAACCCCAAAATCTGATGGTACTGCTCTGAAGTAAATGCTGATGGAACAGAAGAAGCACCAGACAAGTTGGAAGGAACTGAATCAGAAAAAACACCAGTAGCAGCCTCGTAACTGATTGTTGTAGCAGCCAAAGAAGGACCCTTCTTCTTGCTGAACAGGAAGCCCGATGGAAAACCAATAAGGCGATAGCAATCCTTTATATGACCTTTAATCTTGCAATGATCACAAGTTCCATTGAACCTTCTACGAACACCAGCAACATTAGAATACAAAGCAGATGAATCAATGGGAGGGACAACTCCTGATAGATGAAGACGATGAGACTCTTCTTGGACCACCATTGAATGGGCCTGATTCACGGAGGGTAATGGTTGCATCAACAAAACTTGACTGCGGAGAGCAGCATAGGTTTCATTGAGACCCATTAAGAACTGGAAAAGGCGTTGCTAAGAAATATGCTTCAGGTTCCGTTGAGAAAGATCACAAGCGCAAGTCGAGAAGGGAACCAAGGCACTATACTCATCCATAGGAGCTTCAAACGGGTGAAATAAGCAGACACAGAGGAATCGCCCTGAGCAAGTGTTGCAATCTCTCGGTGGAGGAAAAAACCCCTCGAACCATCAACTTTATCGAACCTCTCCTTCAAATCCTTCCAAACTAGAGCAGCGCTAGATGCAAAAACTATTCCAGCAGACAACTCCTTACCGACGAAGTTAATAATCCAAGAAAGGACAACGGCATTACACCGATCCCATTGAGCTTTAAGAGCGTCAACATAATCGTCACGACAATAGTTACCATCAACAAAATCTAATTTGTTTTTGGCAAGGAGCGCAATGCGCATTGATCGACTCCAAATCGTGTAATTGTCAAGACCGGATAAATGATAAGAGATAAGAGCCATACCAGGTGAAGATACAACGGATGGTTAAAATCGACGGTGGTGGTGGTTATCGCGGCAATAGCCTCCGTGGCCGACGACATTCTGATATCAAGAAAAGGGTGAAAAAACGCAAAAAGCAATATTCCAAGGAGCTGGAAATGATGAAGAATGGATCGAAATGACTGTTGATAGATACCATGTTAAAAGTAAAACAAAGGAAATATGGAATGCTTGAATATTCATCATATCAAATTAAGTTACAGAAGAAGCTTATTTATACATTAATCACAAACTAACTAACTGCCGTAACTGCTAGCTAACAAATCTAACTAACCGTAACTTACTAACTTCTACACTTATTCGGTTCTTGGATTCCTCTAAGGCACCTAATCACATGATTGAAATGCTTAAATGCACCGAGAAATAGCACGAGGATTTCGAACATGAGCAAACTATATTGCCGAACTTGTTACCGTTTGCAGTTGCAGGCCCTATGCAGATTATATGGAAATATGAGTTTTGACATCTTTAGCAATTTATTATTTAAGTGTTTTCTGTAGCACTGCAAGTGTTTATTCTGCGCCACTACTGCTTCTGATAAGATACCATTATTTATTTAAACGATGGCAAAAGACTCAACTTGGAAAAGCTTGTCATGTTTCATGCCAGAGTACTGATTCCTGCAAAATAAAGTCCATGAATTCAATATCCGTACAAAAAAGATGATATGACCGCATATGTTTTATATTATGAGAGCTACCGGAGTTTGATTATAGGATTATACTTTCATGTAGGCTTAGTAAATACTACGTTTCATCTTCGACAACCTAAAAAAAGAGTGATATTCCAAGGTCCCACTATAAGAATTCGTTTCCTTCCTTTTGAGACAATTGGTAAAGAGAAAGAGTTGGTGTTTTGGACAGGAAAACGGCTGACAGTAACACTCTCTAATGTTCTTAGTGTGTTCTTAAGTTATGTCTGCAAGCAAAGTCAGAGGGAAGAAACAGACAGCTACGGCATTAATTTCTCCTGCAATAGAAAATAATATAATCCATTTCTGCAAAGAATGGAATTGAAACTGCCTTGTTGGATGAGTAATTGAAAATGGTCCAATCCAATAAGATCAGCTACCCCAAAGATTCCAAACCGGAAAGAACATTTCTTTTTTCTTGGGGTCTGGTTAAAAGTTCATACAAAATGACCTGTAAAATCACTGCAATCCGAAGCCAGGCTTTGAAAAAAAAGAGAGAAAATTCTTGTAAATTACTCCATTCGATACCAACCGTAAGAATGTTAACTTTTGTCAGCTGTTGTTTGCTATTGTTGGATGCCTTTCTTTCTTCCTATGGGTTATGGCTCGGGACGTTTTCTTGTGGGATCCTTTTCCCTTTGGTCATTTTATTCTCGAGCCTAGATTACTATATAAGCACATTTCTGGTGGCCATTTCAGTGTGTATCAATTCTTTCGTCATTTCTGGTTCGTTGCTAACATTTGTTATCTGTTTTTTTCTAACTCTCTCAATTATGTCGAACCAACAAGCCCCAACTCGTCCATGGTTTCGTTTAGCATCCATTTCAAGGCCAGCACCTCAAGCTCCTACTCCAACGCCTGAATCAGCTCCAGCCTTGCCACGATCAACCACTATTCGACCTGCATTCCGACCTACGGGCGGTGCTTCCTCCGTTCCAACCTCTCCTGTGTCTGTTGGTAGAGGATCTCAGCCGTCTCGCCTTCGGATAAAAAACCAACGACTGAAGTTAGTTCCAGAGCTGCTTTGTTGCCTAATTCCCCGGTGAAAACGGCTCCAGCCGCGGCGAGGTCGCCTGTTTCTCCACCAAAACCGGCGATGACTTCGTCATTGCAATCTTCTCCAGCCAAGTCAGTGGCAACTACTTCCTCTGTTCCATCTTCTCCAGCGAAGCCAGTGGCAACTACTACTGCCACTGTTCCAACTTCCGTAGCCAAGACGGTGGCAACTACTGCCTCGGTTCCAACTTCACCAGCCAAGACAGCCTCACCTACAACATCGGTGACTAACTTCCCAACCCAAAAACCGGCCACCTTTACGACCACTATGAATCGTGTGGCTAGTCCTCAAGCATCGGTGCCCACAATCAAACCCGCCATGCAATCTCCAGTTCAATCACCAAAGATCAAACCACCAACTGCTCCACCACCTTCTCCTTTAACTCTCCCACCTCCCCAGATGAGAGCTCAAGCTGATCTCAAACCGAAGATCCCTGTCGAGGCAGAGCAAAAGACCGTGCTCGTTCAAAAGATGATCGACAAGCCCAAGGGCCTTTTCGGTGCCCCTCAAAACGATCTCGACGACACTCTCTATTCTAGCATTCATGGACAGAAAGAACCGTCCAAGCATGGAGAATCCAAGGAGAAAGGCAATGGCAAGAAGTTCTCTTCCGATTCGGAGGATTCCAGTATGAGGGTCATAACAATCGCTGGTGATAACAAAGGTGCTTTCATGGAGCTAATCAAATCACCCCACAGAAATGGTTTCCAGGGCAATCCTCATCGTCTCCAAAAGACGGTGACCGGCAGCAGCGACGGCAGCTAGTACCATAGCTACAGCAGCAGCGGCAAGGAAGGCGATCGCAAAATGAAGGGAAACATCAACGAATCGAACACCATGCCAATGAATGCATTCATGAACAGCAATGTGCAAGGCGTTAACAACTCGATCGTGTACAACTCTTCTTGCACTCACCATGACCCCGGTGTGCACCTTTCTCTCCACAGAAAGCCAACCGCTGGCGGGTTCCATGTCAAGGAGCGCAGCAATGGCTACAATAGCTAAAGAAGAAGCAAAGCATCAACTGAATTTTAATTGCTTTGGTTTGTTTTAGTTAAATTTAGATATGTTTTTGAGAATAAACAATAATATGAGTGATGGCTAAAGGGCACATGGATTTGGATTCTTCAATACCATTCGTGGTGCCGAATTGAAGACACTTCATGTCCAGGCCTTTTATAAACAAGGCGTTTTTGTATAAACAAAGTTTACGCAGGCACTTGGGACATGGAATAATTACTCATTTTTTAATACATGTCTCTATTAACGGTCCAAATCTTATACCATTTGTCATTTGGAAGTGATAATACGCTCTCAAACTCGAGTAATCTTGTGGGTTGCGAATACAATAATGTCAAAGCTAAAAACTTAGGGTGTGTTTGTTTTGTGTATTTTGTTTTACGAAAATGGTTTTCCTTTTTTTTTCACGTAAAGTAACTTTTGGTTAATGCATATCGTTTTACGGTCAATGAAAAATGAGCGTTAGGGGATGACAATATAATCCGAATTTGATTCTATTCGAAGACTGATTTAAATTCGATTAAAAAAAGTCTGAATTTAAATCCAAAAAAAATAGTCTGAGTCCTAATAGGAGGTGGATCAGATATGGACATTGTCATGATTCGATCTGAATCTGATCCAAATCCAATAAATAAAAACATTTAAAACTCTTAAATTGAAATCCTAATTAAGTTGAATTGAGATTATATATATATATATACTTTTACACAGTTTTTGGACCGTTGGATGAGGGTAATAAATGGCTCAGATTATTTCTTTATCTTTTTTTTTCAAGTGATAACCTTCACATTTTCTACTGTTAATCTCATCCATCCATTTCACTCATCCAATGGCCACGGATTAGTGTAAAACTAGATGAGTTTTACACCATATAATTAGACCTTATCTCATATATATATATATATATATATATATATTGTGATCCTAAGTTGAATTGGATATATATTGAAATCCTAATTAAAGTTAAATTAGGATTATATATATTAATATACATATTAAAATCTTAATATGAGTTGACTTAGGATTACAAAGGTTATATAAAGGCGTAAGAAATCTAACAATCATCAATGCTTTTTGAAAAAACCATCCAAATAGTTTAGAGAGTTTTATATATCTAGCAGTCAACTTTTATTGTTTAGCATTAATGGCTCCTCCTAAAAACAGTGATGCGTTACATATTTTTTTCACATTAAATTTTTAGTTTAATGTACTCTTGATATTTATATTTTTATGTATTATTAATTGAATTTTTTTATGAAAAAAAATAAATTTATTCATTTTAATTGTTATAATCTTAATAGGAATGCGAGATGAAAAATCTTTTAATTTTTTGTATTTTTTTCTTATCTTTTAAGAGATGAATCAGCAAAAAAAAAGGGATATATGTTTAAACTGCAAATGATAAGGATCGCATGGTTGGTGGTAGTAAGAAAAGTTTAATGAAAATTATTTTTTAATTAAAGATATTTGTTTAAAATGTTATTTTAAAAAGAGAAAAATTAATTGGATTTGAACTTTCGAATTTAGATTTGAATTTTAAATATTTTATTCGATCGGACTTAGATTTATATAATTAATTTGAATTTAGACTTAAATTTTTTAAGTCCGATTGTTAATTGAATTGTACTTAAACATTATAAAGTTCGGTCCAAATCTGGTGCATAACCATCTGTAAATAAGCGTGTTATTTCGTAGAATGACTTGCCGTCTTTTTTTTCGATAAGTCGTTTTCTGTAAAAGGAAGCCAATTACCCCATTCTATCTCTCTATTTTTCCGTAACACTCTCTCCTCTCACCGGTGCATTGTTCCGCGCTCACTGACCTTTTTCGCTCTCTAATCTGCGTTCTCACGACTCCACTGCAATATGTTTCTCTACTTTTTTCCTGATTTGTTCTTTTTCTTTTCTTTTCAAAAAAAATAAGATTCCATTTTGTTCAACCTTGGATTCTTGGAGAGGTGTTCCTGCTCTCATTTGATTGTTTATGTGATTGATTCACTATTCCCATGTCTTGCTAAGACAGTTGTTGAGGACGAGTTATTTGGGTTTTTTTTATGGCATGGTGTTATGACAGTAGCTTTTCCTGATCTGTTTTGTTCGTGCTTCTTATTTTTTGAGTGTTGATTCTTATTTGTGGTTAATTTTACTTGTGTTTATATCAAGTTATAGAGGTATGCAGTTGTTCCTTTCATTTTATGGAATAATCAGAATTTTAGAAGAAAAATTGATGAATTGATTAATGATTATGCACTACTTTTATACATGATATGGTCTGTTTAGGTCTCATGTTCTTGCGGTTGTTTTTGAAGTTCATGCTTTATATTTCTTTATAGATTTAGGGTATTGTTTGGGGCAATCTGTAATTGAATTATAAAAGTTCAATTTGCACTGGAATTTAACAAATCTATATTAAGAGATTTGAAATTCGGTTACTGTTCTTGTTTCATTTATGTTTTTGATATGATTCAGGTTCATAGTAAGCAGTATGCTGAATAGGTTTTTGTTATTTGTTTCAATTGCTTAAAGGTGTCCAAGAGACCTGAATGTATTAGTTTCAATGAATTTGTGTTTGCTATACAAGTTAGGAGTTATTTGTTCTCTACATATTAATTTTGTGTGAGGAAGCAATGAGTATGATGAGGCTGTTAGTATTGATCAAATGTTATTGAAGATGCCTTGGCCGGATATATTTAGGATTTTCTAAGTTGTTTATCTCCAAAATTCAGATTCAAGCTTATTGATCTTTGCTGATTTTTATCTGCAAGTGGTTGAGGTTGATAACACCACAGAAACTTTGTGTTTTGAACATGTTGAATTGATGTCTGGATCAGTTATTGATAGCACTAGAACGTTAAGCAGAATCTGAGGATGATCATGTTTTCGAGTCAGATACGAGTGTGTGGATTGATGGAACATGGTACTTTAGAGAGGAGGCTTTTTAGCTAGCTTGCTGCAATTTTTTAGTTTTCGTTCGGTGGGAAAGAATTTCTTTCCAAGTTCTTTATCGGGTCTTTCATCGAGACTTTATATATGCTGAATTTTGATATCATCGTCCATGAAAATAATTTCTGAAAGAAGAATAAAAGACAAGCATATAAGATTAATGTTACCATTTTGGTTGAGGACCAATTGGTACATATTTCATGAGTTCAAGTCCGGGGACTAACAATTATCATCCCCATATGGTGCGTTAATTTCAAAGTATGTTTGGGAGCTTGATTAATTACTATATGTCATGTAAAACTTTTAAAGCATTGCAATATATTTAAGATTTTGTAAAATATAATTGTATACCAATAAATTTAACCCAATAAAATATAAAAATAAATAAAGTTTATGTTTTGTGTGTGTTTTACTGAAAACAGCTTTTTATAAAGTTTATCCAAACACCGAAAAATTATTTACCATTATTATCTAAACAACAGAAAATAATTTTCGTAAACTGTTTTTTAGAAAATGTATTCAATTTACATAATTTATTTTTCAGAATATATTTTTAGTGAAACAAACAGACTCTAAATTGACAATTTTCTTTTAAATAGTTTTTTCTTAATTTTTAATTTTATTCTTTACATAAATTTAGAAGTTAACCTCTTTATTTTTTTTATTATCACATTTTCAAGGCAAATGTTGAGATTCGAAACCACATAATATAGAATAATATGAGTATTTTTGACCAATTGACAATTAATAGATCTCAATTGGCCTCTTTATATGAATTTGTCAAACTTTGATCTTCACATGTAATGGAATTGATTAATCATAAATCACCTAGACTTACAGTTATATACCTCATTAAAATCCTCTCTAAGCCCAGTTGGAAGAAAAGAATACATACAACCTTAATAATACAAACCAACAAATAATCACGCTGCAGCCACATTGCATTCAACCAAAACCAGCAAACAAGCAGGCTGACAATATAAACCATCAATTAACACACATAATTTCACTACTAGCATCAACCAGATTGAACGTTACCATTTTGCTGTCAAATTACCTAGATTTTTTTTTGCTCAGCAATT
Organism: Hibiscus mutabilis; assembly: GCA_019671005.1. Lineage (NCBI taxonomy): Eukaryota > Viridiplantae > Streptophyta > Magnoliopsida > Malvales > Malvaceae > Hibiscus > Hibiscus mutabilis. The sequence continues at coordinate 9,552,861 of CM033718.1, read as the reverse complement.
TAATGTTATTATTGAATTAAGACGAGCTCATCCCAGTTTTGTGCCTCGTTTAAAATTTTCTTAATCTTAAATTAAAAAAAAAAAGTACGACACAATCAGAAAAACAAAAGATCACCTCGATACAACACTGTCAACAAGACCAACGCACCTAACAGAATGCTACACTATTCAACCAATTACCAGCAAATAACAAAAACCCCTCCTCAACCAAACTTGCAGTGTGGATAAAATATATCTGCCCAATTCTGTTTGCAACTTGATCAATCTCAGCAAGAATCGCCCACCAATGTCAAGGTCGTTACAAAGGATTCTAAATCCATTTTAGCACTAAGTTTGATCCTGATTCAACCACTAGTTCGAACTTATCAGTATACTCTGCTTCAATAAAAGTAATTAATGCCACTTTTATAGGGGCTAATTCTGCAAAAACCACACCAAGGTTCGGCAAGGGGTCTGAAAACAAAGCTCTGATTTCGCCCTTCCTTGACATTAGCACACCCGCACAACCAGCCATTCCACAATGGACTATTCCTTCAACACTAAATTTTACCAATCCCAAAGGAGGGAAGCCATAATCTGCTGCAGTGTTCTTAGGAGATAGAAGTCAATTCATGGGGTTGTCCGACCACCCTTCAAAGTCCCTATTCGAACCATCCTTAGACGCTTTCCGCCAAATTAGATGCCTCAATTTTGTTGAGAACAAAATATCTTTCAGATTTGAGCGTTTCTCGTTAAAGATCATACCGTTTCTAGCTAGCCATATACTCCATAAGGCTGCAACAATAGTTACGAGCCAAATACACTTGCTCAATCCTGCGTAAGTTTGAAAAAAACAAAATTCGAAGAGATATTACTTGGACCAGTCAATTGAACCTTCCACCATTGACAGAACAGTTTTCAAAACCCATAAATAAATCTGTAATTCACAAACAGGTTATTGGAATCCTCCGTGACCGAACCACACTAGCAACACTTACAATGTTTCGCTTCACAGCCTATCTCTCTTCTTCTCAAGAATTCCTTAGTAGGAATGGGATCCAATTTCAACATCCAATATTCCTTAAGTAATCGGATGAAATTCATAATTAGACTTATAGCCAATTAATTAACTTAATCCACCATTAGATAAAGGAATTCTATAAGGAGGGTCGAGGACAAAAATCCCCTATCCCTTTTCGGTGCATATTTCTATGTTCAACATTAAAAATACTATAAATTTAAATTTTAAACTTTAACCCTAAATTTTAAATCCTAAACCCTACACCTTACGTCCTAAAAATACATCATACCCTAAATTCCCTAAACCCTAACCGTAAATCATACACCTTACACCCTACCCCTAACCATAAACTCTAACCTTAAACTTTAAACCTAATTTTTATTGTGAAGGCATAAATAGTGGCACTAAAAGGTAGGAGATTTCTATTCCAGGGTCGAAGCTATGAGTTAGTAGTAGCCTTGTCTCCCGGTAAATGTGTGCATAAATTCCTCTAGATATTATAGATTTAGAAGTTTATACATGGTAAAATTGTATTTTATCCGTTAAAATGAGAAGAAAAAAATGATTTATTCAACTCAACCATCAACATTGCATATCAAATATCATTGGTATATATTAAAATATCTGGAAAGATGAATAATTAGCGAAATCGACAATGATTCATCATCTAAGGACGACACCATGTGGATTTCAAGGTTCAACTAATCATTCGAAGAAGAAGGACAGGGTTGCTCCAGGAGGAAGGAAAGAAACTTAAGCAATAGTAGTTCGTGAACCAACCAAGTGACCAGCCCACGTGCCTAAACAAAAACGAAATCGACTAAGCCCCAATAGTATTTATACAATGGATCTCCGAGTACTAGAGTTGCCATTATATTCATGTCGTGCCAGACGAAATCGAATGTCGACGAAAAAACAAAGAAGATTGATCCAATAGTACATGTACTCTCCCATCGTTTTCATTTTGTTATCCTATCCTGGCCTGATTGCCGGTTGAAATATGAGTATCCCATGGTGGAATAGTACTATTCTATAATCTCATTGTGGATACTGGATAATGCTGTCCCAGAATAAAACACACCCCACAGAGTGTCCATTTTATGTTGGAATATGTTATTGTGGATCCCTACTAAATTCTGCGAGCAAAAAATGAGGCAATGGAATCAATGTTTGATCCACTAGATTTGCCCTAATCTTTAAAGTGGGTCTTTGAGACTTGGAGTGCATGTGCGTTAGATATGTTTTATTCTGGTCCTCCTTCATCCTTGAAGCTGTATGGGGACTGACGACCTATAATATTAAAGCAAACGATTCCGGAGGAAAAGATTGTAAAATAAGATATTTCACGTACAAATTGTTTGAATGCGAGTCTTTTAAGGTGGATTCAGTTTCACTTTTTTTTGAACAATTTCTACTTCGGAAGATTTAGTTTTATTTTTTAAAACAAAATGTTTTAAGGTCGAAGGACAAAGAATTCGATTATTTTTTTAAGTAAGATATAGAGTCTAAATCTTGTGAATAAAAAAAACGTGTTAAGAGAATTTGTAATGAATTATGCTCTAACTATTCAAATATATATGTTCAATGTTTCAATCCAAATCCTAGATATTTTATCATTAAGATTTATAATGAGTGTACCAAAAACTAATTATTTTAGTCAACAATCTCTAAAACAGGTGGTTAAAAACTCTCAGTTGACACTCTCTCATCTCTACTAAGTTGTGGATTCAATATCAATTAAAAAAAACTAATTATTTTATAAATGCATTAAATTAGATTTGTCAATGCAAAACATCACATGCATGCATGCTAAACCCAAAACACTAACCCTAAATTTTAAATCTTAAACTCTAAACCCTACACACTAAATTTTAAATCTTAAACTCTAAACCTTATACACTAAATTTTAAACCATGCACCATAAACACTAACCTTAAATCCAACCCTAAATTTAATTTCTTTAATATTAAAATATACATAGAAGCACCATAATTGTGATGAAAATGAAAAGGACAACGAGTGTAGAAGTATTTTAAAATAAATAATTGATACTAATACAATATATGAATGTTGAAGCTCATAGTCAAAGCGCAATAATTTTATTTGTTGAACAAATACGTTTGGCTAGTTGGCCAAGCTGTTCATCTTTATTCTCTCGTATTCTCTTAGATTATGAATTCTCGACCCACTAAAAATACTCCCTTTCCTAGAGTCCCCCTTCCCCTCTCGTAAGATTAGGATTTATCAAAAATAATAATTGTATTTGATGGATATGGAAAGAGGTGGTTCAAATATTTAAGGGGCCATGTGCAATTTAATAAAATGTGCCCCTTCATTTATAATTATTTTTTATCAAATAAAGTTTCATTAATAAAAAATGTTGGATTACACCCTTAAGCAACATACAAATGACATACAAACATCTAAAAAGTCTAACATTTTCCCTTAAAAGTGATGTTATTCTTTCATATTTTTGAAGCAAAATTATCTATAATGCTTTCGATATCAACTTCTTCCAAAAAAATCAGTCTCGAATGCCATCAAAACAAGCCTATTTAGTCTTTCTTCTGACATAGTTGTCTGTAAGTATGAGTTCACAAACTTCAATTAATTTTGAAAAGCTTTATTCTGCAGAAGCAACAATAATAAGATTAGTCAATAAAATTCCATATGCAATTGTCGCATTTGGGCAACAATTAAAACGTTTTAAAAACTTTAATAAATTCATTGCTCCTATTTTTTCGTTGGGTAAAAGCTATCTAAGTAATTTCAACTCAACAAATAACTCAATTACATCAATATCAGATAACACATCTTTCCTAAGAGCATTTTTAAAATTATTACAATAAGACTTGAGATTAACATAAATGTAATTTATCATAATGAAAAAAGAAGCCATCAAATAATGTAATCCAATTTGAAAAAAGAATCACTACCAATCGAAAAATATGAAATTACAAACCAAAAATTGAAAGTGTGTTTTTAAGTAAAACTGTACGCACATGCATGCACACACACACACAAGCTTTTAAAAAACGAGGAATTAAAGGAACCATCTTATTAATCTTCCGATTGCCACCATATATACTTACACGCATATTACCCATCTTTTTAATTTCTCAAAATACGATTTTTTAAATCAAGATTTGCTAGTAATTTTTTTAAAAAAATAATTATATGTATGATAATGTATTTCCGAGCCTATTTTTTCAGAGGTCATGTGCGATCGCACATCTCGTACATGTCCAGAACCACCCCTAAATATGAATTCAATTATATGAATTATTTAGATTTCAAGATGAGTTTAGCAGAGTCATTTGATTAAGAACTGTTTTTTAAAATTTTGAAGCAATGATCATAGGTAAATAAATTAGATATTCTATCATCATTTTATTAAGAAAATGAAAAGTCAAACTTAAAAAGTAATCCTAATTTATTTCATTTAGATAATTAGAATTGAATAGATTAATCAACAAATTTACGTAAATTTATTTAAATTTGATATCAAACACAAACAAAGGAAAACGATGAAAAGGAGAGGAAAAGTAAAAGAGAGGGATATCATTTCAAAGAATTTGGCCACACCGATCAAGCCAGATAGACCCAACACACATATAGACTATAGCAACATGTCATGCGCCCCTCAAGGCATGCCCCAACTATAAGTGACCCTACTAAGGAACTCCCGTGACCCTCCATTGCCCTTTCTTGAATGCTTCTGCAGCTCTGCTTCGATCATAAAAACATTCCACCAGGACCCTCCCCCTCACTACATCCGCTTGGCTGCGAAAATGAAGGTAAACTACAACATAGCCATATATTTGTTTCACTTTGATCTTCCCTTTCTAATGAATGAAAATTGGGTTTTCGTGTTTAATGTTGATTTAATAGATCTTCAACTGGGTGCAAAAGAGGTTCCATCATAACGTCCTCAAAGGTTTGATAATATTTTCCCACTTATTCCCATCGTAATAGTGACCCATCACCATGCATTCTTTGATGAAAACCTTGCGCTTTTTGTGCAGATGGGGTTGCTGGAAATGCTACGAAGACTGATTCGATTGCAATCGATTCCGATGAGAAAGCTTTACTCCAACAGGTTGCAGTTTCCGACATGCTGGATGGTTGGCAAGATGGCATTTTAACAATCGGCACTTTCGGTTTCGATCCTTTGAAACCACTCGCTCAACAAAACGACTACTTAGATTCGGGAAGCTACGACGACAACGAAGAACGATACGTCGATGTTGAGAATGACAGTGATGAAGAAGTGAACCCGCTGATGTTGAGTGATTTCGAGCAGGGTTTGGAGGCGACGTATGGAGAAACCGACGAGATGATGATGGTTGATGGGGTCGGTGGGTCTACTGATCACGAAATTACGTTTGAGTTGGAGGCCACTGAGGGCCATTCGGGAAATCTGAGGAGAAGAACTACACTGGCCGACCTCTTCTCCGAGGAGTCTGACATCAAAAACAAGCCTTGCCCTCTGGAATTGGACACAAATTCATGCAAAAAGCCACCTGTTCGTACAAAAAATGGACTTTCTTTTGCCAAGAGACTCATTCCTCAAGTTGGAGAAGATTCACGTCCCATCAAAATGCTACACCAAGTGAGTATTATAAATTTTCTCTGCCTCCTTTCACTTTCTCAATAATCAATTAATCACCCGCCGTTTCTCTTTTTTTAACCAAGGTTAAAATTACATGCAAAATTAAAGCTTTGGGTAGTAAAAAATAGAAATTTTCATTATTAATTTATTATATAATAGGTAATTATTTGATCGGGAATGAAAAAATGTTACAGATCACTTAGGATTTCTCACGTGTCCTTGTAAAAATGAAAACAAAAACAAAAAACCCATGAAAGTTTGTAGATTTCTTAAATAGATGGTTAGTGAATCAAATTATAATGGTACTCATTATAATTAGGTTGAATTATGCATCCAATCCCTAAACATTTGGCCTTTTACAAATGTTGTTATTTGCTTTTAATTCTAAGAATTTAGCCTCTCACCTGCCCTTATTTGAAACTTAAAAGTATTAAAAAATCTATACTAAATTCCAAAAGTTCAATAAGGGATTTGGGCGTAATTAACCTTATAATGATCCAAATACATCAGATACTTTACATAATAATATCATGAGCTTTAGAGTACGAAGTGATATGATGAATATAAAAGAACAAAACAAAAATTAAAATTCAATAATTATATGTAACAAGAAAAGGGAGAAAAGGTGGTTATGAAACTGACCATTTGATTAATTAAAAAGTTCCCATAACTTTTTACAAAGCAAATCAGGAAAATTTTGATATAAAATTTAGTGGATTGAACAAATTTGATTGGGTTGATTAGATGATGAGGAGAATGTTGAAGAGGAAGATCCATCCAGAGCTCCAAGGCAAGGGAAATGAATTAGAGGGAAATTGCAAGGCCACCGTAATTGATGATCTTTCTAAAGAGACACGTCAAGCCACTGAATCTGTCTCTGTGCTTCAATCCCAGGTACAAAATTTACACCACTTTAGAGAAATATTGATACCGCTATCTAAATTTTCTGACTCTGCTACCATGACATTAAAAAAACAACAGTAATGTCCATGTCCTAACAGCAAATGGTTCTGTCTAGTCTTTACGTTCCTTTTCTTGTTGTACTATATGTGAGCGTTGCAGCCGGTTCTTGTTGTACGTACTCCGTCGTTGCATGGTTAGGTCAAGTTGGGTGGTCAAGAAAAGAGAAGCCGAATCTGTCCTCACAGTCATTTCCCAATTGATAGGGATAATAATCATAACCCTTGTTCAAAAATAACACTACAAATGTATAAAACCAACAAGGAAACCATCGAATTAATCCCAACAGTGTTGTCCTACCAATATAGTCTTGTTTTCTGGCCCACGACAATATCCTTACCGGACTGTTATGTCCGGCAATAAAATTGGTGGGGTCGATTTCCCATTATCCATGTAATCTAGTCTCTTTTGTTAGTTATTCATTTTACTGATTGTATACGCTTGAAATCTGAATCTTCTTATGTTACTTATCTATTTTATTGATTGTGACAATCTTGAGATTTCTGGATCCATATATAATATATATGTGCAGACCGTCACACCCTCGAAAATATTTTTAGATTCGCCACTGTCGTGTGGATGAATTTTCTGATATTTGACCATATTATTGTTGCAGATGCTGGTATAGCTTGAGCTTTGCGTGATGACCTAATCAATGTGTTACCGAATGTTGTTTCTTTAATTTATGGACAATGTTGATTAATCAAGCTATTAATGTATGTGAAATATGGAACCATGTTATTTTCTTTTGTAATCTTTTATTGTACTTTAGCTTTTACTGTATTGTTGGTTGTCCCTGCATCGGCACTGGTCTTCCCCCTTGCTCATGTTTTCATGCATGCACCTTTATTTATATTTAATATATAAATAAATTAATCAGATGAGATCATTTAAATTATACATGAATAATGCAAACTATGGATTCATGTCATGTCAAATTCCCTTTTGTAATTATTGTTTATTGTTTTGGCTTTAGTATATGTTCGTTGTTTGTTTAAATTGTCTTGGATTGTTCATGTTTTGAACATCTTCATTAAATAATTAATTAATGGTATACTAATATGCTCATGTTTTAGTGCACCTTTTTTCTTTTATTGATAAGTCCATTAACAGTCACACATAGATAAAAATCTCCGCTCTTTTTCAGTGTCCCTTTCTATGTCTCAACACTAAAATTCTAACCTTAAATTCTAAATACTAAAACATCTTATACCCTAAAAAATATACTCTACCCCAAATTCTCTAAACCCTAACTACAAACACTAAACCCTAAACTTAATTTTTAGTGTACAAACATAAGTAAAAATACCGAAAATGAGTAAAAGATTTCTATCCGTCACACATTTCTTCATTGGTAAGAAGATGTTCCTTCACCATAATGTAAATATAAAAACTTGAGCAGTTTATAGAGCCCAGTCGATTGGTCATTCGGGATGTTTGCGAAATTGGCTTATGTTTAAGGGTGCGAATAGAGCAGCCCAATAGGGATATTTGTAAAGTTGAATGTTTTTAGGAATAGCCCACTATGCATTCTTTTTATATTAATATTATTAGTGTTTGTACTATGATCGTGGTAAATAGTATTTTGAGTCAAAATTAGAGGTTTGAATTATTTTTAGAGGTTTGACTAGTTAAATCTACTAATTTAGATATTTGGCAAATAGAAGATTTTAACAGTGAATCTGGGTAAAACCTCTCAAATTGAAAATGCTCCTTTTAGGAATTTTTGAGTTAAAAGATTTGTAAAGACTATAATCTAAATTTGAATAACTGATAAAACTAAAAAGATGATATTATAATATATATACATTTAAATTAATATATAAATGTAAAATTTGATGGATCCTACATATTTACATTATTGAGAAATTGATAGCAAAATTTAACTTAACAAATTTATTAATTTCCCAGTAAGATGTGTAAAAAAGGACGAATCCAAAATAAAAGGAAATCTGACTAGGAACAAAACAAATAAAAAAATAAGAATAATTACCAATGGTCGACAACCAACACAAAATTAATGTTGTCTCCAAAATGCAAAAAAAAAATAAGGAAAGCGACAATGGAAAATAGAGGAAAAAAAGAACTCACTAACTATTAATATTTATAGAAAAAATATTTTATCTATTGGCGGTGAAAATTTTATTTGCTGTGAGCATATCTAATTTAGTGTTTAGATGTTTAGTTTAGGATTTAATATTTAGGGTTTAAGTTGTATGATTTAAAATTAGATTCATGATCAGAATTTAAATTTTAGTTTTTAAAATAAAACTAAACATGCTTGTGAAAATATTTTCCGTTGCCGGTGCATGGAATAATAACCTTTATCTAAACCTATAACTAGGTATAATATTAAAAATGACATACGAAAGAGTTTCCAATATATTTTAATAAGAAGTGTGAAAGATTCAAATCTAGTAGGATTTAGGGGTAATTGGATTGCCAAATAACTAAAGATTATCAAATCTTTAAATTCCTAACCTAACCCTTTAAGTCCCTAGCTCATCGAAGAGGCACCAATCATATAATTCATTGTTATTTTAATCCCTAATTAATACATAATTAACTGGTAAACAAACAACCAACTCCTTTTTATTTGAATTTATTACATGAATGAATTCGGGCATCTGCGCTGTCTATGCACACATATATGAAACTGCAAATTGAGTTGTCCAGCACCAACCAAATTTCATATTATTCTTATTATTATTATTCTAAAACAAGTCTACATACTGTGCATGGGATTCCAACACAAAGCATGCAAATTGCTTTACCTGTGTCATATTAAACTATGGGAATAAAATCTTGGTCTAAAATCCATATCATTTAATTAATTTAGACTGAATAATAAATTAAGTATCCAAATAATAGTATGGTCAAATCCTGAAATATGCATGCAATTTCTTCGGCTGCTTTGAGATTTGAGTGGAAGCCCTGGAGCTTTCGTTTTGAGATCATTATTCCCCTGTAATTGGGCAGAGAGAAGTTGACATTCAAAGCACAAACTTTCCAAGCTTAAATAAATAAAATACAAATAGAGATAGAGATAGATACAGCAAATCTAAGGTGTAGTCGTGTAGGGCTAAAAATTAGTTTCCAGTGCCTCATGTGCACAACTTTTCTGGGTTAGCAGTTTGTGCTTCATTATGGCTAAAGAATCCAAATATGTGGCTTTTGAATTCATTCAAAAATGAATGGAACATTGTGGAAAAGAAAGTGAAACATCGGCGGAACGAAGCATTATTTATAGAGGGATCGTTTAGAAATGTTTAAGTTTATGGAATCAGCAATAAATTATATATATTTAGAGGATTACATAATAATTTTACTATTATACCAACTTAGAATTTTTCAATTTTTAAAATTTGGGGGCGTTCCGACCTTGAAGAGAAATCCCTCATCCCACCGTGTTAGTGAGAGTTAAGTTTCAAGCCGCTAACTTAACATTGTTTTTAAAAAGTGAGGTGGAAAGTAGTTTTTGAAACAGTTGATTTAATATTAAAGTGTTTAACATTATTGTCAAAATGTATTTTTTAAAAGATAAACTATCATTTTAGATATAATGTTTTAAGCTAAAAAAATGCATTAAATTATATTTAATTCTTTAGTAGTATAATATATAAAATATATCAACTTAAACTATGATAAAAAAATATAAATATATTTTGTTAAAATAAATAATTTTTAAATTAGTGTTCCATGAAAAATATATAAAATTTAAAATAATTTTTAATTAAAAATTTGGTATGACAAAATATAAAATTTTCAAACCCATAAATAATTTACTACATGATAAAAAAATTATAAATCTATAAATCGTAAAATAAATCCATAATAAATGAATATTAAAACGGTATCCAAATTAAAAATTTTATTAATAAATTTTAAAACTGCTATACAACTACTATACTATATAATACAAATATAGAAGCCAAAATGCAGTAATCTAAAAGCACCTTTCAAATGTAAAAGCTAATTTTTTTAAAATTCTATATTTAAGTTGAAAAGTATTTTTTAAAAACACTTTTTTTTCAAAAACCTATTTATTTAACGTTTTCGACTTTAAAAAAGATTTTAGCTTCAAAAAGAAATTTTTAAAATAATATTTTTAATAGTCTTAATATGATTACAATGTAATATATGTTTATATTTTTAACTCTTTTACTATGAATATGTTTATACACTATCTACTTAGATCACTCGTTGGGTTCTTTAAAAAAATATTAAACGAAATATAAGGCATCAAATCCAATCATACTTCAGGTATTTAAGCGACAGTGGGTTAGGCCTTAACTATCCCACTAATATATAATTTTTTTTAAAAACGAAATTTTTAATATTAAAATCTGGACCAAGGGTGGTTCACATTGTATTATTATAATTTAATATTATAGTGTGCAAAGAGGTTGGTATTGAATTCAGAATGTACCACTTGATTTTGATATATAAAGAGTAAGACCAAGATAAAACTAAGTAGGTAAACCTTTTTTTAAGTAAGACCTTTAAAACCAAGTAGGTAAACCATTTTTCTTTATCTTTCTATCTCTTTTTATGACTTAAAAAGATGATGTAAAACGAAGCATACTTTTAATTTTCATCAAAAGTATGGTTATTTATTTAAATTCGAAAGTTGGTCCACTATTTAGGAGGGATTTAATACTACTATCACGTTGGACTACAATATAGTTCAAACATGCAGAACACGGAGGAGAAGAGCCACATATATATCCTGCCCGTACTACTATTTGCTAGGTACATCTGGTTGCAGTTAGAAAACGACAAGTTTCAAAATCTATCCTCGAACTGAAAATGTTAAACCTTTTGATAATATTTCGGTTGGTTTTTTGAAATTTTTTGCAAATATCGATACTTAGTTTTTTGATAAATTTTCAGTTTGTGACAAAGTATCGGAACTTACAAAATAAGTATCGATATTTGCAAAAAAACTGAAAAAATCAACCGAAAATATTATCAAAAAGTCTATCATATTCACTTTAAAGACAAATTTCGAAACTTGTCGTCTTTTAATCACACCCTAAACATGCTGCACGTTAGACTCACACCATTTACTACTCAATATATATGTCTTTGCTTGTTCAATCCTTACTTGTTTCCTTCCTTTTTTTCATGTAAAAATACGTTAATATATGACTTTAGATAAACCAAGTTTGAACGAAAATTTATTCCCACGTTAATCCATTTATTTTTAAATTCATTCATGTTTACTAAAAATTTCAAAATCTTGATGGATTCGTTTATTTAAAAATTAAATAGATTTATGTTTGTTCGATTAATGTTTGTAATCATATTTATTTAACGTTTATAAACATGTTCCAAACATTAAAGTGTAGAAGTGATCATAACCCCAATGCAGCTCAGAATTGGACAAGGGCATGCCCCAATAATTCCTTGTTGATTTGGCCTAGACAACAGATGTGCATTCGAACTGGGTCCTAAATAATATTCAAGATTTAATACTCAAGAGGGGACGAGGTAAGTGGTATTTTTTAGTTTTCTGTTGCACATCAGGTGTTTGTTCTTTTGCCTAGCCTAGTTTTTCAATCGTTTGAGATGTGGTCTTTGTGCGTAGTTTGGCCTTGCGCCTTGTCTGGTTTTCTCTGTTGAGGTTTTTTTGTGTTGCGCGTTTGAGTAATTAATTTCTAGGTAAGGTTTAACAAAACTGAAAAGTATATCCTAAACTATGAGGGGAACGCAATCGAGAGAACAGGGAAAAAGGGTTTGGACGTTGTTTGTATCAAACTTGCTGAAACAATTACATTGGCAAGGAGTGTGGCAAGTGTTTGATAGACATGGGGTTGTGGTTGATGTTTATGTGCCGAGAAAGAGAGCGAGGGATGGAACTAGGTTTGGGCGTTTGGGATCGAAAGCTGATGCCGATCGAATTATTGAGAGATTTCATGGATTTAGGCTTTATGGATCAAAAACTAGGGTTATGATGGCACAAAGGGATACTAGGGATGCCTTTTGGAGGCAAAAACGTGATGGAAATTTTACTGAGTCGACAAAACCATATCAGAGACAACGTTCAAATCATTATAGTCCGATGCGAAACAACCCTTATACAGTGATTTCACAAGCGGAACGAAACAAAGAGGATAAGACTCCAGACGATCGGAATACATTGAAAGGGCATCCCAATTTAGAGGCAAAACGCAAACGGGTGGAGGGTGTACTTGATGTCGACAAATGGGAAATCTTGCAAAATTACGCCTTAGGTTTTTACTGTCAACCATGCCAAATATCGAACCTTGCAAAGGAATTCATGAAGGCGAAATTGACAGGGTTCTCAGTAATGAGAGTTGCGGGATCACTAATATTACTTACGTTTGAGGATAAAGAATCGAGGCAGGAAACTTTGGGTAATGAGAGTCTGAAACAATGGTTGGAGAACTTAATGGAATGGTCACCTGCGATGCCATTGTCGAACCGAATGGTCTGGTTGTCTGTAAGTGGAATTTCAATCCATGGTTGGTCTGAAAAAATATTTAAGAACATTGCAGCGCTTTGGGGTGAACTCATTAGGATTGATATAGAGACATTATCGCCGTCAACATTTGAGCGCTATCGTTCTCAAATTGAAACAGACTGGAATACACACATTGATGAATCGATTGACTTGTATATGAGTGATAATATATTCCAGATTCGTGTTACAGAAATTGAGGAAGCAATTGGTCCAAAATGTGATTGCAGCTGTGAAATAGAGATTAGTTCTGATGAAACAGTAAGCAAAAATGACTCGGAGATTGAGATAGCTAGCCCGGGAAAGGAGGTAGGAAATGAGATGTCAAATGAGGGAACAATGGTGCCTAATTCTTTCACTCTCGAGGCAGTGGAGTCTAGCCATATTGAGCATATTTGGGTTGGAAACAAGAGAGTAGATTGGCATGTGATGAGTACGGCAAGTTAGATGGCGGATGGGGATGTAAGTGTGGTACATTGAGAATAGGAGAGCCAGCGGAATATGGATGTGCAGTCGAGTGAAGGTATTGTTGAATTAAGTAAGGTTGGCGAGGGTTTCCCGGTGGTGGTGGATTTAGTGGTCGATGGAGTGAACCCGAAATTGGGGGATGAGCCGAGGAGTGAAATGCCTAGGGCTGATAAAGCAACAACAATAGAGTATAATGGGGAGAATAGACGAGTACGGCAATTAAATGAAATTGTGTTGAGTTTTTTATCGCCAGACGAACGTGGTGAGGCTGAAAAAAACTTGCAAAAAAGAATAGGGGCAGACCAAAGAAAAATCCGCCAACATCGCCGGCAATTGCAAATAGATCTTTGTCGGATTCAGATTTCTATAATCGGAAGCGTGCGATATTGAAGGAGGCTCGAGAAACGCTAGATTTGGGAAAATTGATTGGTAACGAAGAGAAAATTATGCAGGATATCGCGCGGATGATCGAAGCGCGTGAACGAAAACAATCTAGCTGTGCGATGAGATTGTTGTCGTGGAATGTGAGGGGAATTGGCTCAGTATCGAAACGTAAAATGGTTCAACGTCTATTGCGACAACAAAAGTGTGAGATGGTTCTTTTACAGTAGGCTAAATTGAAGATGTTGAATGATATTTTAGTGAGTCAGATTTGGTATACAGATAGCTTTAATTATGTGTTTGCACCGTCCGTGGGTAGGTCGGGAGGAGTGGTGGCAATTTGGGATACATTGTGCTTCATCGCTTCCTCAAAGGCGATACGCAGGTGATAATTGAGGGGTGATGCCCCATGTATGGTGGCAGATCAAGCAAGTTTTGTGGATGTTTTGGGAGGAATATTGGTTGCGCGTCAAATAGAATGGTGCTTGGGAGGTGACTTCAACATGGTCGTTAAGGCCAATGAACATCTTGGCTGCTCTAATCTAAACCGAGGGTAAGCGCTTCACTTGGTTTGGCCCTGGAAATCGATGTTGCCGTCTTGAGTGGATAAGAAGGTTTGCAAATTTGATAGCCAATAATTCATTGCTTGGTTATCAAATCCGAGTAATATACACACTATGGGACAAGAATGGTGTTGTTTGTACTTTTGAGGGGCCTCCGATAATGGTGAGTAAATTAAAGGGGCTGAAAGGCTTTCTAAAGGAATGGAATAAGAGCAGTTTGGAAACATTAATCAACGGTACTTGGATGTGGTTAAGCGGATTGAAGTTTTGGCTGTGTTTTGAGTGTTGGAGTTATGCGTTGGGGTTGGTGTACGAGTCTAAGTAGAAAGGTATACAATCGGTGGTGATTGAATTGGTTTCGAAGGTAGTAGTGTCCTGGATCTTATGCACTGCTCGACACCCTTGGATTCATTGGCAATGGTTCCGACAGAATAATGAGGCATGTGAATCCTTACAATGTGTGTGCTAAAGTAATATATATCGAGAAGCCAAAAATTCTGGCTGATTCGCTGGTGAAAAGTGGTGTTGACCGATACACTTCGATTCGTATGATGACATGAGTTAATTGTGTTGTGGGGTGATTTATGTATGTTTTGCGTGTTATGGTTTATTGTTTTTGGGCATTTGTAACCTTTGATCACACTCATTGGTACTCTTTTCCTCCATTTAGGATTAGGGAGGTTTTTAATGAGGCCTTTGAGCGTGATGGCTTTATATGATTCCATTTAATAAAATCATATGCTTTTGCCGATAAAAAAAGTGATCATAACCCCTAAACTGGTTAAAATGAGTTAGCTCTTTCTGAAGTTTAAAGTTTTTAAGTTATGATAATTGTAAAATTGCAATTTTCACCTCTTTAAACGATAAAAATTCAATTTTTGTCTTTTAAAATTGTATAAGATTATAAATTATAATATAGTATAGTTGTATTTCACCCTTAAAAAACTTATAATTTACATATACTCCAAATAAAAATTCTAAACTTTTTTAATGAGGTCCGTTATCTTTTTAAAAAAATAAAAATTCCTAACTTCACCTCTCGTCATAAACCGATTAGTTCAAATCTTAACTTCAATATTTCATGTATATATTTGTACAACTAATTTCGATTGTTTTTGGTCTAGTACTTACTATTGTATAATAAAAACTTCCAAACATAAATACAATCTATAAATTGTATTTGTTTATTCTTACCCCTACTATAATAATAATCAGGGACGAAGCTAGGGTTCACCCATGAGGGGCAAATTGTTTATTTTTACGATGAGTAAGGTCTTAAAAAGTAATTAAATTATAAAATTAAGAGAGTTAGGCTTTTATTTTTCTAATTTTAAGATTAAAGGACTTAAAATGTAATCAAACTAAAATATTGGGAATCAAGACTTAATTTCATTAATTTTAAAACTAACAAGATCCTAAAAATTAATTAAACAAGAAATTTTGAGAGAGGCAAAGACTTAATTGCAAAATTTTGGGAGGGACAAGGACCTAATTATAATAGTTTCAAAATTATTAATAACATAAAATACAATTAAATCAGCAAAGTTGGAAGGGGCAATAGCCCTTCCCACCCCTAATGTACATCCGTTCCTGATAATAATTATGTGACATTGACACTCTCTTATTGAAGATTCAAACCATACTCCTCTACCGGTAATAGAAATATATAAATAGTATCAATTTACGTGATTTGTTATAACTTTTAATAATGAAGAACATACGGTGTGACATCAATGCAAACTTTTTAGAGAACATTTGAATTGCACTAATCTAAAAAATATCTTCACACCTTATAGTATACATGATAAAAAAAAATCTCAATAAACCCATAATTTGATTTTAAAGGGGGAGTTTTAGCGTTTTGGATTGAGTAAATTAGATTGGAAAGATCAATTCATAATAGTTATTCACAATATCTTATTCGAATCGGTCGATCAATAAATCAGATACTAATAATTATACGAGAAAAAACAAGAATCAATTTTTTGCTTTTTTTCCCTCAT
This sequence comes from Hibiscus mutabilis, assembly GCA_019671005.1. NCBI lineage: Eukaryota > Viridiplantae > Streptophyta > Magnoliopsida > Malvales > Malvaceae > Hibiscus > Hibiscus mutabilis. The sequence continues at coordinate 9,536,390 of CM033718.1, read as the reverse complement.
TATTTTATCTTTATTCTTTTCCACCAAACAAAACTTTTATTACTTGATAGATAGAGATGATGAGTAGTTGATTCCAAGAAGCACCGATGCTTGGGTTTCCTTTAACTTTTGTTTCAATATCTTCCTCCATATAATCAGATTCCCCCACCCACTCCTTTCGGGTATGAACGTGGGACGTTATATTAAAGAATACGAATTTATAAAATTTTAGAAGAAACTAATATAAATTTTTAATAAAAATTATATATAAATTTTAAAAAAAAGATTATCTTCTCTTTCTCTTTGGGTCCATCCTGTCATTCCCCTTGAGCTCCAATCATCACAATTCATTTTATATATAGTAAAAATAATAATATGACAGCCTTTGATTTTCTTTTCTTACCACACACGAAAGGAAGTTTCCTTCAATAGCAACAGCTTGTCAGTTTGGATATTTGTAATTGGAAAATAGAGAACGAGATTCAAAGTTCAAACACCCCACCTGCTAACTGGCTCCCATCAAGTTTATATTTCCTGGGAATCTTATCTGCTCATCACTAACTAATATGAAGTTTATTGGTACTAAATAATTACAATATTATAATGCTTTAATTAATTACTGACATGTTGAGTTTCTGGTAATTTGTCTGCTTCTCTATGACAGAAGGTGCATTGACAGCCCGCCAGACAGTGAAGATTCCAAGTATGCTTCATTTTGTCGATCATGCATCGAATAAATTAAATATTGTCGGTATATTTAGCTGAAACTAAAAAATTATATAAAATATCAACCATCAACTGTTTGATGTAAGGCATTTTGTTCTTTTAATAAAATATTTTAGGTTATAATTTTAGAGATAATATTATTAAAAAAATTACAAAATTTTAATATAAACTATAAAATAAACGTGTACTATATCTAAAATATATAATATAAATTAGAATGGGGCACCGTGGAGCCTTTGTTTGATTGGTTAAATCTGTCTGGCCTAGACTGTGAGAGCAACATGAAGAATAGGTATATATGATTTGTTTTGTGGTCTTCACCTTTAATGTATTAAAAGTAGCTTTAGTTGGAGATATGGAGATTACTTTTTTGGATTTAGAATTGTGCTTTACTCTTAATCATGCTTTAAAAAGTAGTCAATATTTTCCTTTGGATATTACAATTTAATATTAATATATATCCTTGTTTAAGGTTCTCTTTTTTATATATTCAAAGTTACAAAGTGCAACTTGCTTAAACGTAAATTAAACAAACACGTACTTAACGATTTGTGTCGGCAAAAAAGAAATGATGTTTATCTTAAGAGATTTGAGTTCGAGTATAATTTTATCTATAAGATGTGTGTCTCGTCAAAGAGTTACAAAAGGTATAAACAAATATTATATTGTAATCGTATTATAAGTCTAGTTAGTGGATGTTTGCCTAGTCTATTGTTATGGGACAATGCTACATCCACCCACTAGATCATCTACCCAGTTGAGGTGACACATGACATTGCAGCTAAGATGAAAATAATTGAAGAAAAAAGTTAAAATATTTTTTACTAATAAACAATTTTTAAGACTATAAATTCAATATAATTAATACATCTTTTATCAATAAATAATTTTTAAGACAATAAATGTAATACAAATAATACATATTTTACCCATAAATACCTTTTTAAAATATTCAATTATAGAATTAATTACAACAAACAAAATATTGAGGATATATTAGTATAATTTAAAATATGTTTGATATACAAATAAGTGTTTAAACTATACATATTTTTAACTTTATGTGCCTAAACTATTTTTTGATAAAAATAATTGTCTAACGTTTCATTTTGTTAATTTTAGGTGCCCAAAGTTTCAATCAATTATTGTTTTAAGGCTGTGTTGTTGAAAAAATTTATCACCCAAACAGATTTCGGCACATGGTATTTATTTTTATTTTTATTTTTTTTAAAATTAAAAATAAAATAATTTAAGAGAAATCTCAAAATCCTCTAAAATAGTTCAAAATCTCTTACCCAAAATCCTCAAAATTGTCATCGTTGTCACCGTCGATAATCTCGTTTGACCCTACCACTACTGCCGCCGTCTATTTCCCCTAACTACCCATGTCAATACCGGTAGACTCGTTCGTTAACGCTCCAAAATCGAAAAGCCAGCGATCTTTTCTTGATTTACCCTGAGCTTTTTATTTCTACACTCATCTCAGTTCTAGGTATCCAAAACTATGAGCAGTTACATAGAGAGTGTGTGGATCGTTGCCCTTGTATCCAAATGCAGGGCTTTTTCACAAGAAAGTATTGCATGGTCAATTTTGATCATCGCTCTAGCCTGGCTAGTTATAAACTTAGTGTACTGGGCTCACCCCGGTGGTCCAGCTTGGGGCAAATACAGGTTCAAAAAAGGTTCCACTCTTTCTGTTGCAAACAAACCAATTCCGGGGCCTAGAGGGTTGCCTCTAATTGGTAGCATGAACCTTATGGCCAGCTCCCTGGCTCACCACCTGATTGCATCCCAGGCCAAGACATGCAAAGCCAAGAGGCTTATGGCCTTTAGCCTCGGCGATACTCGTGTTATCGTCACCTGCAATTCAGATGTAGCACGAGAGATTCTTAACAGCTCTGTATTCGCTGATCGCCCGGTGAAAGAGTCTTCTTACAGCTTGATGTTCAACAGAGCAATCGGGTTCGCTCATTATGGAGTTTACTGGCGAACACTGAGAAGAATCGCGGCAACGCACCTTTTCTGTCCTAAACAAATTAAAGGTGCGGAGGAGCAGAGACACACGATTGCCTCTGAAATGGTGACGTTATTCGCTCACAACAACCGAAGCTTCCGCGCACGCGAATTGCTCAAGTGAGCTTCTTTAAACAACATGATGGTTTCGATATTCGGACAAAAGTATAAATTGGATTCCATCAATAAAGAAGTTGAAGAACTCCGAGCTCTAGTCGATGAAGGGTACGATTTACTCGGCGCATTTAATTGGTCCGACCACCTTCCGTGGGTAGCAGATTTTGACCCTCAGAAAATCAGAGTCAGATGTTCGAACCTCGTACCTAAAGTTAACTGCTTCGTAAGCCGAATCATAGCCGAACACAGAGGCCGGGATCGAAGTCGAACAAACGTGGAAACTCGAGATTTCGTCGACGTTTTGCTGTCTCTCCAAGGTGTCGATCAATTATCAGACTCAGATATGATCGCCGTTCTGTGGGTAAGCCATCGAAGACTTCTTACTGTTACTGTTACTATTGCTCATATGTTTAACTTTTTTTATTATGTTTAAAAAGTGAAGTGTATTAAACGACAAATTCGAATACTATTTCTGGTACCGAGTTTGAGTGTACTAAATACTGTCGTTTGTTTTTCTTATATATATAGGAAATGATATTCAGGGGAACTGACACTGTGGCGGTGCTGATCGAGTGGGTACAAGCCAGGATTGTGCTTCATCCTGATGTTCAATCAAGGGTACATGATGAGCTCGACAAGGTCGTTGGCAGATCACGAGCCGTCCACGAGTCTGATCTAACGAACATGGTTTATCTTCCGGCTGTGATCAAGTAGGTTCTGAGGCTTCACCCGCCGGGCCCACTGGTTTCCTGGGCCCGTCTAGCTATCAACGATACAACCATTGATGGGTACCACGTTCCGAAGGGGACGACGGCAATGGTGAACATGTGGGCCATCACGAGGGACCCACAAGAGTGGGCTGACCCACTTGCATTAATACCCGATAGATTTGTCGCGAAGGAAGGTGAGGTGGAGTTTTCGGTGCTCGGTTCGGACCTTAGGCTGGCTCCATTCGGGTCGGGCAGGCGAACATGCCCGGGAAAGAACCTGGGGTTGACCACCGTCACCTTCTGGGTGGCGTCTCTTTTGCACGAGTTTGAATGGCTGCCGTCGAAGGAGAATCCGATTGACTTATCCGAGATTCTAAAGCTGTCGTGTGAGATGGCTAATCCTTTATGTGTTAATGTTCGCCCCAGACGCACGTTATAAAGTTCATAACATCCAAACCCATGATAGCAGTTAAAATGCAGACAAAGGGTTCATAATATCCAAACCATTGACAACGTTGTCACGGTCGTGTCCCATTGAGTCTCAGGTTCTTACTTTTCATATATGTCTTAACCGTTGTAAATACGGGTGACAGTAAAACAAGTTCTCATGTATTCATGTCTCTCTTTTACTAGAGTTACTGGTAATGATCCTTTTGCATGGTTCTAAGTTTAGATACCTAATCGAAGCTTTAATCTTTTTCATTCTTTCGTAATTTATGTCAGTCACGATAAAAATTATATTTGTTATTATTTTAATTAACAGTTTTCAATCATCTATCGAGTTAAACATAATTAATCCGTTACACTAACTCCATCAATCGTTTAACATTATTAGAGTTATGTATATTAATCCGGACCAAGTTTAGTATTGCACTGTTTATTGACCCCATGACACGAAGAAATGGGACATCCACTGAGAACAATACTATGGTTATGGTATGTTCAATACATTGACAATTCACAGACATAATCATCAGATTTCACTTTATGTACTTATTGAAAATCTTAACAAATTACATCATCTTTATCAATCAGTAGTTTAGAACAAAGGTGAAGACATCAGTAAAGATGTTAGACTATATGCTTGCTCTGTACGTATATACATAGCCATAGGCCATGTTCCTGTAACGTAATCCAAATATTAATGAAAAATACAAATAATAATAAAAAGACAAAACTCTGTATTAGATTGACAAACATGTCATTATTGATTGAAACTATGAACAAATGTCTTGCCGTATGGTTATGGAAATATACCGTTTTTGTCTCAACTCTTTGTGCGGCTCTGCGTGTTCTCTTTTCCGCTTTCAGAGTTCTCCATCACATGTTTTAATTTTGTGTTCTATTACCCTTTTGTTTCTTTCTTATTATTGATAACTAATACAGCAATCAAGACATTTACTTTAATCGTCATTAACAAAAAAACAAAACGAAACAGAAAGATCAGCTGCTTTCGCTGTTCTGTACAAACTACTGTCTGAAGAAGGTGGTGGGTGGAGCATAATGTAAAGGGCACGGAAGTCGAAAATGAGAGTGTTGTAAATTAGGTGGCCGTAACTAATCACCCCAAACCAAGGGATTCATTTTCAACAGCCATCTCTGCATGTTTTAACTTTTTAGAAGTGGATCCTTATGATAAAAAAAATATAGTGGATCCGGCGGAAAGAGGATAATTTATTCTAAGAAAATTTGGATTCAAGCAATTTTGTGTAAGGTGTGTTTGTAGTATCAAAAAACTAAAAAAAATATATAAACAGATACTATCATGTAATTATATTCATAAATTAAAAATAAATTTTTATAGAAAAGAGGTTTGGACTCTATCAACTTATAATATGGTTTGTAGGTTGATTATGTCTTCGGTGTAGTCGTGAAACACTTATTAATGTGGACAAAAATCCTCTGATTTTTGTGTCCCTTTCCATGCCTAACATTAAAAAATAAATTTTAACTTTTAACCCTAAATTTTAAACTTTAAATCCTAAACTCTAAAAATATACCATACCCTTAATTCCCTCTGCCCTAACCTTAAACATTAGTTTTTTAATGTTAGACATAAATTGGGAACCAAAAAAGGGCAAAAGATTTCTATTCCGTTAATATTATGGGAGAATATTCTATGCATTGGCGGTGAAAAATTTATTTCACATAAGTGTATAGTTTTTAAAGTTTAGAAGTTATGATTAGTGTTTTAATGTTTGTTGCTAGATTTTAAGGTTTGGAAAAATTTTATGGTTTAAAAGTTTAGAGTTTTGAGTGTAGGTTCTCGAAAATGGATATGTGACAGCTTTAGAAGCCACATATCCCTTTTAGAGACCATAAATCCTAACCCCTAAACAATGGTGAAAGGGTCACCCCTACAATGGGACTCTACAAAACTTGATTTGGATTAGGCGGTCAATGAGTCGAAAATCAGTGGTTAAATCAAAAGTATATTTGCATTATTATTTGATACATAATTTTTTTACACAAACATGTTTGTTTTAACTTTAAAATCTAAATCTCTAACCCTAAACTTTAATCCTTAAATTCTAACCCATTAACTAAATCCTTAAACCTTAAAATAACTCAATTTCAGGAGAAATTATATCATGGGTCATTCCCGTCATGTCATCCATGAGACCAACCAGTAAAAATCACTCATCTCATTATTTTTTCCATGTCATATATTTTACCAACTGAATCTTCACTTGATAAAAACTGTTTATAAAATTAATTTAAAATAAATATGAATGAAGATTCACTTGGTAAAAATATGAGTGAAAATTTACTTGTTAAAAATATGACATGGAAAAAAATAATAAAATGAATGTTTTTTATTGGTTGGTCTCATGAATGACGTGACGGGAATAACTCGTAATATAATTTCTCTAATTTCATGGATGTTTTTTTTTACTATCTCTATATAGGATAATAATCTAATACTATATTTTTTAAATAAAAATAGTATTGATAATAGGATTGATGTGGCGTCTAAAATTAATATTTTAGATATTGATTTCCATTATACATTTGGATCCGTTCCGATTTTAATGGGAGCCATGACCCTGAAAAGGCCAAAATCTCTGGACCACATTGAAATCTATACATGTTTAAGTTTTAACTGCTATCAAGGATAGGACAGGACAAAGAAGGAAAAATTAAGTGATTATTTTCTTTTCAAAAATTATTTAGAAAAATAATTCCAGTTAAGATTATGCGAAAAAATACTCCCTTTCAGTTAATGTAAAATAAAACTCGCGTTTAGTTCTAAACTCACATCGCGTTTAGCTAAACGCGAGTTCTATGTTAAGTGGATATATAATAAATAAAAAAATTTAGTTTACTGTTATGAATATATTTATTTATAGTGAATATCCATATATTAAATGAGATTTTAATGTATTTTATTATTAGGGTTTAATACCCATTGGAAGATAGAGTTTGGAGAAAACATTGTATACAACCCTACTTTGAGAATATAATACAAGTCTCTCTTTGTCTCTCATCTTGTTCTTGTTCATCTATTTTATTTTTGCTCTTTACTTTATTCACAACACGTTATCAGCACGATCTCGTTCAATTATTATGGTTCTTGTTGGTGGTTCTCGAAAAAGATTTCAATTTGCTTTTGCGACTACATCTAGTATGTTCCGTTTATCTATATATTATTTTACTAATTGATTAATCACGACATCAAGTTCATGTTCGTGTTATCACTCAAATATATAAAACGAACCTAACAAAACAATAATATGTAGCCATCTATTCACGTTTATTTTATTGAAACAATTAACATCCCCTTGCGCACTCTTTTTGAAAGTTTTCAAGGAAAGCTTTAAAAATAAAATTATTTATTTGTTAGTCTGCTTAATAAATAATAATACATGATCGAAAGTTTGTGGCTATTTATTTTAATGAGAGTTGATATTTTTAACCATATTTTTGAGTTTCATATGATATGTTTAAACGCCATGGAAAAGCGATGTCCATTTCAAAGATTACATCAATCAAGACGGATTTACTTCTAAGACGATGATTATGTACCACAACACAATTATATATAATTTATTTTCTCTAATTTATTTTTTTTCCGGTCAATACTAATATCTTGTTTTGTAGCAAATTATTATTGTTATTTAAATGTGAAAGGACGTTACTAACGCGACCTTATAAATTCGTAACAAAGAACGTACAATTGTTATTTTAATGGGACGTGACGTGAAAAGATTATGAGAAGATGTCTTGGTCCATTCGCTTGTCTCCATTGTCTTCATGAGAAAAATCTATATCGGTAAATTCTGATTTTATTTTTATTCTTTAAATTATTATTTAAAGTGCGACAAATCATGGTGATTTTGCTCGAAAGTAATATTTCTCCTACATCGAAAAACTCGACTGTAGACTTTTCCCAATGTCAGATTACAAAAAAAATCATCTTGACAAAAAATTTTGTGAGAGGCATTCCCTAAAGTGAATGCAATCATGATGTTTATTCCATGCAATTATCAATGATGAGGATATGTTAATAAAAACATACTCAACTTTTCACGCAAATAATATTGTCCTCGGACACAATATTGTGAAAAAAAAGTTTTAAAGGCCCACTGGCTCCACTTCATTTTCTGAAGTGAATGTGAGATTATATTATGGAAAGAATAAAGATCACATTAATAGTTGTGGTCGTGATTGAAGCTATGAATACAGACATGAAAAATATGGTCATTTTAAGAATACTTCTACCCACTGGTAGCGATGTCATAAGGATGACAAGAGCAATAAAGATTATTCTAAGGAAGTGAAATCTTTTTTATTACCAATGTGACGTTATAAACTATTGGTCTCGTACTTATCGTACGCTAAAAAATTAACAATCATTGATTGATAAAGAAAAGAAAATGGAAGCAAATTTTGTTTGTGAAAATAAAGAATATGATATTGGTCCAACTCATTTGAACGTTGTTGATTTCCTTATAACCCTTGAAAGAAATATATCGTCTTTTAATTATTTTCATAACCTTGAAGAGAATTATTGATCTTTTATTTTATTTTATTTTATTTTATATTTATTTACTTTACGCATTAATTATTTGTGCTTTATTTATTAATTTAAAGTCGAAAGTATATTCTTTAATTAGTTAATATGTTATCTGTTTCTGTTGGTTTAATCCAAATATATTGGTTGGACATCCCGTTCTACGAAGCTACTTGTCTCAAAGGAGGTTTTTAAAGGACCTTGTGAACTGGTTTAACAATGCCTCGTACGAGGATTAAATCTTTGTTCTATGTTGGTTTGTATATATATATATATTATGACATTTATTTATTTTGTTTCACATGATTACTTGCCAAATACAATCTATGGTGACGATTTATGCTCAACAGAAGCATAAAATATATTTTCCCATTTAAATGCAAGGGAATAATGTGAGTACTACATCTCAAAATACTAAAAATATTGATGCTCTAGAAGAGCAATAAGTTCTCAAGAAAAAGCACATTATGAAAAGTGCAGCATTGTGAATATTATAATAATTATCGCTAATGGTAATGATATCGTCACCACTAGAAGTGGAATTTTTAAGAGAGCAATATGAGTTCGCAAAATAATCCTTCGGGAATTATAGATAACATATGTTATCAATTGGCATTTGAAATAAGTCAATCTGGATATAAGTTCCGGTAGCCAAAAAGTCAGTTGAAAGCTTTAGAAGAGTTATATATTGCTACCAAAAGAATAATTTCCGTTGAAAGCTTCGAGAGAGCTAAATATATTCCTATTCAAAGGAACATTTTTTTGTGGACAATGTATTATCAAATTTCAAAGGATCTTGTATTTCAAAATTTGTACCACACATGTACAAGTGAGATTGAATCACATGTTATGGTAAACAAGAAGTTTACAAATTCAGAGATATATACACATGTAAATATAGTTGGCATGATCGGTTAGACCATCCTGATCAATAATGATGTGAAAGCTATTGGGATTTATATGCACATTTATTAAAAGAACCTGAAGTTCTTGTGGTGCTTGTTCTCAAAGGAATTGATTAAATTCTACTTACTAAAAGAACACGAAGTTCTTGTGTTGCTTGTTCTCAAAGGAAATGATAAAGATCCCACTTACCAAAAGAACTTGAAGTTCTTGCACTAAAGTTGAGACTGCGTGTCTTGCATATATGAGTGAAATATGGGCCAATTTATCCACAAATGTGGAAAGTTTTATATGATTTTAGTAGATGCATCTAAATTGTTTTATCAACTTACAACCAGAAGTTTGTGAGATTGATTCTAAAAGGATTCAGATTATGCAATTAGACTATTCATCTTGCAAAAGCTTGTGGGTTTATATTTTAGGTTATATCAGTTAAAATAACTATTACAAAGCCTATTGATTATGAACACAATAGTTTAGCAAAATTTTGATTGGATGCCTCCTCTTTAATAGCTAAACTATGAGAACAAAATTATCTATATGATATTTCACATATAGCAGCACTTATACGCATCAAGCCAATGAGTTATAATAAACTCCCCGTTATGATTGGTTTTGGTCAGAAGCCATATATTTCCCATTTTTAATTTTTGAATGTGCTATATATAGTTGAATTACTCCACCACAAAGCACAAAATGAGTATATAAAAAAGGTTGAGAATATATATTGAGCACGAGTCTCCTTTTATGTTTAAACATTAATTGGAGAATCATTTATAACATGATTTTTCTCAACATCAGGGGGAGATAATAATCAGTTGGATAAAGGAAAATGAATTATCGTTATCTAGATCCTCGTATTTGAACTAGAAGTTCATAAGATAATTCATGTTATTACATGTCTACTGCCAGACATATTTGCTGACCCAATGAGAGTAACTAAGTCTCATATACCAGCTGAAATACTCTAAATTTGAATTATATGTTAGAGCGAATGGATGTAAATCATGCATGAAGCATGAAAATTGGTTAAATGATCAAAATTCTCGTAAATGAAAAATAGTATGAGATGATCATATATTGGAGGCGAGTGATCCTGAAGAGACCCAAGACATAACTAATAATAAAACTTTTGAAGAGTTTCAGGTACCTGAAATAAAGATTGAAATCTTGAAGAGATCTCGATGAGTTATGTCACTACGATAATGGAACCGAAATAGAAAAGTTGTCGACAACGATTTTCAAACAATGTTCCTATAGAAGTAAAGGAACAAAATGAGGATCATGTATAGAAAGCTATACAAAAGTATAGATATTGAATTGGCCAATGTAGAAAGACGCTTTGAACTTCTAAAAGAGAAGTATTTGGACCAACAATCCAAACACCTAAAGGTGTAATGCAAGTGAGGCACAAATAAGTAGTCGTAAATATGACTTGAATTATGATTTATGAAGAGTTTTAATTACTTCATGGTGGATGCAATTACTTTGGCAGTTATAAAATATTTTATATGCATCTAATCATTTTGTGGATCCCTATAAAAGGGAAGTTATCATTGACGGATTTAAAATGCGAGAAGCATTTGGAAATTTCTGAGAAAATTTATTTAGATATGCCCCTTGAATATTTATATTTTGGCGCATTTAGTATAATCGCCTTAGTGAGTACTAATTGAGGAAATGTTGTAAGAATAATCATCTTTCCTTATGTATTTTATAAAGGAGTTTGGATCAAGATTCATTATGATAATTTGAATATCATTAGAACTCCTGAAGAGCTTCAAATTGGAAACTCATGAAGAGCTTTCAAAGTATTTAATGAAAGTATTTGAGAAAAAGAATTTTGAGATGTGGTTTTGTCTTGACCTAAAGATCAAGCACATGCGTTTTTGTCTATGAATGGACATAAGCTGAAAGAATCTTAAAGAAGATTCAATATGGATAAAACATATCTATTGAGTATCCCAATAATTGTAAGATTGTTGTATGTGAATAGAGATAATTATATCTTTTCTTGGTCTTGAAGCACCATATATTAGTTGGTCAAGAAATATCCATGAATATACAAAGATTATTACCTTTAGATCTTCAAACATTTGTCGAAGGCTCCTCAAATCTTGTAGAAATAATTGTTACGCACGAGGCAAACAAAAAAATGTGTTTGGCTAAGACCATTGACCCAACATATCCAGGAGATATGTGAATAGCTTTCACAAGATAAGATGCAAACTATCTTGTGTAGAGATAATGCAAAATTTATATCTCAAGGTGGATACATCAAATGTGACAAAACGAAACATATTTCTTCAAAGTTTTGTCCCTCATGGTCTTCAGAAGAATAATATTCGATGAATCCTTTCAAGCAGTAATTTGAAAAATCTATTCACTAGTGCATAGTCCACTTCAACATTTGAAGATTATATTCAATATTGAATTATGAAGACTCAAAGATCTTATGTGATATTTTCATGAGGGGGAGTAAATACGCGTTGCACTTTTTTTTCCCTTAACCGAGGTTTTGTCCTAATGGGTTTTCCTAGTAAGGTTTTTAATGAGGCAACATGTTATGCGTATCAAAGATGTGTGTACTCTTTTTCCTTCACTAAGAAAATTTTTCTATTTTATTCTTGCTCTTTACTTTATTCACAACATTTATCAATTTTTTTACACATAATTCGATTTAGCTAAGCGTGAGTTTAAAACTCGCTTTTAACAAAATACGAATTTGCCTTACGTGAACGAAAAAAATATTTTTTTTACGTAATCTTTAGTAAGGTTGGTTTTTTAAATAATTTTCAAAAAAAAACATTCATTTAGTTTTGCCGCAGAGAAGCCACGTGAAATTTCTTTTATTTAATTGAGTTGATACTGTGCGCATATGCATATATCATACACGTCGGCAAAATTTTATATTATTGGTATTTTAAAATTTTAACAGTTAAATTTATCAATATCATTATATTTGTTATGAATATAATTTTTTTACTCAATCGAATATCTCTATCATTTAATTTAAATAAATTTATTAATATATATTTAAAGATTAATTTTTTTACATAAAATAAATAGTTAAATATTTTCAAAATAAAACAGAGAATTAAATAAATGGATTGTTAAATGTAATAAAACTTGTAGGAATATGTAAATAATTTTACATACATCATGGGGATTACTATATAATTATAACAAAGAAATAAATAGATTTATTTTTTTCTTTATATGCATCTCACCAATTATTCTATATCACATATATTATCAATAAAATAAAATAATTAATAAAATAATAAAAATAATTATTAATACACGTACTATATATAAGAGTATAGAAAAGAGATAGATGAGTTTTATTTAGCTATTAGTAAATTGGAACCGTTATCTAAAAGTTAAAAAATGTTTAAGATATTTTTTTATTAGATAGAAATTATATTCTCATACCGGAATTTGAACCCATACAAGATGAGATAATATGAACATTCTTAACCACTCGGCCAATCAATGGATCTTAATAATTAAGATATTTTAGTCAGAGGTATTTATAAGCAAACTTATTAATTAAAATTAAATTACTATATTTTTTGAAAGGTTAAATTAATTAAAAAAATATAGATAGAAATATGTAATGAACTCTTGGGTAATAGCGAATCTCTTAATTAAATTAGCGGCGAATGTCAAAATCATCCCACTTAGTTACACCATAAATAATGTTCACCTTAATTATAATAAAATCATATAATCAATACTATTAAGTGTTCGGTTCAAATGATACAGATTGTTTTTTTTTTTCATTTAACCAGTAGCTAGAGGTGGCAAATGGGTCATTCGGTTCGGTTTCGGTTCGGGTCATTTCGGTTCGGTTTATTTCGGGTCTGACTACATTCGGTTTAAATTCGGTTCGGTTTTAGTTCAGGTCTATGGTGATTTCGGTTCGGGTATCGGTTCGGGTATCGGGTCAAGACTTCAGTTCGGTTGATTTCGGGTCGGGTCAATATCGGGTTAATAGGAGATCGATCGTTTTAATCGGGTTTTCAGGCCATGTTAGGTTTTTTCACCTTATACATGACTTTATATAGCCTGTATATTTGGCTTTTTAGTGTGTTGTGCGACAATTCAAATCTCATATTTATTTATTTATTTATTTTAATATATTTTTTATTTTGGGTTGCTTTCGGTTCGGGTGAAATCGGTTCGGTTCCATTCGGTTCAGTTTCAGTTTCGGTTTTCGGATCAAATTTGGGTCATTGTGTTCGGGTCGATTTCGGGTCTCGGTTGGGTAAATCGGTTCAGTTTTCGGGTCTCGGGTCAAGTTTGTCAGGTCTACCAGTAGCATATGATATTTATCGGTCAATTAATTCAGATCAAATTTTATGGAAGTCTAAACACAGGGCGACCCTCTTAGTCTAATTTTTTCCATACACAACATTAGGTTTTGAACTTCTAACATTGTTTGAGAGATCTAACCATGGATGGAACCATAATCGACCACCCAGCCCAAAATATTGAATTTTAAAAATATAGTCAGGGCTAATTAAGTATTTAATTTTAAAATTCATGAAGCAATATCTAATTTGTCTAATATTTAAACTTTTAAGGACCTAAACTATTATTAGACCAAACAATTTGAAGTGTGTATACTCGTTTTTCTTGGTTTCAAGTTTTAACCTTTATTTGATTAAATATTTAATATTCTTTATAATTTTAATTTAATATTTATTTTTCACATAGACCAAATTGCTAATAACCCAAAACTTGTTAAATACTTTAAAATTTATAAGAAGCGCCCAAGCCCACTAGGCTCGAAGAGAGCTCTTTCCCTAGATCTAACACATTATCTCTCTATAGTATTAATTAGTTGGTGGTAACGATTGTTTTAGTTTAACTAAATTTTCGACTTTAAATTTTTAGAAACATAAAATTATTAAATATTTAATGGAACTTTTATATTAATTTAACAAAATTAATCTCTAATTTTTTACTGTGCAATTAGTGGTCCACTCTAAGATATGATTGAAGTCTGTTGACAACATGGGTATTACATCATCACTAGTTAAAATGCCAAAGGTTTGGTATTAGTCAGTGAGTGAGATTTAATAATAAGAAGAAAATAAGCAGTTCCTTTTCAACAATGAATATAAATTTGGTCACAACTTTTCCAAGAAAATATAGCAAACACATCATTTCTCTTGGCTTCTTGCAGGTTTAAACAAAAATATATCTTTCCTAATACAGCAAATACATAAGTATATTCAATTTTTTTAATAAATGGCCCATGTTATGAGTATATTGAAATGACTTTTCATTTCTATAAGAGGAGAGTAATCTATATCAGTCTGATAATAACTGTTTGGCCTCTTCATTTCCTAACTTACCAAAAGTACAAAGTTAGAGGCATCACCTTTGTATCATGGGGTATGGATCTTGTTCAATGTAATCATACCTTCACTTTTGAACATTTTAATTTCATTCTAAAAAATCCTCAAATTATTAGTACATACTAATCATATCCCATGTTCATAAAATTAATATAAAAATGTTACTTGTCATGTAAACTTTGATGTAAATTATGTAATATTATAACGTGTCATAAATGATAATTTGAGGATGAAATTACAATATTTTAAAATTTTGAGGATCGATTTAATTTGAGAGTTATAGGCTAGGGATAAAATTAAAACATTCAAAAATTTAAAGGTTAATTTAGAAAGAGGGTCATAGTTTGAGGACATAGGAAGCAATTAACTCCGAAAAAATTAAAATTTGTAAAGATATTAAAACTATCATCTAAATTTTAGATTTTTTTAAACTTTTTTATTTATTTTGTCGTGACATGTAACGTAATAAAATACCTAAATCATCACTCAACTTTGCTCTTTGACCTATTTTAGTCATTGAACTTTCAAAACGCTCAATTTACTCATTGAACTTTACTTTGATCACTTTGAATTATTTTATTAATATTTTGATATGACGTGACATATTTTATTGATCAATGATTAAATTGATCGTTTTGAAAGTTCAGTGGCTAAAATAGGTCAGGGAGTAAAGTTCAGTGATGATTTTTATAATTTACTAATAATTTATTTTATTTTAAATTATTTTTATATTTAATAATAATAAAATATGTCATGTCATACCAAAATATTAATAAAATAATTCAACATGGTCAAAATAGGTCAAAAAAGTAAAGTTTAATGAGTAAATTAAGCGTTTTGAAAGTTCAAAGACCAAAATAGGTCATAGAGCAAAGTTGAGTGATGATTTAAGTATTTTACCCTACGTATTATTATATGATTATTGAGTAAAACAAGTAATTCGTAAAAGTATAGAATTTATTTAGGTTGAATCATATCATTACTTAGTATATCGTACATAAGTTATAGATTTAGTTTTTAGACTCTAATTTAATAAATTTACATCATCGTACTTTTTAAATTTTAAAATTTCAGTTATGACTCGAATAATATAGCGGCAATATTATTGAATTACATGGGCCTAAAAATGAAAAATATGAACCAAGGAGCCAATAAGAAATTATTCCTACTGAGTTAGGTTTTATAAGAATAGCGAATTGAATCCTAATTTCATTTATTGTATGTTTCGGATAACATTCACCTAACCTTTAGGCATAGACGGTGACCAAGACATGAAATCCAAAGGAGCAGAAACAAAACACGAGATGACTTCCTTTGTTTGGATTAGGAACAATTCAGCTTCATCAGTAAAAGGGGACTTCCGGTCGTCTTCATGTCGTCTTCTATCTCAAATAATTATGTTTGAATTACCCCTTTATTAATTAATCATGGAAGAAAGTTTTTTATTCTCTCTTCTTCAATCATTTAAATTGTTTTCTTCTTGACTAATACCTGACAATTTATTTTATTTTTGTTGACCAAGTAAGAGTTTGAAAGTTGAAACTGAATTGAGATGTAATCATAATCATAATTTAATATTTTTACCAACCGCAAGTTGATTTAGTGAGATGAGACGTTACGTCATTTAAGTAAAGTCAATTATTTAAATTATGAAGTTGTGAACGCGATAAACTAAGTTGAAAGGACACACAATACATACAAGCTGTTCGAACCTAAATCTCTTAAAGATAACATTTCCTTTTCTATCGGGATCACTTATAGATTTAAAATCTAAATTATTTTTAATAATAACAGTACTAGTAGTACTGTAGCGACCTTTTTCCCTCTCCTTTTTTGAGAAAAAGAAATTTTGCCTTTTTAAGGGCGTTTGTTTAGAAAAATAAGTCAGCTACTAGTTATCCCCTGATTTGTTAATGAAAATCCTTTGGAAAATGGGGATTTCTTTCGAAAACTTTAAATTTTCCAAAACGATAAAAAGTTGGGGTCACCACCGGCCACTTGGGTGAGGTATGCCGGACACCATAAAACCAGAGATTCGTTACGAAAGGGTCCGAGAGTTGGTTACGCGTGGGGAAGGATTAGCACCCCCATCACGCCCGGAAATCGGTACCAGAAACTTTGTTGCTCCTAAAAGAATGAAAATTATTGAAATTTAGATCGAGTTTAATTCGAAGTTCCTAGATGAAAATTAACCTTGACTACACGGGCCTAATTGAATTGGTGGATTCAAATTAATTAAACATTTAATTAGTAAGGTTGACGATATGACGGACCATAGATTAAACCGACATCGAATAAGCCCGATTGTCGTGTTAATTTATGATTCGACCCATGTACGTCACCTTTATGCATGATGCAAACATTTAAGTATGATGTGATGATTTTATTAATTTTTAATCCATTTACCTCGGGACGGTAAAAATTAATCCAAATATTTGGTCAACATCCTTTAAGCTTGGACTGTTACGACACAAATATTTGAATTAATAAATACCTCACCTTTTATAACTTAGATTGATTAAATGTGCAATTAAGATTAAAGATTATATGGATGTTAATTAAAGTATAACAATTAAGGGCATAAAAGTAAACATTTAAAAAGGAAGGCCCAATTTGACATGTATATAGCTCAATTATGTATTTAACCCCTAAAAGAATTAAAAGCTCAATTTATGGAGGCTAAATTGCAATTTAGTGCTAAGTTTGGCTTAAAATCGATTTTCCCTTAAAGTGATTAATAAAAATTCAATTAATTTAATGAGTTTAACATTTACTCCAATAAGCCAAGATTAAACTTAAATTCACTAAATTAATTCAAACTCTTATTTAACTGAGGCTTAAAAAATCTGGGGCTAATTTTAATTCTATAATCAGGCTACTATAAGTCGGGCACACAATTTATTCGAATTAATTTGACTATTCCTAATCTAAACCTAAAAAGAACTAACTAAGTTCTACAATCTAAGCCCAAACCATAGGCCCTAATTATTGAAACTAATCTTAAAAAAATAAGGCCCAAATTGTTATTATATAATGGAAGCCCAAAAGGTCTAAGATATATTATATTAAAATAATATAGTATAAAAAATATTGTTTTAAAAAAATATGTATTGAAATAAACTATGAATTAAAGTTATGACACGCATATATATAAAAAAACCGATTATTCAAAAGTATACATTAAAGTAAATTATGTGTTAAAGTTACCTAAAAAAACCTACTATTATACATTATTCATTTTGCTAAAATCTTTTATTTATTTTAAGCCATATCATAAATCATATGTATATATATATTTCATTTTCATATTATTATACACTTCAAAAAAATATTTTTTATGTACCAAAGTATACTAGTATGCTCTTCAAAATTGCGTTTCCTACATTCAAAATTATGGGTACTATATATATATATATATATATATATATATATATATATATATATATATATATATATATATATCATATTTTACAAAATTCTTATTCTTTAAAATTGTTATATATCGAAAGCATTTATTGTACGTACGTATATACATTTATATTTATATATACATATCTAAAAATATACCATAAAAATATTATATATTAAAACATTTATATTTTTATTTATTTATACTTTAGTTTTTATTTATTTGTTTGTTTATTTTCCTACGAATTTTGACTTTTATTCTAAAACGTATTAAGTGTTGAGAGCTATTCGTGACATTCTACCAATTTTTGATTTACCAACAAACGCATGCTAAACATAAGATTATACGTCATATTTCCGATTTATGCTAAGTCTACGTGCATATTAAACATGCATTCTATTCGAGATTATTTTATCCCTAAAATCATTATCGCAAACGAGTAGAGTAACATAAAAAATTAAATCACAAATATTAAAAATAAATATGAAAAATTTAAACTAAAAAATAAAAATAAGTGAGTTAAATAACATAATTCGAAACTGGAAAAAGGACCTAATTATGAGAAAATAAAATACCAAGACAAAAATGACAGGGATGTAATTGAAAAAGTTTAAAAACTACGAAAGACCCATAGGTAATTTAAAAAGGCGAAATGGCTTCCCATGGCAATTATCCCACACGGAGGGATCAATCTTGTAATTGGACCATGCGGAAGCCCTTCCGGCGTGATTATTTTAGGGTAGAAGGATTAAAAGTGGTATTATGCCATTTAAAATTTTATAACATTATATATACCCCTTTTGTCCGACTATTTGATTTTTTTCGGCCATTTTTTGTTATAACAACCCCCTAGAAACACTCTGAACTTGTTCATCAAGTTTATATGGGTTCAACATGAACCCAGATTCCGGCGACTTCTTCTGACGTAAATCCCAGAAACCGGCCGGTCCGCTTAAGCCTATCCCAAAAACGCTCTTTTTAACTGAAACCTTAAAAATCGAAACTAGAATAAGATCCTAGCCCCATTATACTTACACCGTTTCACTCGTTCGGCCTGGAGGATGCCGGAGATTATCAACGGCAGAGCTATGGCGACGAGAGGGTAAACCCTAATTTGTTTCCTTCTTTTTTATGTATATATATTCTATGTATTAACATGTATATAGATAAACTAAAAGGAAGAAGATACCTCGAAATGATGCCTTTTTTGTTTATTGTTTCTGGGTTTTTTTTTAACTGTCGTTACAGAATGATGCATTACATGCTTATATGTTGTTCTGATTGTTCATTGCCCTATTGCCTAGGATTTACAAGTTTAAGCAAACATTGAATGTTATTACTGTGGATGATGATGCTCTGATTTTTGCCTGTTTTTTATATGTTTTCTCTGTTGTTCGATGGTTGAGAGAGTTGGTGGTGGCAGCGAAAATCCCGGTGATGTGATTATGCCGATGAAGACATGAACCGATGTCGGCGCGTGAAGAAGCTGAAAGGCCGGAGCGTGGGTTGCACGCGCGGAATTTGAATGGTCCGGCTTGATCTGGGCCGTTGGATCAGATCTGATCCAACGGCTGAGATGCTTCTTGAGATGGACGGTCCAGATGGCTTCATCAAGGTTGATGTGGCAACGTTGGATGGGCGACACGTGGCAGATGGAAGAGCTGAAGAGTCTTCAATCAATCTGGGCCGTTGGTCTTCATTTGATCTGAGCCGTTGGATCAAAATTTGATCCAACGGTTCAGATGGGGCGGCTACAAAGCAAAGCATGAGAGATCAGACTATTATTAGGGTTTTAGAATTGGGTTTGGGCCGAATAGGCCTTTGTTATATTATTATATTTTGGGGGGTTTTAATATGTAATTGATCCGGACTCTTATAAACATTTGGGCTTAATTTTTTTATTTAATCTGTTTATACATATACTTATACTTATATACTTTATTATATTTTAATTAACAGCCCACATTATAGTAAACCTAGTAATAACCACATATACCTTCAAACGTTAATACACATGTTCGTACACACAATTATACGTATAATATACGTTCATAGTTAATTGTCAATGGTATTGGAATAATAAATACATACATATGCACATTCACATTAAAACAATTATAAACACACGTAATATACTAATAACACATACATATATATTACATGCAATTTGGTCAAACAACACATATACATTCATGTCTTTAAATAGACATTCATAATGAACACACACTTATGATATACACTTTATGTATACTAACACACATGAGCCCATTTTATAATTACCTAATAATAAGATAAACATGTATAAGCCCATTATTGAAAAAGAAAAATAAAAGGTTAACCCCAAACAAAATTAGTGATTACATGTACATATTAGTCAAGAAAAATGATAGTAGCAGCAGTACAGGCAGAAAATATACGAGGGCGTCAGCGTCACATCATTAACCTAGTCATAATTTGGTGTTTGGATTAAGATTAAATTTACATAGGCATGGATTATCATCAACTTCCCCATCTGTCTAGTTGGTGAAATTGCTTCTTCACCGCATCTTAACGTATCTGCGTGCAACATATCCCACAAATCCCGCCGATGTAATCGCTCAAATAATGCTAACAAAGCCTTGTAATTTCCTAGCTTTAGCTTTGCAGTTCACTGTAATGGAAAAGGGGATGACGTGCTTGTCTTCCTGTCTTGTGCAATGAACTAGACGTGGCTCTGCAAGACTGCAACGGATCATTTTCCGGGTTCGAGTGAAATCGGGTTTTTCCAAGTTCGAGCTTGAACTTTTTGTGATGGGTTTTCGAGTTTAGACTAATTTTATGTACCACTGCTTTAGAGAATGGACCGAAATGACTGGTTCAAAATGGGTGTTTTCCATGGCCCAGGTTTGAGGGTTAGAGTGTGGGTTCACTTAAGCGTCCCAATTGTTAGTACAAATTCTAATGATCTGATACCCATTATGAAAATAAAAAGATACCCATTCTAACCTAAACAAAAGTCGAACAAAGGCCAATCTCATCACCTCCTGAAGCAGCCAGCCCAAGATCCTGATACATAAGCAATACAAATGAAAGCCCTTTGCAATTTGCATTAGGGATGTAAAAAGCTGACCCGACCTGAAAACTCGACTGAAATCTGCTCGAGTCAGAACCTAGTTTGACCCGAGGATTCGATGACCCGAACTCGATCTGTAACCGACTGTTGTTGACTCAAACTCGAATTGGACCTGCTACTGTAGTAACTGAACCCGACATGCATCCGACCGAGAACGACCAGAACCTGAATTGGACCTATTACTGTGGACCCGAAACCTGACCTGCACCCGACTGAAACGAATCCGAACCCGAGACTGACCTGGCAGATAATCGATATTATTCGACTGAATCGACCCGAGATCTGATTTTACCTGACTTGTTTTGAACCCGACCTGTTAAATGACCCGACCTGTTGTTGACCTGAACTGATATTGACCTGGCTAGATAATGATATTTACCTGACATGTAATTGAGGAAGTCTATAATTTGATGATTTGAAGAATTTATTATCTTATAATATGATAAACTAATTTTCACCATTTAAATTATTAATTTTTGTATTTAAAATCATTTTGTTAAATAATTCAAACATTGACTATTAATTTATTAATATATATAAGAATATATATATATATATATAATCAATTTAAATTGTTGATAAATGTAAACTATTAAGTGGTGATAAATGTAAACTATTAATTTTTTAAATCAATTTAAAGTGTTAAATAATCTTTTTGTTATATATACATATATAATCAATCGATTTTTTTTTTCAAAAAAAGAAATATTTAATTTAGATATTCATTTGACACTACTAAGTAATTAGGTGCTACACCGACACCTATTTGGTTGCAAAAACACAACGAGCCTAAATGGTGACACCACAAATGGTCTATGTTCATGGAAGAAAATTTCCAATTCAAGTCTTTACAAAACAGAATGATAAAATAATCCTATTTCTAGCACAAAACCAAACATTCACGGTGCTTAATATAGGAAACA
Source organism: Hibiscus mutabilis (assembly GCA_019671005.1). NCBI lineage: Eukaryota > Viridiplantae > Streptophyta > Magnoliopsida > Malvales > Malvaceae > Hibiscus > Hibiscus mutabilis. Next base: position 9,514,115 of record CM033718.1, on the reverse strand, counting down.
ACAGATTATGATCCCACAGGGCTTACTTCCATATCTTGATCGGTAATTTCAGGCTCGGTTTCTATATACTACATTGATGTGAGCAGCACATTTTAATTTTTAACAATAAAAACTATCTTTATAAATTCACCCTCTAAAGATCAAATTTTGAAATCAATAGTTCAATACATTCAGAAATCGATAGAATCCATTAGCTCATAGAGAAATTCAAAACTTTACAGTATCCCCACAAAACAAGAACAGTAGATTCTTGGGGACTCAGGAAAACACAAGTCAGTGTCACTAACTGATGATCATCTAATACTCATTCTGCTTTTGGATCTTTCCCCTTTTTCAACTTCTTCAACTTTTTAGGATTTGGGTCTGTTGTTGAAGGCTTCTTCCTGTACAATTATCATAAACATAAAGTAAATCAAAAGTGGAAATTAAACTTCAAAAGACACCCAATGAAAGTATAAACAATACCTTTCTACAGGTTTCTTCTTGGCTTCAGCAGGCTTCTCAACCAATCATTTGGAACTCAATAAAGGACATCAATAAATTACCTACGAGAAGCCAAGTCAAATTTCACCTAATGCCCTGCTGTAATGAAGAGGACAACGGAAAACACATGGACCATAATAATGCAACTTCTCAAAACAATATTGCATATACTAATACATTGATATTAAGTGCAAAAGCTTCAAAATTTCTTGTATATTTCCATTTTGGAAAAGTGTTTACAAGTCATTAAATACACTAAAGAGTACATAGCATTTTGCTACATTCAGACATTTCAAGGCTATAAGTTACATCAGTTTTTTCTTTACCTGCAATTGTGAAGTCAAAGGGGAAATTCTAAAAAGAGACCCGCTAAAAAAAGGCTAAAATAATCGGGTACACAAATCCTTACAAATACTTGTAAGAATTTATGCATATGTACCGAAATTCTTACAAAAACAGTAAAAAATTCGATATATACATAAATGCTTACCACTTTTGTAAGGATTTATGCATATGTACTGAAATTCTTACAAAAACAGTAAAAAATTCGGTATATACACAAATGCTTATTACTTTTGTAAGAATTTCGGTATGTACATAAAAATGGTAAACATTTATGTATATATCGAATTTCTTACTGTTTTTGTAAAAATTTCGGTACATATGCATAAATCCTTACAATTATTTGTAAGGATTTGTGTACCAAACTTTTTTAGCCTCTTTTTAGCATGTCACTTTTTAGAATTTCCCCAAGTCAAAGAAACGGATCTCTTCCTAGAAAATGCACTAATTCTGCTATCTAAGTCCTCACCACCATCATTTGCGTTGACCGAGTCTCTACCAGAAGGGGTTGTGGAGTCCTAGTTCTTGGACACTTTTCTTTTTCCAGCACCCAACTTGGCAGATAGTTTTCTCGCAACTGGGTTATTAGGGAGTCTAACTTTTGATTGGTGCAGAACCTTTGCTCCTAGTTCGAGCCTGTTTAAAGCCTATAAGAATGGTGCATGAATACATACATGATACGACTATAATAGAATATAGTCATACTGACTTTTCTGGATGAGCTTCTGGTTCTACTTCCATTACTTTGTCATGTGGAGATTCATTCATTTTATTTATCCATAGTTCAACCTGTAAATCACACATGTCAATGATAAACTAATAATCTGGTCGATGGTTCCCAAAAAGAAATAACAAATTGTGTCTCCTGGATTCCAACATAAGCGGAACTAGCAAGAGCACTAGTTGCATTCTAGAGTCTACTCTAGACACTAGAACTTGTATACGGCATGAGACACAAGGTACAAAAAGAGTGGGTGCAGAATGTGTACTTAAGTGTTTTTGCATGCAAGTCTATGCATACACATGTAATAAGATTAAGATGGATAATCATGATAATAAATTATAAAAAGTGAGCCAATTAAATCACACAAACCATGCTAAAGTTGTTCCTTCTTTTGTTGGCAAATATGTATGATTTCATTATGATCCCATATACGCTGTTAAATACTAAAATTGGAGAAGTAATGAATTCAATATTATCTCATTTCTTACTAGTAAAAATACATTTTTGAAAAACATAAATGCAACCTATACAATTATCTACTTTCTTACCTATCATCTTAGTAAAATGGTGTACGTTCAAATGCAACATGCCCGAGAAGGCCCGGATGCAATGCCTAACTGTGTCTAGGTGCATTAACAACACTGGTCATGACACAATTATAACCAAAGCCTTTTCCCTTTTCATTATGTGAATATCTATGAGTAAAAACTATGATCATAATCACACAATCCTCAATAAATACAGCAAATTATTACATTCAGTGTGCAAATAGAGAAATAAAATAAACGAGTACATGGATTGAACTAATCTAAAACAGTGTATGACTTAAACCCATATCCTAAAGACTCCAAGCCTCCGCGATCTCCTTCAAACATCGATAATATAATCAAATCTCCACATCTCCATGTCTGTATTAGTAACGAAGCATTATATTTTCTTTTCAAGTACCTTACAATCCTATATGTTTAAACCCAAACAGTGAAAACCAAATTCTTCTACAATTTAAGCAATGATGAATAAGACTTTAACACAGTGAAAAGTAGAAACCCAGATCATCATTCATAAAAAGTTTACCAAAAACCATAAAAATTCATCAACACCATTACGATTAAAAGAGAGAGCGAAATAGATGTTTACCAGTTTCGATGCGTTATTCAACGTAACTATTTAGGAGGTCCAGGTTTCTTTGGCGTTTCCGTGGCCACTGGTACAGTTTTTACACTCATCACTGCAAATTCAGAGTTTGGAACAAAAAAGGAAAATTAAAACGAATCTAGAAAGATTTGAGAATGAATACAAATACCCAGAAAGGAAATCGGGATAAAAGACTAGATCGAGGGTGAATGAGATTACCATTTGGCAAAAGCGATGCCATCTTTGGCGCGGACAAGAGAGCCGGTAGGAGGAGTGGCGTCGACTCTCTTCCTGGGCTTTGGTGGATTGGATTTTGACCCGCCTACCATTTTCTTTGTTCTTTACTGGAACACTGAGAAAACAATGAAAAGATGGGAATTTTTCTTTGAAGAGGAAATGAATCGTTGGAACGATGTGCTGTTTGGAGAGACATAAAAATGTAATAGTAGAAGAAAAGAGAAAATTATAGAGGGAAATTGAAATTCAGGTTTGGTTATTTGGCTCTACTGCCTTCTAATTTTCCCAACGTTTTGATTTTTGGAGTTGGAGCCTTGGTGGGGAAATTTTTTAATGAATTATTTTCTTTCACTTGGATTCATTGTCACCGTATGATTTTCAATCCTTTCAAATCAACGTCCATCCTCTGTCGTGAAATTATAAAGGCGACCTTAGGAAAAAGGCTTTGGGGCATACATACATACATAGTTTAGGGGTCAAGGTTAGAGGTTTAGGGGTTAAGGTTTGGGATTTAGGGGTATATTTTAGGGATATACATATATACATTTTATATACATAGTTTAGGGGTTAAGGTTTGAGGTTTATGGGTATAATTTAGAGGTATACATAATACATATATATATAGTTTAGGGGTTTAGGGTTTAAGGTTTAGGGTTTAGGGGTATAATTTAGGGGTATACATAATACATACATTAATACATACATACATACATACGTAATATACATACATAGTTTAGGGGTTAATAACTTAAGGTTTGAGGTTTATGGGTACAGTTTAGGGGCATACATACACACTACATGCATACATTATACGTAACATACATAGTTTAGGGGTTAAAGTTTGAATTTTATGGGTATAGTTTAGGGGTATACATACATACATACATACATTCTAAAAGTCTAAAACTTGCATACATATATATATATATATATGTATATGTATATATATATATACACATATATACATATATACATACATATACACATACATACATAAATACATACATACATATATTTCATTAATTATAACAATGCATACATATATATAATATACATACATATACATACTAAAACTTACCTATATTTATTTCTATATACATATACATATACATATACATATACATATACATATACATATACATATATATATATACATATACATACTAAAAGTCTAAAACATACATACATACACATACATACACATACACATACACACATATATTTAATTAATTATAACAATACATATATATATATTATATACATATACATACTAAAACTTACCTATATTTATTTCTATATACATATACATATACATATACATATACATATACATATACATATACATATGTATGTATATGTATATACATATACATACTAAAAGTCTAAAACTTACATACATATATATGTATATACATATACATATACATGCATACATATATTTAATTAATTATAAAAATACATATATATTATATACATACACATACTAAAATTGCCGATATTTATTTCTATATACATATACGTACATATACATACATATACATATACATATACATATTAAAAGTCTAAAAGTTACATACATACATATATATAATATATATGTATATGTATTATGTATATATATTCATATACATATACATAGTCATATATATACACATATACATATATATATACACATACACATACATACATTTAATTAATTATAACAATACATATATATTTTATATTATATATATAAAAGCCGCCCATTTTTTTAAATTTGCCGCCCAATTTTTTTATTACTGATTAATTACCCTTTAAGTCCTTACTCGTTTAAATTTCTTCAATTTAGTCACAATTATATATATTTTTTAAATTGTAACATTTACTTTTAAATTTTAGTTTTATTCAATTTAGTCACAATTATATATATTTTGAATTGTAAAATATTTCGGCATCCCAAGAGATATTTTGGTTCATATTAATCACTAAAAATTTATTTTTATCCAAAATTTACACACAATTACCAGACTGAAGTCTATTTGCACACGTAAGACCTGACTTGAACTGCAACCGAAACCGATATTACCCGACCTGAATTTTATCCTTCAACGACGTGACCCGACCTGAAGTCCATTCGAACTTGAATTAACCCGTTAATTAACTGGTTTGGACCCGAACCGTTTTGGCCCGAACTGAAACTTACCCGACCTGAAATTAACCCGAACTCAATCTGATTTGAAATCCCGAATCCGAGTCGACCCAAACCCGACCTGATCCGAGTCATACTATTAAACTGACCTGACATAACTTGTATCCGATTTGACCTGACATGACCCGACCTGAAACCTGAACGATTACCCGATTTCACATCATTAATTTGCATACTATTTGTGTACCCACTATTCATATTCATGATCGATTAACTGTACCGTTTAATCTAAATAGTCGATTAATTGTTATGATGATTATTAAATTTAATTAACTATAATTTAACCGTTAAGAATTAATAACCGTTAACGATTGACCGACAGTTAGATTATAGGTTAACCTATAATTTATTATAATTTTTTTCACATGTTTATTACTTCCATGAGTAAGTACCACAAGCAAAAAAAAATAACTCTCTAATTAAATCACTTAAGGTCCTTCATCTACTTCTTCTAAAATGAGAAATGACTCATCAATCATAGTTGTTTGTTGATCGAGTGTCAAATCCTTCATTTTTTGTATTTCAAAACATAAAACAAGTTATTATAAGAAATATAATGTAATACTAGCAAATTGAAGATAAAAAATAATTATGAATTAGATTACAGAATAGGGTTTAGCAATTAAAAAATGTAGCGTGTGGGTTGAATTTTTAGTTAAAGGTATTTTACTTTTAATATATATATATAAATAATTTTAACAGTTCGATTAATTAACCTGTAAAATATAACAATTATATCAATTACTGTTAACAGTTACTGTTAATTATACACACAGCTACCCATGCCGTCTGTACATAGCCAAATATTGACCATATCATCCATGTTTATTCCAACCCCCACTACCCTCCTACTGACAGTTTATATTTTCTATTGAAAGAAAATTAAGAATTTAGGGAGGGGGAAAAAAAACAAAACCGACTGCAAATGGTACACTTCAGAGTCCCAGAAGAAATTAGCCTTATCAGCTACCGTCCAAGATTCCAACATTCATAGTACTATGCTTATTGCTGTACTCTGTTCTAGTTTCAGAGACCGGACAGGGGAATCTTATCTGCTATGCAGACATATACAGAATGTCTATGTTTTTTTAATATTTAGACACAGGAAGATCAATTTGCATTCATATGTGTTCTCAGACCGCAAAATCTACTTCTCTTCATATGAAATTCAATGCATACATATTCATGCTTTCCCCTCTGTACACAAGGAAAGATTATTTGAATACATTCTCCACTCCTCTAATAGTTTTTGTTATTTCAAGACCAAAAATCCCACCATGGATAACCACAATTGGATGTATCGAAAAGACCATCGGAGTCGAAACTGCGCCATTCTTCCGGTGACGTTAAAGAATCATCAGCCGGATCCACCATGCTTATGAGGTTCGTCTCTTCTTCCAGTCCGAAATAGTCCCTCTTTATGGCACTATCGTCATCTGATAAGACACCGAGTGCATGTTCCGATCTTCCCATTGAGAAACTGAACTGCCCTTCGGAATCAGACTTGACAGTCGTCTCTCCCTTATGTCCATCCTTGCAGTTCGTTTCTGTAACTTGTCTGCAACACTGGCCTTCCTCTTTCGGCTTCTTGATCAAATCGTTCAGCTTCTGCAACTGTAAATTAAGAGTAGAAAAATATATAAGTTCCATTGCTTTTTTTAAGCAAACTGTTGGATTAAGAAAGTGATTAAGTACCTGAATCACCAAGGCCTGTTTTTCTTTCTTTAAACTTCCGTACTTAGCAGCCAGATTGTCGTAATTGGCTTGTAGGATACTGTAATCTTGTTCAAGCTGCTTCGATTTCCACCGTGCTCGCTTGTTCTGGAACCATATCGCAACCTGTCGTGGCTGCAAACCCAATTCTTTAGCCACCTGCAACTTCTTCCGAGGCTCGAGCCTTGTTTCGGATTCGAACATCGATTCCAGAGATTTGATTTGTTCATCGCTGAACCTCCTCTTGTTCTTGTTCTTCTTCTTCTTGGTCGTCGTTGTTGCGAATTCGGTGACGCTGGAAAAAGGCTCGACCATCTCCTCAGCGTAGTCCAACATCTTTGCCTGGACAATCCTTTACTGCAGCAAATCTTTGTCCTTCATATACAAGCTGATTATAATCATGGAAAGGGGAATGTTTTAGACGTTTGTACTAGCGAATACGCTGGTATTTATAATCCCCAAATACAACCAGAATATCTGCTTGGTTTTGGGTGTGGCATAGGATTTGTAAATGCCACTAACCCCTACTTTATATCCAATGTCTATGGGGAAATGATGAGTGATAACGTATAGTGCTTTTCCTCTTTTGCCTTGTTAGTATTGCCCATTTCTCTTCTTTATCTTAATCATTTATATTCGTTACACTTAATTACATTTAACATCTTAAATTATAATACAGATTTTTTTTATCATATTAAATTTTTTTCGATTAATATCTTTTAATATAAACATAAAGATATTAAATCAAACGAGTAGCTCAAGTGAAAAAAAGTAATGTTTATCTAAGATATTCAGGTTTAAATAATTTTTTATATAAAACATATGTACATGGTCAAATAATTAAAATAAATTATAAATAAATATTACATGTAATTACATTAAAATATTAGAAAACCAAATATTAAATGTTAATTTATCTGAGGACAAGTATAGGTATAGCCGTAAATAAAAGTTAGAGTTGCAAAAGGAAAAGGGTAAAAAGCTTTCATGTCGGCAGCTAAGTCCAAGCCATCCACTTTCTTAGCCCTTTTGTACAACTATATTACGTAATGATAAAAAATTATTATCTACGGTGAAATTTTTTATAAGTGTCTTAATTTAAAATTTAGGGGTTTGAGTGTAGGGTTTAAAATTTAGAGTTTATAATTTATGGTAATATGGTTAGAGATTTAAATTTTAACCTGTAAAGCTTATATTTTAATCATAAACTTAAAATTCTATCAACAAACCACTAAATTCAAAATCACTACATTTAAACTCCTAAACAAAATCCTTAAAACTTACACAAGCGCTTGTGTATGGAATAATTATCCATGATAAAATGATTCTAAGTTTTAAGGATTTATATCCCATACACTGGCGGTGGAAATTGAAAATGCTTTAGTTTTAGGGTCTTAGTTTAAGGTGTAGGATTTAAGAATTTAGGTATAGGAGTTTATAATTTAAAATTTAGGGTATATAGGTTGGGGCTTTATTTTTAGGGTAATATAGTTAGGATTCAAGTTTTAACTTATAAATCCTGATTTATAACCTTAAACTCTAAATTCTAACTACTATCCCTAAATTTTAAACTTCAAAACTAAAATCTTAAACTTTAAAATTAAAAAGCTTATAGAATCGCAGTGTATAATATAAAAAATCAAAAATTTAATGGGCATGTTTTAGCATAATTTCACATTTTCCAGATTTCCCATCCGTATACTTCATGGATCAGTGCAACATTAAAATATAATTGTCTGACTCATAATCGTCACAACTTACATCATGTCATAGAAAAAGTGTCGGCTGCATGAATCACGTTCCACCACTTATGCTTAAAAAAATTACATCTTCTAATTTCGTATATACATTCACATTACAACCAACCATATATATCCATGGTTCTCGGAGAAAATCGCCATGCTCATCGTCATAACTTGTTTTCCGATTCAACTTCATCATCTTTGTTATCGTTGAACTATCTGAAATTGATCCTCGACTAAGTTATCCGTAAACTGAGGTCGAACCCAGACGATTTTGATCCCAACGGCGTCGCTTTCAAAGCGCAGTTGCAACGTACTTAACTTTGATTCTCCATCTGAATGTTAATATTATACTAGAAAAACAAACAAATTTTATTACAAGTAAACCCAAGGAATCGGCAATAAGAACAGTTGCCTACGGACAAGTATCTTTCACCTGTCAATCGTCATCCAATCAGCAGTCGCCACCTGCACCGAGTCAAAAACTTTGTACCCATACGTTTCCTTTTTTTCTATTCTGTCCCGGCAATGACATGTCGCTAAGCTTGTGATTCTACGTTAGAAGAGATTGATTTAATACGGTGGACACGTGCCCTTGATCAGATCAATTTCGTATCAGATCGAGAGTCTGGGTGTCTGCTTGCCACGTGGGATTTCAACTACAACATTCTTTTTCGAAATGACAAATATTCATTTTCACTTAAATGATGATGAAGAAATGTAAGCACGTGCAGGAAGAATATAGGTACTTCTTTTTTGAATTTTCTAAATCTGAATGGAAAAATCTATGCTAATTCTTTTTAAATAAAAATTGATTTTAGTTTTTTCTTAATATCAATTTGATACAAAAGTATTTAAATTGATAAACAATGAGATATTTTGGAAAATAAATGAAAAGGAGCCAATGATATATTAACATTGAAAGTAGCTAGGTATGTAGGTTATAGGCCATAGTTCATAGAAAGAATGTTTTGCAATTATCGTTTCTGCTCCAAACTTCCTCTTGAACAGGGGGTCTAAAATATGGCACGTAGAGTGATTAAAAAATGATAAATTTTAGAATTTATTTAGAAATTTATAATGTTAAAATTTTAATAATATTTTATGTTATTTTTCTTGTATGATTTTTGATAAGTTTTGAAACTTATAAAATTAATTTCGGAATTAGATTTTTTTATAATAGTTTAGGTTGGTGATTTTTTTAAAAAAATTAAGTTTCCAAACGTGTTAAATATCATGAAAAAATAACTTAAAATGTTATCAAAAAGTTCAACATTTTAACATGTTAAGTTTTTAGACAAGTTTAAAAACTTTTTATTTTTTAGCCGCACCCCAGACTCACCTGAACAAAATAGGTTAGTTTGATTTGATCAGGTTTTTCTTGGTTTTTTTATTTTTTCAGTTTTGACATCGGTTTTGATTTTTTATAAAAAATATTTTTATTTTTAAAATTATATGGTGAAATTTTAGAATATTTTCATAAATATTTTAAAATAATTGATTTTTCATGTAAATAAAAATAATTAATAATTCTTTTATAATAATTCAAAATTGTTTTTTCTATTTTAAAATTTAGAATAATTGTAAACCACAAATCGTCTGAACATTGTCTTTCAAATCAATTTTCCGTTTTCTACTCTTCTTTCTCTCAACACTACTATTTAAATTTATATGTTAAATATACAAAATCTTTTAAATAATAATAATCCAATATAACTTTTAGTAATAAAAATTAATTATAAATTAAACCAAATGATAAACTAATCATTGCTTTAGAGTCCTGGTTGACATTAAATTCAGAGTTCAAACCTCAACAACGCCTTCTCTTATCCTATCATATCAAATTGCAAAAAAAAACGATTTTAAAATTTTAGATAATAACTCTAATTAGATCGATTCAATAAATAGTTTTAAGACAAAATCAGTGTCCAAATTTGCATCTTGTTGTACTTAACTGATTGAATACTCCAACATCTTAGGTTTAGGTTTCCATTGATTCTGTCAAACGACACAAAGGATAAGGTGCCTGAACCTTAGATTCCTCTTTCATTACATACTTTTACGTAGTACTTTATATAACCCTTATCAAAAAACATTCAAACTTCCCTTTTAAAAAAGCAACAAATTAACCCTTTGTTGAAGCAATATTAAATAAAAAGTTTATACAATCCCTTCGATTTTAAGGTTTAGAGTTTAAGATTTTAGATTAGAATTTAAGTATTTAGTGTGTAAGGGGTAGAATTTAAAGTTTAGAGCTTAGAATTTGATGTTTAAATTTTAAGGGGTTAGGGTTTAAAATTTTATAAAAAATTATATAAAATTATTTACGCAACTTTTATATTAAAATATAACCGGTTAAATAAACAAGTATTCTAATAGTAATAGTTAAAATAAGGTGGGCGGAAGAAAAAGAGAGGGAGAGAACAAAGGGTTTAGAGTAATGATGAAGCCTGTAGTTTGAAAAAGACTTGAAATTTTATCTGTATTAGGCGATGACTAAAAACCCTAGGTTTGATTACCACCTTTTTCTTACGTCTGGGTAATATCAATACAATGAACCAATGAATGAACTCATAGTGGCAAAGCTTTTAAGGTGTGTGTCCTAATCGAGTTTAAATAAGGGATGTTAAAACTTAAACGATCAAGACGGATTAGAAAAATGTTCGAAATAATGTAGTAATAATCTAATGAAATTGCAGAAGAAATTAAGGAAAAATAAATATCAAACAGAAATATAAATATAATATTTCATTGTCTAATACAATTAAAAATAAGAAATAAAAAATTATGAATGCATGTGTAAACAGTTTTTAAAGATATATTTGACATCTTTTCGATGCTTTGACTAAGGTTGAATATTTATTTTTCAAGATAATACAACAAAAGGTCTCAACAGCACAATAACAGTAGTTTATCGAACGCAATCTTGTCTTTCTATATCACTAGAAAAAATGAATTTAGAAAGAATTTTTAATAACGTGATATGTAAGTCTCCCAACATGGCTTTATACAGAGGAGATAAAATTTATAAAGAGATTAAATCGATTCGTGAAGAGTTTTTGTTGTAAAGTTATTAAATATAAGTAAATAGACACGATGAATGAAAAAATGCAATATTAAACCAAAAGCAATGAATCTGTTCACTGAGATATCAAATTGTTTGTAATGTACAACTATTAATCAAGAGACACAACTTTTTAAGGAAAAAAATAGTTGGGCTACAATTTTACATGTCTATTTAGGTCGGATTGGTTCGAACATTTCGTGTTGTCCACCTCGTAGGCACCATTTTTTTCTCAACAACATATACGTCAATTTATCATTCACCACTTAATCATTTTAAGCATATTATACATTTTTCTTGTTTAGTCAATAGTGGTTTGAGCAAAATTAGAGATTTAGCCGGTCAAATTCGCTAATTTGAATGTTTGGTAAATAGTGGATTGGAGTAGCATATTGGGGTGAAACATCTAATTTTGAAAAGCTGTTAATAGAAACTTTTTGAAATTAGCGGTTTGACATAATAATTATAAAGACCTTTTTACCCTTAACAATTATCAAAAACAAATTTAACATTTTTTATTTTAATTTTTCACCCTTAGACATTTATATTGTGACATTTGTAAAGTAATATTTTTATTTTTTCTTTTTATTCTCACACATTTATATTTTATTTGAATTTAATAATTGATTAAATTGTATTAAAAATAATTATATAAATAATAAATTAATATATATCTTTCAAATATGCTTATTATTGTTATATTAAAAAATATTTTTCATAATCTAATTAATATTAATAGATATAAAATATTTTTTTGAATGGTAGATACAAAATATTGATAACTAATAAACTATTCAAATAAACATCGAATACAATCATGTCTTTATATGTCATTTTGCTTGTTTAAATAATCAAACAACTATCGGCTATCAGTTAATTTTTTCAAACACTTTTATACAATCAGCTAATACAATTTGTTAGTCAAATCAACTAATGCAATCAGCTATCAACTAATTTAATTCGCTATCAATTATCCGCTAATTGCCAAACATGACCATTATTTTAAAAGTCTCCCGAAGTATAATATAAAACCATAATTTTATAATTCATAACTTACTATTTTACCAATAAATAATATGTATCAAAGTTCCAAAACATCCATTATTTTCTAACAGAAAATGTTAAAGGTCCAGCCAAGACTGCCATTTGTGAGTGGGATTCAAACAGTTGTGTTTTGTTTTATGGGTTTGTTGAATTGTTGATAGTCTTGATCCTGGAGATGGGATGGACTGGAAAAGGATCATATTGCAGTCACAGTCAAGGAGTTCCGTCGGGCTAAAGTTGTTCCAAGGTGTCTTAATCATAAGCTAACATTAGTGGCAACACCTCGTCGGCTTTAGATGTCTAGGTCCATTGCTTTACCTTTTGGGCTATTAAAAATGTAGGATTTTTAACTCCTTCAACTCAAATGTAGTTCATTTTGGTGGAACCTAGGGGAGGAGCAAGTAGGAAAATTATCAAAACAAAGAAAATAAATGATTTAAATATGCCAAGGTCCCTATACTCTTTTAAATTTTAGTCTTTGTGCTTTAATTTTATGACACTAAATCCTTGTATTATTTTATATTTAAATATTGGTCTACCCTCTAACTGTTGACTTGACAGCTATAAATCACTACATTTATAATTTTATTAATTTGATTTTTTAATATATTTGTATAATTATAATACAGTATTTGTTTATACTTTTTCTTAATTCGTTGGCAATGCACACACCTTACACACATAAATGCTCGAAACATGATCTCTTAGAATGAACATCGTCTACGTTTATACTGAAATCACTCGTTTGATTTTTATTAATTTGATTTCTAATCTTTAAAAATATATAAAAATATCATTAACAGACTAATATAATCTTTTTAGTCCTATATATTTATAATTTTGTAAAGATCGGGTAATAAAACGTAATTATAGAGGGCTAAAAACTATTTTATCTGATTTTAAATAAAAACAATACAAATTTAATGGCCTAAAATTAAAGGATAAGGACATCTTAAAATTTAAAACAGCACAGGAAACTGTGACATATTTAAACCAGAAGAAAACATGCAGAGAGGTCTTTAATCTTTTTGGACTTGAAAATTGAAACTTTTCACCAATTACAATGCTAAAGCCTATAGCCTATAGGGCCTGCGGTAAATTTTAGTGCAGTCATCGGCGGGCCCACTTTTGTAATTGTGGGTTTCAAATGACTCCAAAATCTAAAAAAAATACTATATATAAAAGAATAATTATTCTAGCTTAACTGATAAATATGTGTCTAAATTATGTCATTTTTTAATTAGGTATTTAAATTATTTTTAGGTCAAATATGTGTTTAACGTTTTATTTCGTGACTCATTTAAGGTTCTTCGTTAATTTTTACCGTTAAAGGACACGTGTTATCTCCTGAAAATTCCAAAATCATATTAAAAATAAATAAAATTACTTAATTTTAAAAAATTGTTAAGTTTTCCATATTTCACAAAACTACTCTCAAATTCAAAAATCTCTAACTTCCCAAAACCTAAATCTCGATTTGGGCCGATTCTGCTGTCGATTGCCACGCCGCAGCCCACCACATCGGTCGTCGGACCATCACGACTATTTCCCCCACCACCGCATCGCTGAAAATCGACCAACGCCGTGCGAAACATTTTAATTGTCGAATGATTCCTTCGAACGATTCTCGACGAATAGCGGCAAAACAGACAGCGAACGACGAACAACGTGTGGGTTGTTCAGCGAGGGAATGGCGCTTCATTCCGTCGTTGGCAACACGGTCAACGCTGGTGAGAGTGGTCGAATTTGGGGGTTTAAGGATTTGGGGATTATTTTGGGAATATTTGAAAATTCCATAATATATTTTTATTTTATTTTATTAATTTTATTTATCTTTGATATAATTTTGGAATTTTCAAGAGATGACATGTGTTCTTTAACGGTGAAAATCAACGGAGAACCTTAAATGGGTCATGAAATAAAACGTTAGGCACCTATTTGGCCCAAAAATAGTTTAGGCACCTAACTAGAAAAAATATGTATAGTTTAGGTAGCTATTCCCCTATTAAGCCATTATTATATGAAACAAGTACTTGTGGAATTTTTTAGGATTCATGGATTTTGTTTAGGGTCTACTGTCTAATGGTTTAAGTGTATGAGGTTTAAATTTAGAGTGTGTGGTTAAAATTTAGGTTTTAGTGCTAAAATTTAGGGTTTATAGATTAAAACACAAATTCCTAACTATATTACCCTAAACAATAAATTCTAAACTTTAAATTCTAACTCTAAACAGTAAATTTTAAACACATACATTTAAACTCTTAAACCTTAATTTTAAGACACTTATAGAAACTTTTTGTTCTTTTAGGTGTAATCACTCATTTTTTGTCCGGATTTTTAGTATTTTTAGTATTGTTGTAATAATATATATAAATAATAATAATAAAATTAATAATAAAAAAAGCAAAAAAAGCAACAAAAAAAGGAGTGGTTTTGGGTGGTCCACGTCACCCATTTGCCTCCCCCAATTGCCTATAAATAGAGGCAGGGGGAGGGCAATTGAAGGGCAGCAAGAGGCAATCGGCTGGGTAGCCAAATAAGAGAGCAGTGCTCTCGGCTACCCCAGGGCCAAGGGGTAGTCCCCTCGGTCTTAACCGGTTCGATCGGGATCCTATTTTAGGTCCGATCTAGTTAATATTTTTGGAGAGGTCGTGGTAGATCTCGGTGGGGTCCAGTCGGGGTTCGTCATTCGAACTCCTAGTTAGGTATATTTTCTTTCCTTTTTATTTATGTTGTAATTTTTATACTTTAATGAAGTAGTAGTTAATTTAAAATTGTGTTTTTAATTTGTATGTTTATCTATGTTTTAGATTAGTATGTTTTAAATTTATGTTTTATTTATGTTAGATTTGTTTTTATTTATGAGTTAGATTAATATTTATGTATTTATGTTTTAGATTAGTATTTTATTTATGTTAGATCTATTTTTATTTATGAGTTAGATTAATATTTATGTATGTATGTTTTAGATTAGTATTTTATTTATGTTATGTTAGTATTTTATTATGTTAGTATTTATTTATTTTTTATCGCAATGTATTTATTTATATTTGCCATGTTTTTTAAGTTTGCATAACGAACATATATTTTGTCAATGCGGTGCCCTTTTATTCGAGCGTAAACGGGGCCAGTATCAGGCGTAGTGATAGTGGTTGGACGTTTATTCTCGAATAACGGGGCTTTTAAAATTTACTCGCACTTATAACCAAATTTTAATTTAATCGTCACTTTAATCTGGAAAGTTTAATATTAATAAAGCGGTAATTATTAAAGTACCAATTTTGGGCGGTGTGGGGGTGCTAATCCTTCCCCATCCGTAACCGACTCCCGAACCCAAAATTTCAAAATCTCTGGTTTTCTACGGTGTCCGGTCCACCTTGAGCGGCCGGTGGCGACTCTAATTTTAAATAAAATGCGGGTTTTCTAAAACCCCACGCGGAAGAAAATAATTTCCCAAACAAAATAAAAAACACTTTCTTTTTTAGCGCGAGAAAAAACATCGCTACAGATGGCGACTCCGCTGGGGACATTTTTGTTTTTCGAAAACAAATGAGAGTCGAGCTTTTTTCAAATAATTATCGCTTTATTAATATCGGAAATTCCGGATTAAAGTGACTATTAAACTAATATTCGGTTATAATTGCGTGTTTATTTTAACGCATTTAAAATATGGCATATAAACCCATTTTTTAAGTGGGGGGAAAACGCTAATGCTTTCGTGGAGATATCGTTCTCCCGTGTAGGCCTAGCAAGTACCTTCGGGGCTCGAGTACCTTATGCTTTCGTAAGGATATCGTTCCTTCGTGCATGCATAAGCGAATGGGTCCCCCTAAGTTGAACCCGGTTGAAAGGAGCCTATAATGGGTGATGACCGGGGGACTTGTTACTCTTAGTAGAGGACAGCAAGGACAATTCGGGTACCTCGTAGCACCAAAACTGCATATAGTGAGCCGTATGAGCCAACCCTTTAGAGCCATGTGAAACTCTGCCCGATTAGTGGTCACCCTATTTAGGCTCTAGTGCCTTGTTTCTTGTTTATGTACAGTTTTTATTACTCTATTTTTGTTATATTTAGCATTTGTTTTATTTAATCATTTTATTTGGTACTAACTCGTTTCATTTTATTCTTATCGCATTGATTTCACCTGCATCATTGCACAACATCATCACAATCTTAATTTTGCATTGCATCGATTTAGGACACATTTTGCATGCATTCATTTTTAGAATAAGAAAACTGGTCTTCGGGTTGCCCCATTAGATAAACAAAGTTGGTCGATCTAGTACCTTACAGAACCTCTACAAGAGCTTGATCTTAGGGCATGTCTAAAAGCACCATCCATATCTTTTACAAACATTGTGCCTCTAACAAGCTCCAAGTCCAGGGGCATTCTTTGCCAAGGTCCAGCCTTCATTGCTGAGTCAAACCCTTGCACCCCTGAAATGTCTACATTGACCACAGTCTGTAAAATTGCACCCAATCCAAAAAAATAATAATAATGAACTGTCATGAACCAACACAATTTATAAACCCAACTTAGGGGGAAACAAAATGTGCACCAGAGTTTCAAATTTGCTACAAGAATATTCTCAGACGATGGCATAAAATGAACAAAATTTTGGGGCATACACCCTAATGAAAATGAGTCCAAAAATGTTCGAAGCCGAAGGAGGTTGGGGCACCGTCACATACAAAGACTAAGATCCTGATAGGACCAGTGAGGAGCCAGGGGCATCCTATTGAGGGCAAAAAAAATCATATTACATTCATGCATTAAACCACTTTTGCATACGTCATACATTTAGATTAAATGCATACACCAAAATCACCATGCATTTAGGGTAGACACATGCATTTAGACATAAAATTAGATACATTCATGCAATCTTGCTTGTACATAACAGGTCTAGGAAAAAGACCGAGTACCCTCGACATGGGGGCAATGACAAGAAGGCCAACCCTAGTCTTGAAGGAGGTCAAACACGAAGAAGATGGAAACGCCCAAAATAAAAGGTATCAGCGACAAAATCTTTGACAATTACTGACTAATGTTTTTTCTTTTGTAGGATTTGATTCCTCCAACGATGGTGTGACGGACGCCAACATTCCAGATCTTACCCTTTACCGACAGAAGCTGGGCAAATTTTTCCAGACATAGTCTCGCTGTCAATAGCACAACAATTCAACATCTTGCAAATCATGCCTCCATCAGTGGTGGTACGCCAACTTAATGTAGATCTTGCCTCCATTGGTGGTGTTGCAAGTTAAAATTTCCATCTGGATCCTGTCTCTCCGTCAGTGGTGTAGCAGGTCTCACATTTTGCTGATCTAGTCTCTCCGGCAGTGGTGTAGCAGATCAAATCCTATCCAGATCTTGCCTCCATCGGCGGTGTTGCAGATCAAAGTTTCCATTCGGTCCTACCTCTCCGTCGGTGGTGTAGTGGGTCCTACATTTTGCTGATCTAATCTCTCCGTCAGTGGTGTGACTGATCAAATCCTCTTCGGTCTTGCCTCTTCGACGGTGTTGCAGCTAGACCTAAATTTTACTCGGAATTTACCTGTTTATCAATCAAAAAAGAAAAAATAAGAAAGAAAAAATGAGAAAAAAAGAAAAAAATCAAAAGAAAAAGAAAAAATAAAATGAGAAAAAGAGAAAAAAGAAAAATAAAAAAATGAGAAAAAGAGAAAAAATAAAAAATACAAAAAAATAAAAAAAATAAAAAAAAAAAAAAAAAAAAAAAAAAAAAAAAAAGAGCAAAAAATGAAAAATGAAGAAAAAAAAGAAGAAAACTATCCGATCTTGTCTCTTCGTCGATATCGTAGCTGGATCAAATCTTCAGACCTTGCCTCCTCGTCGGTGTTGTAGCTTGGTCAATTTAACTGCCGGTTCTGCCTCCTCGTCGGTGTTGTAGTTGAACCAAATTCACTAAACTCCGGTCTTGCCTCTTCGTCGGTGTTGTAGCTAGACCAAATTCACTAACTCTTGATCCTGCCTCTTCGTCGGTGTCGTAGCTGGATCAAATCTTCAGACATTGCCTCTTCGTCGGTGTCGTAGCTTGGTCAAATCTAACTTTCGGTTCTGCCTCTTCGTCGGTGTTGTAGCTGAACCTAATTCACTAACTTCCGGTCTTGCCTCTTCGTCGGTGTTGTAGCTAGACCAAATTCACTAACTCTTGATCCTGCCTCTTCGTCGGTGTTGTAGCTGGATCGGCATTACTAACTTTAGACCATGCCTCTTCGTCGGTGTTGTAGCTAGGTCAAAATTCACCAACTTTCAAGTTTTATCAATGTTCTAAGAAAAAATCAAAAAAAAAAAGAGAAAAAATATATGAAAAAGAAACAAAAACAGAGAAAAAGAAAAAAAAGAGAGAAAAAAGAGAAAATTTGTCAGTTTTCTGATCTCGCCTCTTCGTCAGAGTTGTAGCTGGATCAGACATCAAAACTTTCACCTATCGGTCTTCCCTCCTCGCCGGTGTTGCAAATGGATCGAATTTTGTAGACCCCGTCTCTTCGCTTGTTGCAAATGGGGTCGAACTCTCTTTAGGTATTAGCTTATTACCAATAATATAGCAAGTAGAACTCGGTTTGGCTTCCTCAACAAACAACCCCCATTTTGAAGGCTTTGCTTCCCGAGAGTGACAAGGTGGATCAACCAAAACAAGAAAGAAGACATGCGCTGAAGAGAATGAAGATCTACCAAAGAAAGAAGACGCGTCAAAAGGAGAGAAGTTTAGCCAGATAAGACAAAAATGAGTGCTTTTGATCTTTGCTTTGTTCTCGTTTCACAAAAACAAGCAAAGAAGGGCAACTGTAATCACTCATTTTTGTCCGGGTTTTTAGTATTTTTAGTATTGTTGTAATAATATATATAAATAATAATAATAAAATTAATAATAAAAAAAGCAACAAAAAAAAGAAAAAAGAAAAAAATGAGTGGTTTTGGGTGGTCCACGTCACCCATTTGCCTCCCCCAATTGCCTATAAATAGAGGCAGGGGGAGGGCAATTGAAAAGGCGAAAAGAGGAATCTACCAGGTAGCCAAATAAGAGAGAGCAAAGCTTTCTCGGCTACCCCAGGGCCAAGGGGTAGTCCCCTCGGTCTTAACCGGTTCGATCGGGATCCTATTTTAGGTCCGATCTAGTTAATATTTTTGGAGAGGTCGTGGTAGATCTCGGTGGGGTCCAGTCGGGGTTCGTCATTCGAACTCCTAGTTAGGTATATTTTCTTTCCTTTTTATTTATGTTGTAATTTTTATACTTTAATGAAGTAGTAGTTAATTTAAAATTGTGTTTTTAATTTGTATGTTTATCTATGTTTTAGATTAGTATGTTTTAAATTTATGTTTTATTTATGTTAGATTTGTTTTTATTTATGAGTTAGATTAATATTTATGTATTTATGTTTTAGATTAGTATTTTATTTATGTTAGATCTATTTTTATTTATGAGTTAGATTAATATTTATGTATGTATGTTTTAGATTAGTATTTTATTTATGTTATGTTAGTATTTTATTATGTTAGTATTTATTTATTTTTTTATCGCAATGTATTTATTTATATTTGCCATGTTTTTTAAGTTTGCATAACGAACATATATTTTGTCAATGCGGTGCCCTTTTATTCGAGCGTAAACGGGGCCAGTATCAGGCGTAGTGATAGTGGTTGGGCGTTTATTCTCGAATAACGGGGCTTTTAAAATTTACTCGCACTTATAACCAAATTTTAATTTAATCGTCACTTTAATCTGGAAAGTTTAATATTAATAAAGCGGTAATTATTAAAGTACCAATTTTGGGCGGTGTGGGGGTGCTAATCCTTCCCCATCCGTAACCGACTCCCGAACCCGAAATTTCAAAATCTCTGGTTTTCTACGGTGTCAGGTCCACCTTGAGTGGCCGGTGGCGACTCCAATTTTAAATAAAATGCGGGTTTTCTAAAACCCCACGCGGAAGAAAATAATTTCCCAAACAAAATAAAAAACACTTTCTTTTTTAGCGCGAGAAAAAACATCGCTACATTTGGTGCATGAGATATTTTCTATTATAAATTAACATATTAATATCGAATTCACTCCATTACAATTAAAATTTTATATTCTTCATGTTTTTTACAGATCATTTTGTTTATTATATATAAATTACATGTTACAATTAGATTTGTTGTAACATCGGGTTATTTGTATAAATCCGAAGGCTTATTCAGAAAATATGTTTGATAGAAGGGTAATTATACCATGCATTAGCGGCGGAAATATTTTGTTTTTATAAGCGCTTTAATTTGAGGGATTATTGATTTAGTTTAGGGTTCATACTTTAGAGGTTTAGGTTTATGTACTTAGAATTTATGGACCGTGGTTTGAATTTAGAGTTTAGGGTTTGAATTTAGGGGTTATGAGTAAAAACCTAAATATCTATCATATTACCCTAAAACCTAAACTCTAATCTCTAAACGCTATATCCTAACACTAAACCCTAAATTCTAACCACACACTCTAAATTCTATACTCCTAAACTATAAACGCTAAATTGGATCCCTAACTCTTGAAATTATGATACTAGCGGAAATAAAATATTTCTACCGCTAGTGTATCATATATTTTCCCTCGATAAAAATTTGATCATTTTCAAACATAGGTCAGACACATATACTAACTTTCAAGGATTAAGTACAGTCTGATCATTTTTTTATGTTTATAATAAATTTATTATTTTCTACTAATATAATATATAATTTATATTATATAAAAGTTACATTTCTAAGGATATATAATCAGCGGCAGATCTAAAAATATTTGAGGGTAGACACAAGTTATATTACAAAATTTAAGGATTAATTCATAAAAATTAAAAAAATAAAGAAAAAAGTTTGAAATTTAAAAAGTTTAGGTTAGGCATGGGGTAGATCCAAAAATATTTGAGGGTGGGCACAAGTCATAAATATTACAAAATTTAAAGATTAATTCATAAAAATTTAAAAAAAAATTGAAGAAAAAAGTGTGAAATTTAAAAAGTTTAGGTTAGGCATGGACCCACCCTACATTACATGTAAATTCGCTATTGTATACAATACTATAAAGATAAAATTTTGATACACAAGATGTCTAAAATTAATTTTGCACAAGCCTGCATTTTTACACTATAAAACTCAAATCTTAAATTTTTAACCCCAACTTCAAAGAACTAAACACTAAACCATATCCCTAAATTGTAAACATGAACTTACAACTTAAACCCCTAAACTTTAAACCTTAAATAAAAACTTTAACCTCTAAACATTTTTTATGTGTAAAAAAAGTAAAAGTAATTTATTTTATCAAAAAGTATGATTTTATTAATAAAAGAATCATACGATTATATTATTATCCTACAACATGATAGTAGTATTCGGAAAACAAGCGAAAAACACCAAAGAAAAGTCTCGAGTACCAAACCCCAGAAGTGAATTCAAAACCTGTAGCAAAGTACTCAAGGAAACAGCCCCCTATGAGTAAAAATAAATTTTAAACCTACAAACTGTTTGAGGAATCAAATTGAATATCAAAAGATAAATAAAAATAATAATCCAATGATTTTAAAAACATGAGAAAACATCGTGAGGCATTGTTTCAATCTTTTTACTTGGACTCTTTTGTTAATGTTATAGATTAGTATATATGATATATTTTTAGAGGTTTCAATCTTTTAATACATGTATTTAGTAAGTTGTTCAAACCATGTTTCAGGTTGCAGTGGATGGAGAGTCACATAGAGAAAGCTGCAAATACTTTTGTCCGCAGAGTCTGAAAGTTCTACAATCAACAAATACAACACATGGAAGCTCTCCCATTGTACCTTTTGTTTCGCTTTATAGAGTAGAGAATTCCCCCCTTTTATCGATTCAGACACCGAGTTCACTCGGTGCAGCTAAAGCTTGCTTAAAACTTTACCACCTTTTTTTCAACTGTGCCTCTCTTCTTGACAGTAAAAAAAATTGAAGAAGAGTCGACAAGATGTGCTTAGGGGTGTTGAAACGGTTGGTGGTCGAACCGAATACTAAAAATCGAATTAATTAAAATTTTTAAATACTTAACCGTTAATCGAATCGGTTTTTTTGAAAAAATTAATCGAACCGAACAAATTTCGGTTAATTCGGTATGTTTTCGAATTAACCAAAATTTATCAATTTTTCTCTAATCAAAATTATTACACAATAAAAATCTTTGAAAATATTTTTTAATTCACAAAGATAATTTGTATTTAATTTAAACAATATCTATATATAGATAAAAACTTTAGAATTTTAGATTAAACATTAGATTTTTCATTTGGGTTAGAAGTGTATTTTAAAATTTTAATGGGCATGGGTTAATATGAATAATATATTTAATTTTTATTATATTTTAGATAATTCAATTAATTCGGTTAATTAACCGATAACTAAACTTTAAAAAAAATTTAATCATTCATCGACTGAAAAAAAATCGGTGACTGATCATTTAACCGAACTATCGATTTGATCAGTTATTTCAGTTTAACCGTTTGAACACCCTCAGCTGTGCCGGAGAGACGGAAGATTTGACATTTACGTGTTGTTTTTGACACAATTTTCAAGGCTGTAAAAAGCGTTGAAATCTGGAGCTAGTATCGTCCTCTCCGTTTGTCCACTCCGATGTACAGTTGTGAAAAGAGAAAGAAAAATGGTACAACGGGAAGCTTTGCTTTGATTTGCATGGCATCAGATCTTCCGGCACTCCCTCCAAAAACAAATGCTGTTCAACCAACCTGAAATTACCAGGAAAAAACATTTTCCGTAATAATTTTGTTTATATAATTTCACTGGTTAGTGTATGGTGAGTTAGTTAATTTCCTGGAATTACTTGATTATTAATTATGGGAACTGCAACAGGGAGGCAGTGAATAGAGCAATAGCTGCAAATTTCAGCAGCATGTACGATAACTTTCTTATACAGTATCCCCTCAGTTCTTCAGCACCCTTCAGGAGTCAGGATTTTTCAAATATTTTGACACCAACACATTCCAATTTATTGCCCCCATAAAAGGCCAAACCCCACGTTTAGATTAGTAAATTTAATCATCCTTAACCTGTTATGCATGTTAGATTATTTTTATATTCGATAATTATATGAATTTAGATTTATATTTGAGGTCGAATCGATCTATAGAATATAAGATAGAGTCAAAGGTGTAACATTTTTTTATTCACTGGCTTTGGAATTATAGTGAGAGGGAGAGATGAAAGGGTGGCAGAAAAACTGAAGCCATTAATGGGGGGGAGCTGCATGCACTGTAGAATGATACTAATTTCGTTAAGTCTTTATCCTGACAACCTCAAAAGTAATGTCTGTTTTTCCAAGAATCACAATCCATCATAATCTCATGAAAGGCACTATTATTTCTTACCAAAATAATACTAGTAATAATTAACGAATTAGTCTAACGAATTACCAAAATATTGAGTTCGATTCTTTATATGTGTCAAAAATTTGTTGAAAAACTCATTTACTATAATTAAGTATATAACGCGAGTCAGTTCGAATAAATCAAGATAAAATTATAGGAATTAAAACTGCAATAGTAACGATAGGTTTTACAATAAGTATAGCCTTTAGCCTACTTCCTTTTATCTTGCAAATTGAGATTTGTTCATAATTGCAAATATGATTAGTTAAATTACTTAAATATTTTGAAAAGTATACTATTTTTTAATTTTAGGTGTTTAAAATATTTTTTTTGCTTAAAATTTCAAAAGTTATAATTTTAGGTGTCCGACCGTTAAAAAACTCATTATCTATTTAAAACACGACATTGCAAGAATATTTATTTTTAATTGTTTTTGAAAAAAACCTTTTTAAATTTATTTTTTTAAATCTTGAAATTTACAAAAAATTCAAATCAATCCTAAATTCCTATATTCTAAACCCAAAATCCTCACCTTTGCTGTCGTCGCCGACCCCACCCGTTCTGTCGTCAGACTCAGCCGACCATTCTTCCCACTCTATCGTCGAAAATCGGCAAACAGTGTGCCAATCGAACGGTTATTTCGCATTCGATGTTCAATGTTCAACTGACACATCGTTTGCCAGTTTTCGGCTACGACGAAATGGTCGGCAGAGTCCGTCGACGAAAAGGGTAGGGCCAGCAACAACAA
Organism: Hibiscus mutabilis; assembly: GCA_019671005.1. Lineage (NCBI taxonomy): Eukaryota > Viridiplantae > Streptophyta > Magnoliopsida > Malvales > Malvaceae > Hibiscus > Hibiscus mutabilis. Next base: position 9,489,295 of record CM033718.1, on the reverse strand, counting down.
CGATGAGGATTTGGAGATTTAGGGATTTGGGGAGTATTTTAGAAAGTTTTAGAATTTTAAGATTTTTTGTAAAATTTTAAACTATTAAAAAAATTAATTTAAAGAAATTAAAAATGGCACGTGTCGATTTTGTATTGGTTAACGGTTTTTAACACTAGTTAACTACCAGTACCTAAAATTATAACTTTTAAAATTTTAGGCACCTATTTTTACAAAAAAAATACTTTAGGCACCTAAAGTTTAAAAAGACATACTTTAGGCAATTATTTTTCATTTAAGCCATTAGATAATCTAATCTACCTCTCAAATAGTTTTTTTTTTTTGGGATAAATCTCCCAAATAGTTATTGACCAACACAAAGTTAACAAAAATTAACGAGCTTCAATGAAAGAATTAAATTTTAGGAATGACCAAGAAATAAAAAATTATATTTAATTAAAGGTGTAAAAAAGGCTTAAAATGATTTTCAGTATTTAAGAGGAGTGAAAACACAATTAACATTTTGAACGAGGGGCTAAGAGATTGTCTGCCATAGCTTACTGAAAAAGAAAAATCAATCAATTGCTATTCAGTAACTTATTTTTTTGGCATTTTTATTTTAAAACCTCATTTTAAATAATTATTTAGAATTTTGACTCCCATTTAAAGTTATTTAAAAAAACGACTCTCAAATCATCTACGTAAGGCGAACTTGCTTTTTACAGAAAATGAGTTCAAATCTCGCTTTCTAGGAAACTCGAGTTTCGTGTTTAGTAAGTTGATAAAAAAGATTCCCGCATTTTTTTAACATGAAACTCCCTTTCCGTTGAAAGCGAGTTTGAAAGCTTTCTGTAAAACGCGATGTTTTCCTACGTGGCCGATTTAGGGGTCACTTTTTTAAAATAACTTTGGGTGGGGTCAAAATTTTAAATTACTATTTAAAATGAGTTTTTTAGATAAAAATGCCTAATTTTTTAAATGAATTTGATAATTTAGAATGAAAATCTCATGAAATTTTTGAAAATTAATAAATAGATAGACATGCTTATCATATAATGTCAAATATATTTAACAATATTTATTCAACCTATTCCTTTCAAAATTATATTATCTTTCAAAATATATATTTGTTAAATAATCTAATTATAATTCTATTAAAAAATAATAATCTAATTATAATTCGTACTTAATTTTAACTAATATCAAACCAATTTTATAATTTTAAATTAAATATTTATTTTTTTCAACACCAATTTAATAGTTGAATTCGGATGAGTGTCTACATATTTCAAATTAAACTCGGTAACCCAATCTGTTGTTTTTGCCGGTTCTATAGTTTATGTATCTTGAAATCATCGAAAAAAAAAGGGTTTGGATGTTGGATGTAAATGCAATTAATTACACTTTAATCACCATTATGATTCTCTATTTTTAGGTGTTAAAAAGGACTTAATTAATGCCATTCATTTAATATAAGGTAATTTTCGCAATCTAATTTTTTTTTATAATATATAATTCAAAAATTTGATTTTATTTAAAAATTTAACGTCTTATTTTATTAAATTTACCGATTGTCATTGAGATGCAAAGTGACTTTGAACCATTCCTTTCCCATTCCCAAAGGTGACACACCTGACGAGGGTCCATTCTTTCCCAACAAATTAACATTTTCCAAATCACTTATATCATGAATTCATCATTTCCCAACAAATTAACATTTGTTCAAAATTTTAAAATATAAAATTAACATTTTGAAAGAATGGAATGCAGAAAAGTAGAGGGATATTAAATGTGTATTTCCATTATCGGGCAGATCAATAACTCAACAACTCCTCTGACTCACTTTTGAGTCCTTTTCCATTCAATTATTTATGTCATCATTATATTTTCATGGCCAGTGCACAGTTTTCTTAACATCATTCTAGCAAAACAACATCTCACACATCCTGCGCTTCTTAAGGATTTTTAGATTACTACACTCCATAAAACCAAATCTACAGTAATTTCTCACCAGTTTTCTTATTGTTTTTTAGTGACACCATCCACCATCCTATGCCCTGTAGGTCTAATTGAGTCATTAATGGGTCAAACTTTGGTTGTACGAGGAGTTTAACATCGTAATCATCTAGGGAATCCACGCTTCTTAAAGGAGTTCGAAGGGGCTGATGAGTAGGTAAAAACATCCTAAAAGTAGATTAGATTAGAGTGCATGGGGTCGTGGTCATTTCTGTAACTCAGAAAACCGGTGGTAGGGTCGACTTATGTTTTGTCTTTTTTTTGGTTTCCCACAGTTTCTTCACTCGTCCTAAAACTCGTATCATTCTCAGCTCCATCACTCTCCCATTTCTCTCTCTTTCTATCTGTTTCAGTTCCCCCTTGAACACAGGCGAGACTCATGGGGGAGGGGAGGTAAGAGATAAGACAACCAGATCTGTATTATTATTACCACCCCTTGAAGACAAGCACTTTGTTCGCAAACCAAACGATTAAATGAGAAATGTCTGTTTTTGAAGTTGGTGTCCTAAAAGGAGCTTCTCTTTTGAGGGGAACGTTGTCTGGCCCGAGGACACTGGTTTCTCAATCCTTGTTGAATGGGGGTTGAGTTTGTTTGCTAGTGTTGTCGGACCAGGCTTCATTCCCCCCAATTATTGCTCCCATGTTGAAATGCGGTTCCAAAGGCAACATGTAAAGGTTTATGGTTATTTTGGGGTTTATTTGTCGTGTGTTTTTTTTTAATGTAGATTGCAGTGTAAGAACTAGTGATGAAGGGTTTTGACCAGTTTTTCATCAGCTATAGAAAAAGGTTTTCATCATTACTCTTTTTTCTCTAACGCGGTAACGCTGTGTGTTCTTTTGTCAGACAGATGTATCACCATGCTAGTTTCAAGTGTCTGATCTGTCTGTTTCTGCTGTTTTTCAGATCTGGCTATGAACTTTGGCAAATTATTGTTTTTTTTCTCTTTCTTTCAATCTTCATTTTCCATTCCTCTAGGGTTTCAGGTGAAGAGCTCGGCCTAGGTGAAGAGCCAAAGTTTAAAACAAAAAAGATTTGCCCTTTCTTCATCTGTTTGAAATTTCCAAGACAGAAGTCAATAAATCTGATTCTGTAATGATGCTTACCTTCTGTAATGTATATCTGTTATATCCTGGTTTGCAGGGTGAAGGGAATAGTTTCTCTCTAGTGCTAGCTTGTTGTATTCGAAGGAATAGTGGATCCTTTAATTGGTAACCACTATTCCATGTCTTTGTATAGTCAGCATAGGACAATGACAGGTTTTGCAACATGTAAGAGCTATGACAATGGAAATGGAAATGTCTGATTAAAAGGCAAAACCTTCCAGTGCCATGGTTTTGTCAAGACATCTTATGTAAAACCCTAAATTTGATCACCAAGATCTGTCCCTCGGTGTTTAGAGAGTTCATCAGTTTCTCCTCCAGGGATTGAGTTACATATTCAGTTTTTCTTACAGCAGTGGGGTAATGGATGTTTTTTGCAGTTAAACATGAGCTTTAATCAGCAAATACAATCAGTCGAAGGAAAGGGAGCTTTTCCCCATGTCCCTGATTCTTCAGTACATAAACATATCAGGGAATAGTGATTAAAATGACGTTTAAAAATCTCACTATTGGTTTACGTATCAGATTGAACTTTCTAAAAGACGAAATGATATGAGTGACACACAAGACTCAAACTTTAGCTTCGCCTTGTTTCTATAGTTTAACTCACTGGATTTGGACTTGAATCATTTTTTTAAGTCACTTTTCGCCGGGTTCACTTTCTCATTCATGTTGTTTGAAAAGCCAGTCGTATGAAATGTTGTCCCCTAAAGAACTGAAATTTGGGGAATTGGATCTCTTTCACCTCTGCAATACATAAAGTTTAATCCTTTCTACGTTGCTTTCATGGTGGCCATATTTGGTGGATCCTTGAAGCTCAAAATGGCCTGTGGAATTTAGCTTTTCTATGATCAAAAGGATAGGATAAGTTCACCGACTCTGGCAAAGAAACCAATTGGCAAAGCTCATAAAGTTGCAGAATTCAGACATCTGAAATTGCTGTCAAGTGTCAACCCCATCTTCTGCTTCTGCATACAAATCTAGCTTGACGATACTTTGTCTTGAAAAAGGATTCCTTTTTACATTTGTCGATGTTGTTTGTATCAAATCGTACAATTTAGTCATTGATTTCCTAGATATCCAATGTAGAAACAAAGGTTCACCATTGATTTGCCCAGATTATACGGCAGCTCTCTCAGATAGAACTACCGTGTACTAACAAGTAAATAACAACAAGAATAAATTTGGCCAACCGATTTATCTCTTAGTGAGAGCAACCGCGGCAAGAAGATTAGTCACTACTAGCGGCCGTAGATACCTTGGTTCAAACCAAAAAAATAATAACAAGAATAAATTTGGGTTCTTAAAGTTGACCTTTGTTATGGATTACTGCTGCTATTTCAAAAAAGGGGACAAAGTTATTTTTTTAATCATTAGTATTCTATTTATTAAGTCATTAATTTGGATCGAGTTTTGCACATACTTAATATGGAGTGATTCTTCCAACTTAATTTCCTTCACTCATAATATTATAATTCAAACATTTGACCTTAATTAAGGGATCTAACGTCTTATATCGTTAGATGAGATGGTTGTTGGTGAGACAAAGCTACCTTAGTAGCGGAAGGAAGTGACCCTTCCAAATTTTTTTGGTTCAAATTATTTTAGGTCTTTTGTACTTTTGAATTTAGGAGAATTAAATGTTGTTTTTTTGATGTTATTGTCCAATTACTTCTAAAGTTCATGTTAGATTTGAAGCAAGAAAAGTAAAATTTTGATTTCATTTTTTCATTTAAATACTTAAAATGTCCTTGTTTATTTTGAAATTAGATAAATTATATCTGATTTTCATTTTTTATTTAAATGTTTATATTATATTCTTGTCAACTTCAAAATTAGGCATATAAAACTCTGGTCTTTAATTTTTAATTTTGAGTTGACAATTTAATAATTATATAGGGTAATTATTCAATACACAGGTCATGGAAACAAAAGGTTTCCACAATTGCTTTATTTTAAGGTTTAGGGTTAGAATTTTAGGGTTTAAATGTTATGAATTGATGAGTTATGGTTAGAATTTATGATTTGAGATTATAATTTAGCGTTTAGAGTTTAGTGTAAACCAAGACGCTTGTGAAAACCTTTTATTTCCCCGCTTGTGTATTGAATATATATCCAATTATATATCGGTATCATTTAATTACTATTTATATTTGTCTCTAAAGTTTTTATCTTGATTTCATCCCTTGGTGCAAGTATAAGTTTATTTATCTGGTCTAATTTTTAGAAGGTATGATTTTGTATTACATGTTGGCGTTATGGCGTAGATTATGACAAACGAGCCTATGTCTTACGCTTACCATCTTCGAATAAACCCATTGCAAAGGACCCTTCTTCCTTTTAACTTTTTCTTTTCTTTTTTATAAACAAAAGAACAAACAAAATTGATATGAATTAAACCAACATGTAATTTTAGTGGAAAAGCGGATGATGTTCATCTAAGAAGACTCGGGTTCAATCGTTTTGTCTGCAAAATATGTGCATTGTCAACGGGTTAAAAATATGTATGAATATATACTACCTTGTTATGCATCCATTCCTTTGTAGGTCAAACAAAATTATAGATAGACATGCCATTCTTGGCTAAAATAGGATTATAAAAGCATTAATTTGGAGATAAGCCTTGAATTAACATTTCTTCTCCTTTTTCATTGATAGAGTCTTAGTTGTAGCTCGTATTCAAAGATGAGTTGATAAATTCATGGCATTAATGGTAATGGACGATGATGTTAATATAGCAGTATAATTAGATATTGGAAAGTGAGGATTCTTTGATCAGAAAAGAGAGAACGACGGCCTAGGGTTTACAAGAATGAACCCTAGAATTTACAGAGAGGATATTATATTTATAATGTAGGGACCAAAAATATTATTGGGCCAGTTCCTTATAATCAGTTTATATAGCCCCAATGTTAAGTGTCATAACAGACTGCCAATAGATGGACCAGACTGTTAGGCCAACCATAACAATTTACAACAGATTTCTAATATCTTCTGATATTCACCCGGCTTTCTTCTCATCAAAAACTATTTGTTTAGGTACCATACCCAGCTGTTGACGCAGGTCAAGAAACTTCACTGCAGTCGGTGGTTTAGTAAGCACATCCGCAATCTGGGAATCATCAGGCACACAGTTAACTTCAACCTTCTTCTCCATCACTTTTTCTCGAACGAAGTGTAGATCCAAATCGACATGTTTGGTTTTTGCATGTAGCACAGGATTCACATCCATCGACACAACACTTGTATTATCGCACCAAATCGTTGGTGTGCTGGAGCCAGTTATCGCCAAATCTTTAAGCACTGCAGTGAATCACATTAATTCAGAGGCTTCGATACTCGGCCTCGGCTGTAGACCTCAACACTACACGTTACTTTTTTGAACTCCAAGAAACAAGGTGTGAACCATTATACACACAGTTAGGGGTGTTGAAATTCGGGTACTCGAAATTTTCGAATAATAAAACTTCGGCCCATTATCCAGCCTATACAAACAGGATATCCGCAAATCGGGTACTCGATTCACTTTTTTATATATATTTTTAAATCTACTTTTAAAAAAATACATAAGAAACACATGAGATTTCATGATATATATTTCAAATACAAAAAGTATTGATTTGAAGTTAATTTTAAGAGAAAAATATTTAGATATATATGTATATATATGTATATGTATTAAAGTTTATTGACAAAATAAGATATTAAAAATATTAATCTCGAACATGATTTTTCTTTCGGATCTCATATTGATAAATTAATATAATTATTTTTAAAAATTTTAAAACTTAAAAGTATATAATTCAAGTATAAAAAGAAGTTGGTGATTTAAAATTATTTTAGGGAAAAATAGTAAGAAACATAAAATAAAAATAGAATTTAAAATATAAAATATATAAGTATTAAAATTACTGGGTCGAGTCGGATACCCGGTTGCAAAAAAATTCAGCCCTGATCAACCCTACTACTCGGAAAAAATTACGGATCGGGTACCTGGCCCGAAATTTTTGGATATTTTCAAATAAATACCCGATAATTTTCAATCAGATAGGCTGGTCGACGGGTCGAGTAGTTCAAGCCGAGTATTTTTTAACACCCCTACACACAGTAGCCAGATACAGGTCTGTAGCGATGTCCTTCTTCGCTAAAAAACGTGGGTTTTCGAAGTGTTTGAAAAGTGTTTGTGATTCTTTTGAATATAAAATGTTTATTCCGTGGGGTTTTAAAAAACCGCATTTTAAAAAAATAGAGTTGCCACCGGCCACTTAGGTAGGCCGGACACCATAAAACTAGAGATTCAAAAAATGTTTGGTTCGGGAGTCGGTTACGGATGGGGAAGGATTAGCACCCCCACACCGCCCAAAATTGGTACTTTAATAATTACCGCTTTATTAATATTGGATTTTCCGGATTAAAGTGACGATTATTTTAAAATTCGGTCATAATTGCGAATAAATTTTAAGGGCCCCGTTATCCGAGAGTAAATGCCCAACCACTATCACTACGCCTGATACTGGGCCCGTTTACGCTCAGACAAAAGGGCACCGCATTGACAATTTATATTCCATTATGCAAACTTAGAGAAATACTTTGGAAACATGCATTCACATTGACATGATAAAAGACAGAATAAATAATGAAAAAAACATGGATATCACAAAATTAAACAAATATGATAAAAACACGAACATAATAATAATAATAATAATAATAATAATAATAATAATAATGAAGCATAAATAAAAAACATGTGGGAAATAAAAACGCATACTTCAAGATTACATACATATTAAAAATAAAACACAATGTAACATATGCATGACATAAATGTATTATGATGTTAATTTCACGAATCAAAACAACATGCTAACAAAGAAATTAATACCTAGTGCATAACATATGACATAATATGCATACACAAATAAATAAATAAAAACATGGCCTTATACATGAACAAAACACAATAATATGTAACCTAAAAACATAGAATACATAATAACATAAACATGTCATGAAAACCAAATTAAAGTGTGACAAAAAATGAATATGGGCAAAATGATAAAAAGAAAACAACCTATCTAAAACATAAATAAACACGATCAAAAATGACATTTATGAATACAACAAGTAACAGAACATGCTAAGAACAAATAAAACACAAGTAAGCAATGAATATTTAGAACATAAAAACAGTGACTGAAACGCTAAGAAATAAAACAGAAAGGCAGAAATTAAAAGGAAATAAAACTCAATTTAAGGACGTGATTACAAGCCTAAGGAAACTTAAAAGGACCGGGGCTGTAAAATGCCCATGCGGCACGCTTGAAATGAAAATTTCCAAAACGCGGAAGTCATTGGGGCGTAATTTGACCATTTGAAAACTGATTTCATTTAATTAAGGGACGAAAACGGAAGATTTTAAGAACTACGAGGGACCAGGATTATGAATAAACCAAGGGGCAGACTCGGTTTGAAAAGATCAGAAACGCGGGAGCCATTAAGCCCGAATTAACCCATTTTGAAAATATTGGGACGCTATATATCACATTTATCAGATTAAAAATCGACAATTTCTCCATTTTTTTACCCTTAAGAGCGAAGCTCTTATTCTTCTCTGAATCTATAGAGCCGAGCCTTCATGAACCCAGAAACCGGCGACTCCCCGCCGTCCCGGCTGCCGCTAGCCGGCGCCAGCGAACCAAAAAAAGACACTCAAAACCAACCTCTCTTCAAACTGAACTCAAATCTGAACTTAGATTTACTCTAGGACTCACCCTTTTGCCTAGATCTAAAAAACAAAAGCCGAAACTTTTTCCTTTTTTTTTAAAAGTTTTGTAAACCAAGACCAAACAACCTCTCCCCTTTACCGGTTCACCGTGTTTGGCTTAAGAGCCTTACAGCTTATTACCGGCGGCAGAGGGCTCTTTCGACGAGGGTAAGAACCGAGTTCTTTTCATTTTTTTTTCATATTCTTGATGCCCTTGAAAGATATGCATGCAGTAAAAATAGAAAGAAAAATACCACTGGACTTGCGTTGCCTCTTTTTTGTATTTCTGAAAACTTATTATAATACACTTTTTGTTGGATCATATATCCTTTTTTTCTCTGTTTTTGTAGAATATAATACATATTACATCTTGTTCGATTTGGTACTGACACCCTGTATTTCCACTTTTTTTTGTGCATCTGATCATGGTGGTAGGAACAGCGGTATGGTGGAAGAGTGGAGAGAGTATGATGGTGGTGTCTTCTGTCAGATCCATTCACGGCCGTTGGATCAGATCTGATCCAACGGCTATGATTACATGGGGGACGAGCGGCCTAGATCGGGCCTTGAGATGAGTGCAGCTACATATGATCTTGACGCGTGGCAGAGGGGTAATGAATGGTCTCGCGCGTGTGTTGCACGCGCGAGTGGGAGGCGAGCGGTCTGGAGAGTGACATCACGTGCGCCAGCTGGATTATCTTGGACTGATCTAGACCGTTGGATCGAGACTTGATCCAACGGCCCAGATGACAGCGGCTGCAAGATAAAAGAGACTTATCAGACTTAGTTTTAGGGTTTTTAGTATACTGGGTCAGGCGAATATGGGCCTTGTAACGTTATTTTGGGCCTGTAATATATATTTTTGGGCTTTTGTAATATATTGGATTGGACTGTTAATTAATATTTGGGTTTTATATTATTTAGCTTCTGTCTTAACATAGCCCGATAATACTAATATTAATAATATTCATAATAATAATTATAACAATAATATCGTATATGTATACACACAAGCACACACATGCATAACTACATACGGGTACACATACAAAATATCATCCATAACACACGTAATTAAAATAACATACCAACTGGTATATAATGGCTTAATTCACACATACTTAGTATGAATATGCACGTACTGACATATATACTAACAATACACATATAGCACGCATACACCACATATCGTATTATACATGCATTTACACATATCACACATATATTACACACATATTAATAACAAACATGTTCATATGTAAACATACGATAGCCACACTAATCAATTATTATATTAGTATATTAAGATATTAACAGAAACAGATAAAAATGAGTGATTACAGTTGCCCCTCTTTGCTTGTTCTCATGGAATGGGAATAAAGCAAAGATTTATAAGCACTCATTTTTATCCGACTTCCCTGCTCACGACTTCAGAATCACGTGTTCTTCTGGAACTCTCTGTTTTTCCTTAGCTGAATCTTCAGGCTCGTAAGTTCTTCCTATATAGAGCTTCGTCACCTTCCGATCTTGGAGCTTCAGGCTCTTCCTATATAGAACCCTTCGCTCTGAAGCCTCGAGTTATGAGTCCCTCCTATATAGAACTTTTCACTTGAGACAAGATGACTTGGAATCCTTCCTATATAGAACTCTTCACCTACAACGCTGGTTTCTCCTATATAAAACCTTTTGCGTCGCTGATGGATTCTTCCGACTGGGGCTTAAAACGTAGGCTTTTCCTTTATAATCTTTGTCTTCGATTTTTTCTTCCCTTTTTTTTACGAGGTTGTTGCCATTTTTGGACCTACGCTACTAAGGCTGCCGCATCATGCCCGAAGGACTTATTGATGGCCCGAAGGACTTACCATCATGCTCGAAAGACTTACTGATGGCCCGAAAGACTTAACATCGTGCCTGAAGGATTTACCGATGACCCGAAGAATTTAACATCTGGGTCTCACGCCGCTATGCTGCCGCACCATGCCCGAAGGACTTATCACCACGCTCGAAAGACTTATTGGTGGCCCGAAGGACTTAACATCGTGCCCGAAGGACTTACCGATGACCCGAAGGATTTAACATCTAGATCTCACGCCGCTATGGCTGTCGTTCTTTAGGGACTCACGCCGCTATGCTGCCGCACCATGCCCGAATGACTTATTGATGACCCGAAGGACTTATCACCACGTTCGAAAGACTTATTGGTGGCCCGAAGGCCTTAACATCTTGCCCGAAGGACTTACCGATGACCCGAAGGATTTAACATCTGGATTTCACGCCGTTATGACTGTCGTTCTTTAGGGACTCACGCCGCTATGCTGCCGCATCATGCCCGAAGGACTTACTGATGGCCCGAAGGACTTATCACCACGCTTGAAAGACTTATTGGTGGCCCGAAGGACTTAACATCGTGCCCGAAGGATTTAACATCTGGATCTCACGCCGCTATGGCTGTGGTTCTTTCGGGACTTTGGTAAATTCTTCGATAGTTCTTCAAATACCTGTTTAGGAACAAACAAAATTGACATACCCCTATCTATATGATGCATGCAATGTTGTACTTTATTTCTTCTCTTTTTCTTTTTCTTTTTATTGTTAATCTTATGTTCTGAAAAGTTATTCTTCGGATTTCTCTATTTCCCTTCCTTTTTGCGGTGTGCTTCATTTCTGTCAAATTTTGTTCAATGAGCGCCCGCTCTTGTTCTTTTGCACGAGCATCCGCCTTTCTTCTTCGGGGTCTCTGCCTGCTTCACCAACAAACACTATATCATGCGTGTGCAGAGATTCTTATTGTTCTTTCTGTTATGCATTGCCCCATTCGATCGTGCTCGGCTATCTTCCAGTTCTTTTGACCCAACATTCTGAGTATTTGTTAATTTCATCATCGGGGTGAGCGAAATGCTTCTTAACCTCAATCTTCTTGTTGCCTCTTGACGGACACCATTCATCGATCTCTGTGCTTTAATTCTTTGGAGACTCACTATTTACTTTTTACCGTCCCCTCACTTTGTAAGCTCATTCTTGTCATGTTTCGTCCTTCATTTTCTTGAACCAAACAAGGCATCGTGGCTGGAATTCGCTTCTTGTTCTTGAGCTGTCTGACACCTATACTTCTGTTATCATCTTCATTCTATGCATTGTGAGGTCATTTCTGGTTAGGGGCTCTAATAGTATCCGCAACCTTGTGTTCTGGATCTTACCCCTGAAGTAATACATGGAAATTTTTGTTGCTTTAACTTGTCAATTTGCTGATTGGTGTTCCACTGAAGGGTATCATTTAGATTAACATACAAGATTTTGAAAACACAACATAAGAGCTCTGGATATCATGTGCAAGAGTGGCTTAGATTCAACCACTTGGTAATTCAAAGATGTGAAGTCTTCCATGGTGACTCGATTCATCCTCATGATTACCGCGTTGCTGCAGAGTACTACTCTTTCTCAATTCTCATTATCTACTCCGCCCCCAAAAGGGTAGGCTTGTATAACCACTCGAGCGCAGAAATATTACTCTAGGAATAGAGTTCTGGGTGGTGCGAGTCTTAATTTTTCCCATGATATCGCCTATTTTCTTTCTTTTCTTTTTTCCCTTTTTTATCTGCTTTTATCATTATTTGAGGAAATCAATTCGTCACAGTCCTTTGTCTTGAGGACAACGATGGAGCAAACAACACTGCCCCAAGTTACTCGGCATAGTCACGATTTGAAAATATTACCATCACTCATGAAGCTAAGGTTTCTTGAATTGGATGATGTATCTCCACCCTAACACTTCAGCGGAGTGCCCCAAAATTTCCATACTCTTATCCGAACAAGCCTATTACCAGGTTTCGAACATATGAGTACTTTTTTATTATTATTTTCTCCTTCTTTATTTTTTATTTCTTTCTTTTTTCTTCTCTTTTTCTTCAATTCACCCCTTTTTTATTTTTTTCTTTACTACCTAGAAGATTATGCCTAGAGTTTCAATTTCAAGCAACTCTACATGGTTGACATTTAGAGCTTTTTCATCCTTGAATATCATCGAAAGAGTAATAATCTCGCTTTGCTGACCAGAGTCCGGTAGGGAAGATCACACATCATCGTTGTCACGACATCTATCTAATGTCACATCTTGCAATTGATATCCAGCGTCCTACAACGGCGAGAAAATATCTACGTGCTTTCAAAAACATTATATGTTAAGCAAAATGTGTTCTTTATTGAAAATAAAAATCAACAAACATGCCCCATCACAAAAGATCTTTGCCACATGGGGGCCACATAGAGTTGATTCCTTGTATTACTTCAGGAAGGTATTTTAATGTAGAGACATCTCTGGCTTTTTCAGCACTATGTAGACTTGCCTCTCATCCTTGGCCTTCCACTGCTTGATCAGCTCTTGTGTCAGGGTTCCATCATTGACCAGCTTCTTGATTTCCTCCAGTAAAGGTCTACATTTTCTGGTGGGATGCCCCGGTGCCCCCATATGGAATTCGCATGTGCTACTTGAGTCAAAACTATGGGTATACGGATCAGGTGCAATCTTCATCGGCCTAGGAACAAGATAGTGACCCTCTACCAGATGAGGCCAAATGTCTGAGATAGATGTTCCAAACACTTCCAAATTTGCGCTCGTCCGAGGAATTTTCTTTGATGACCCCGATTTGTCAGTCTGTCTCATTCTTTTACGGCTATACGAACCCTGGAGATGACATTCATTTACTTCTCCATCCTTATCTATCTTATCTTCGCTTCGGTCCTTAGACTTTAGATCCAATTTTCCTTCTTTGATTGCATATTCTATTCTCTCTCCAATCGTCATGAAATCTTCAAATCCGTTTCTCGATTTCTCCAACATCACATCGAAGAAGGGAGAGGGAAGCGTTGCATGGAATAGGGGAGTCAACTCTTCTTCCGCTATAGGGGGCTGGACTTGGGTCACCAGACATCGCCACCTTAATGCATATTCCCTGAAGCTTTCACTTGGTCTCATTTTCTCATTCTGAAGAAACTGCCGACAGGGTGATAAATCTAAAGCATATTTGTATTGATCCAAGAAGACATTAGCGAGGTCACCCCATGACCTAACTTGGTTTCTGTTCAAACGGTTATACCACACTGCTACTGGTCCCGTCAGGCTATCATGGAAATGGTGGATCAACAATTCTTCGTTCTTCATGTATCCTTCCATTTTTCTACAAAACATGGTTAAGTGAATCTTCGGGCAGCTGGTTCCGTCATACTACGCAAATCCGGGAACCTTGAAATCCGGAGGAATGACCAGATCAGGGACTAGGCAGAGTTCCCTCGTATTGAAAACATTTATCTTCTCTTTCTTCTTAAGCTCTTTCTCGATTTTCTCTTCTAACTGGTCAAGCCTCGACTCTTCAATTCGTTCCATTTCCCAACTAATTCTGCCATCGAACCCCAAGTGTTAAATGATGAAGTGCCATGCGATGATAAAATTATTAAACAATGCAAAGGACGTGATGCAAATGCAATGCATGAATGCAATAAAGCATCGATTCCGAAAGTAATTTGTCCATATAGGACATCTTTCATTCAGACTAAAAGGTTTCATTTCATCCGGTATTAGGGTTTTACAGATAACGGTGAGCCCTGGCACCTAATGTATTGACCTCATTCAACAGTCCTGTCAGCTTTCCTTCGCGGTCCAACGCTGGATCCATATTCTGGCTTATTGGTGCTGCTGCATCGGCTAAATCTGCTACCTGTTGAGCTACTCGTCGGGCTTGAGTCGTAACCATCTTCATGTCCCGGTCTTTCTTCCATATTGTTTGCTCAGCCTTTTGTAGCTTAACGGTCATTGCCCCAGCACGGATTTCACTGGTACGTAAAGCAGTCTCGAGCCTCGCTATCTGTTCTTTGAGTGCTGCGTTTTCCATTTGAAAGGCTTGTGATTCATTCCTTTCCTGCTGCAGACTTGATTTCAGGATATCTTTCATGGCCAGACTGTTTTCCAACTCATTTTGGAGAATATCGCGTTGGCCCTCAGCTTCTTCCAGCTTCTGTGATAATGATCTGACTTTATTCTTACTATTCTTGCATTTTTGTTTCCAGTGTTCTGAACCGTTCCTCAGCTGAATCATACCATTGACCCACTCTTCCGCGGTGTCACCCAGACCGAAACTCTTGAATTCAAAGTGTAGCTTCTGGTACTCGTCTTGTACGTTCTTTAATTTCATGCTCATATTGTGCCTCTCATGCTCGAGCTGGCCGCGTTTGCGTGCAAGTTCACCTTCTGAGACGCTTTTATTCTTGACTCCTAATTTTATCCCACTTGAATGACCCACTTCTGTGTTACCCGAACCTTGGGCTGGGTATTGACCTTCCTTCGACTTTACCACTTGGGCAACGGCTGGCTTGCTGAAGAATTGGGGTTGTCCGTCTTCAAAACCCAAAATTCCCATTCTGATAAGATCTCGAACTCTGTCCTTCAGGGCCCTACAATTTTCAGTGTGATGACTCGAATTGCCTATGTGGTAGCTGCACCAGACACGACTGTTGTAATCTTTCGGATAAGGAGGTTTTCTTGGTACAAACTTCACTGGTATGATAAGGTTCCTTTCGACAAGCAACGGAAGTAACTCGGTGTATCTCATGGGTATAGGATAATGTCTTCTGATGTCATTAGATTCTCGAACTTCCCCTAGTTTTGCCTCTGTTCCCTGGGTATCTAACCCAGATATGCTACTTGTCTGCTTCTTGAGATTGATCACAAAAGGATTCGATTTGTCATATTTAACGGTGTTGTCTGTTTTGACATTCTGACCATTCTATTCCACATTCTGCTCCCTGATCGAATCTTTTCTGAGTTCGACATGCTGCTTGCCTTTCATCATGGCATTCATCTGGTCCATCATCTCAGACATCTGCTTCTTTAGTTCTTGTATTTCTTCTTGTTTGTCACCAGGATTGACACTACTTACCGAATCTGTTCTGGTGTCCTTGAATGGTTCTTCTTCGGCTGTCCCTGACCTAGTCTTGGGATGGAACTCTGGAATTGGACCCCCTTCCTTCAGGTCAAAGAAACTTTGGTCCATCATGAACAATCTTCTATTATGGGAGAAATCACTCGGGAATCAATGCTCTGTGTTATGCGAATGCGATGATATACAAAAACAAAGCAAAAAGAAAACAAGTCAGTACCAGACAAAAATGATAAGTACGTAATAAAAGGGCAAATTAAATGCGATAAGCAAACAAGGCAATCCTATTTACATTCCATCTAAGACACCTAGGTTATCTGTATGGCTCTAACAGGGTGGGTTTCTATGTGTTCTCTACATGCAGTCTTGGTGCTAAGAGGTACCCGAATTGTCCTTGCTGTCCTCTACTAAGAGTAGCAAGGCCCCCGATCATCACCCATTATAGGCTCCTTTCAACCGGGTTCAATTTAGGGGGACCCATTCGCTTATGCCTGCACGAAGGAACAATATCCTTACGAAAGCATAAGGTACTCGAGCCCCGAAGGTACTTGCTAGGCCTACACGGGAGAACGATATCTCCACGAAAGCATTAGCGTTTTCCCCCCACTTAAAAAGACGGGTTTATATGCCATATTTTAAATGCGTTAAAATAAACGCACAATTATAACCGAATGTTAATTTAATAGTCACTTTAACCCAGAATTTCTAATATTAATAAAGCGATAATTATTTTAAAAGCTTGACTCTCATTTGTTTTTTTGGAAAAAAACAAAAAATGTCCCCAGCGGAGTCGCCATCTATAGCGATGTCCTTCTTCGCTAAAAAACGTGGGTTTTCGAAGTGTTTGAAAAGTGTTTGTGATTCTTTTGAATATAAAATGTTTATTCCGTAGGGTTTTAAAAAACCGCATTTTAAAAAAATGGAGTCGCCACCGGCCACTTAGGTAGGTCGGACACCATAAAACCAGAGATTCAAAAAATGTTGGGTTCGGGAGTCGGTTACGGATGGGGAAGGATTAGCACCCCCACACCGCCCAAAATTGGTACTTTAATAATTACCGCTTTATTAATATTGGATTTTTCGGATTAAAGTGACGATTATTTTAAAATTCGGTCATAATTGCGAATAAATTTTAAGGGCCCCGTTATCCGAGAGTAAATGCCCAACCACTATCACTACGCCTGATACTGGCCCCGTTTACGCTCAGACAAAAGGGCACCGCATTGACAATTTATATTCCATTATGCAAACTTAGAGAAATACTTTAGAAACATGCATTCGCATTGACATGATAAAAGACAGAATAAATAATGAAAAAAACATGGATATCACAAAATTAAACAAATATGATAAAAACACGAACATAATAATAATAATAATAATAATAATAATAATAATAATAATAATAATAATAATAATAATAATAATAATAATAATGAAGCATAAATAAAAAACATGTGGGAAATAAAAACGCATACTTCAAGATTACATACATATTAAAAATAAAACACAATGTAACATATGCATGACATAAATGTATTATGATGTTAATTTCACGAATCAAAACAACATGCTAACAAAGAAATTAATACCTAGTGCATAACATATGACATAATATGCATACACAAATAAATAAATAAAAACATGGCCTTATACATGACCATAACACAATAATATGTAACCTAAAAACATAGAATACATACTAACATAAACATGTCATGAAAACCAAATTAAAGTGTGACAAAAAATGAAAATGGGCAAAATGATAAAAAGAAAACAACCTATCTAAAACATAAATAAACACGATCAAACATGACATTTATGAATACAACAAGTAACAGAACATGCTAAGAACAAATAAAACACAAGTAAGCAATGAATATTTAGAACATAAAAACAGAGACTGAAACGCTAAGAAATAAAACAGAAAGACAGAAATTAAAAGGAAATAAAACTCAATTTAAGGACGTGATTACAAGCCTAAGGAAACTTAAAAGGACCGGGACTGTAAAATGCCCATGCGGCACGCTTGAAATGAAATTTTCCAAAACGCGGAAGTCCTTGGGGCGTAATTTGACCATTTGAAAACTGATTTCATTTAATTAAGGGACGAAAACGGAAGATTTTAAGAACTACGAGGGACCAGGATTGTGAATAAACCAAGGGGCAGACTCGGTTTGAAAAGATCGGAAACGCGGGAGCCCTTAAGCCCGAATTAACCCATTTTGAAAATATTGGGACGCTATATATCACATTTATCAGATTAAAAATCGACCCTTTCTCCATTTTTTTTACCCTTAAGAGCAAAGCTCTTATTCTTCTCTGAATCTATAGAGCCGAGCCTTGATGAACCCAGAAACCGGCGACTCCCCGCCGTCCCGGCCGCCGCTAGCCGGCGCCGGCGAACCAAAAAAGACACTCAAAACCAACCTCTCTTCAAACTGAACTCAAATCTGAACTTAGATTTACTCTAGGACTCACCCTTTTGCCTAGATCTAAAAAACAAAAGCCGAAACTTTTTCCCTTTTTTTTAAAAAGTTTTGTAAACCAAGACGAAACAACCTCTCCCCTTTACCGGTTCACCGTGTTTGGCTTAAGAGCCTTACAGCTTATTACCGGCGGCAGGGGGCTCTTTCGACGAGGGTAAGAACCGAGTTCTTTTCATTTTTTTCATATTGTTGATGCCCTTGAAAGATATGCATGCAGTAAAAATAGAAAGAAAAATACCACTGGACTTGCGTTGCCTCTTTTTTGTATTTTTGAAAACTTGTTATAATACACTTTCTGTTGGATCATATATCCTTGTTTTTTCTCTGTTTTTGTAGAATATAATACATATTACATCTTGTTCGATTTGGTACTAACACCCTGTATTTCCACTTTTTTTGTGCATCTGAGCATGGTGGTAGGAACGGCGGTATGGTGGAAGAGTGGAGAGAGTATGGTGGTGGTGTCCTCTGTCAGATCCATTCACGGCCGTTGGATCAGATCTGATCCAACGGCTATGATTACATGGGGGATGAGCGGCCTAGATCGGGCCTTGAGATGAGTGCAGCTACATATGATCTTGACGCGTGGCAGAGGGGTAATGAACGGTCTCGCGCGTGCGTTGCACGCGCGAGTGGGAGGCGAGCGGTCTGGAGAGTGACATCACGCGCGCCAGCTGGATTATCTTGGACTGATCTAGACCGTTGGATCGAGACTTGATCCAACGGCCCAGATGACGGCGGCTGCAAGATAAAAGAGACTTATTAGACTTAGTTTTAGGGTTTTTAGTATACTGGGTCAGGCCAATATGGGCCTTGTAACGTTATTTTGGGCCTGTAATATATATTTTTGGGCTTTTGTAATATATTGGATTGGACTGTTAATTAATATTTGGGTTTTATATTATTTAGCTTCTGTCTTAACATAGCCCGATAATACTAATATTAATAATATTCATAATAATAATTATAACAATAATATCGTATATGTATACACACAAGCACACACATGCATAACTACATACGGGTACACATACAAAATATCATCCATAACACACGTAATTAAAATAACATACCAACTGGTATATAATGGCTTAATTCACACATACTTAGTATGAATATGCACGTACTGACATATATACTAACAATACACATATAGCACGCATACACCACATATCGTATTATACATGCATTTACACATATCACACATATATTACACACATATTAATAACAAACATGTTCATATGTAAACATACGATAGCCACACTAATCAATTATTATATTAGTATATTAAGATATTAACAGAAACAGATAAAAATGAGTGATTACAAGATCTACGATCGTCAACGTCAGACCCTCACTCAGCATCGGCAAACGAAACAAGAGTGGGAGATACGCAGGAAACATGTGCAAAAAATAAACCGAAGTCCAAAGTACCTCTCAAATAGCGTAGGATGCGTTTTTACTGCTGACCAGTGAAGCTCTGTGGGTGCTTGCATGAACTGAGCTACCCTGTTCACGGCAAAAAAAAAAAACATCCGGCCGAGTATGACAAACGTACTGGAGAGCCCCAACAATGCTTCGATACAATAGTACATTGTGAAACACTTCTCCACTGTCTTTACTGAGTTTGGGACTAACAGCCATAGGAGTATCAACTGGCTTAGAATTACTAAGATGAACCTTGTCAAGCAATTCACCAATGTACTTGCGTTGACACATAAATAGCCCTTCAGGGGAAGGTTCAACTTCTAAACCAAGGAAGTAATGAACCTCACCAAGATCCTTGACAGAAAATTCAACATGCAGTTGTTGAATGAACCTGAGAACATAGTTATTGGAGCTGTCAGTCATTAATATATCATCGACATACACTGCAGTACACACAACAACACCATCAACATTATAGATAAACAGATAATGATCAGCACTTGAATTATGAAAGCTTAATCGTAACAAGAACTCCCTTAGTTTCAAGAACCAGTTCCGAGGAGCCTGTCTAAGGCCATACATAGCCTTGGTGAGTTTGCAGACAAGAGGATTCCCAGCAGAATCAAGCTGCACAAACCCAGGTGGTTGTTCCATGTAGACATCCTCCTGAAGCTCTCCCTTCAGAAACGCGTTGTTAACATCGAGCTGCCTCACCTGCCAATTATTATGCACAGCTAAAGACAACAGCATATTCACAGTAAAGAATCTAATTACGGGGCTGAATGTGTCAACAAAATCACAACCAGAAATCTGGAAATATCCCTTAGCAACTAGGCGTGCCTTATACCTACTAACAGACCCATCAACATTTAATTTCACCTTAAAAAGCCACTTACACTGCCACCCAAAGACCTTTAAAAATTCAGAATCGTTGCAATTTGCATCAGTCACCTTGCTACGACAGACGGCCAGAAGATCATAGATCTCCTTAATCTGAGTAATATATGTACGCATCAGCAAGTTACCCTTCTTGATCGATATCAATCGACAGTGTGGATGCATCGCTTCTGTAGAGGACAGTTTGGCATACAGAAGTGACACAGAACTCCAGACGGCGGCGGACGTCTCAGCACCGACGAGTTGCGGCAGGATTCCAGGACTCATCGTAGATAGCAGCCAATAGGCAATAGAGCAATCTTGCTTGCGAAATCGAATATATGCAGGATTGGGAATCGACTCACCGAATTTTGAAACAGAGAGCTTCGCCGGCACCTGAGTAGATTCATCAAGGAAGTGATCAAGGCCGTGACCGCGAACAAAAAGAAGCATTTGCTGCTTCCACAAAAGGTAGTGTATCAAAATATAACTCTTTTACTTAATTAGTGTTTTGGAAGACATGAGACATCAAAGCATGTTTAAAATGTTCCTTTTACGACTCACACATCTTTAATAAGAGTAAATAGTCGACATATACACACATCATAAGTAGGTTATTCTGATTCAAGTTACCAGCTCTCGAACCCTGCCCAAGCTGAAGTGATAAATACCAAACCATCGAGGACAAGGGGTGAGGCAGTGTATTTAGGTTTAGCTTCAACTGAACAGAACTGAATTCAATTTTAAGACAGTATTTTTATGCAACACAATTTAGTTAACTAGATTAACTAACCACTGTAATAATGATAAATAATTTGTGTTGTTTTATATTCTAATTCACACTAAATCTTGAATTCAAACCTTAACATCCCCTTCACCATACTCTTGTTGTTGACGACGACGACGAACTTGGACAAGAACATCTGTATGCCGTCTACTTGGACTAGGAAGAGGACAAATATGGATCTAATGTTGTTTCAGATGACAAGAAATAGGCCCATTCATTTCACATTATGAAAAGAAGATTGTGATAATTACAAAAAGGCCCCTTTAGTTATTTTTTCGTCAGTTATGAGTTGGGAACTTGGGATTGTATTGAAAAGGGAGTTGTATCTTCTAGTTCTAAGTTTGAATCAAGCCAAGCCAATATCACCAAGCTCTCGGTTCAAAGGCCAAAGCAAGTGTTCATCTAATCCAAAGCTCAAATTTGGAAGCTAACAGACCACTTTTGAAGTACCACCTAGGGAATCGGCTACTGCCATGCTTAAAGACTTGCAAGTTACAAGGCCTAATCTAGTGTCTTTTAGTTTCAGTATTATCAACAAACAAAAAAAACAAAAAAGGAAGCTAACATATAATGTACAGTTTTTTTAGAAGATAAACATAATGTACATTCAAGTACACAATTGATGTGTCTTTTTTTGTTATTATTTAAGTTTTAAAGAAAGGTTCATATCATTAAACAAATCAAGAATTCAGACGTCGAAATAGAACAATACAGAATATTGTATCGGTGAAGCAAAAGGGAAGGAAAACCCTTCAGTAGGGTTCGTTAGATGAGATGACGTTTAGCATCCCATTCTCGGGTGCAGAAACGAACGGATGGTGACTTTATGCAATCCAAAGTAGAAGTAGAACAATAGGACTCGTGACTTTATGGATAATGGAACCCAAAGTAGAATAATGGGACTCAAGTCCCCTCCACGGAGGTTGCCCGAAAGCGCTGAGTCCCTTGGGGAACCCATCTACAAGGAGGGTTGAGCTCAAGCCAAACATCCCTACAACAAATCAGAAAACAGTAGAACCAAATGGAGGAGAGCTGACCATCACCGAAGCCACACAGTCGCCCTGGCAAAAGCCTGGATCCAGAGAGCCCTGAAGACCAACGGCCATCTCAAACATCTGATAACCATCTAAGGTTCACAATAACCTTCAGACACGGGAAGGAGGCAAACACCCCATAAAAACCAAACCCCAAAACACGCAGCAAAACAGAGAGAAGTCAAGTTCACACCGGCAGCAGGAAGGGGAGGAGCACACAGTCTCCATTGGCCACTCATTCACATGGAAACCTCCCATCCATCACCAACTTGCCGGAGAGATCCAAACAGGGGCACTGGATATAGGTTATTCCGAGAGCGACAAAGTAAGGAGGAGATTGGCCAGCCGGCCACCAGAGACCGAACAGCGTCCACTTAGGCTTAGATCTAGTTTTGTGTTGAGATAGAAGCCAAAGAATGGAATGAGCTTCAGCATCGTATCTTTGGCTCAAATCCGCAAACATATATGCACAATAAGAAAAAATGGAACCAGCAAAAACCATATTCTCACTGTAAATTTTCCTGAACAATCTCACTAACAACATTCACTTATGCACATTTTTCCTCCTAATGCAAAAATAACTTTTGAAGAAAGAATTTATCGCAGGTCATTCTAACTGCCATAAATTTTAAGAACTGTATATATCCAAAGGCTATAGATTAATGGTGCCTTGTATTTGAGCTACGAAGCGTCACACCATGTAAAAATTTTGTATATCCAAGTAAACTTAGCTTTCCATCTGAGACTCTGATCCAGTCTTTGAGGAATGAATAAGCTGAAGGACCAACATTCAATTCCTGCAATCAAATCAAAAGGAGTCAAAACTGCATAACAACAACAACAAGAAGAAGACAAGATGAGGCAGGGAGATGCATGGAAGCAACAAGAACCATACCCTCGCCAATTCTTCAATTGAAATTACTCTATTGCCCTCGTGCTCGAAATGTTCAAAAGCAGTGGATGCAATCTGCTCCCAACCTTCAACTGCTTCCAATTGATGTCTGCTAATTGCAGCAGCACAAAACTCTTCAAAGTACATTTTCCTATATGCGAGTGTTCCCAACTGAGCAGAAAGGAAATGCAATGGTGAGGAACTGAAATTCACATGGCAAATGAAGATCAAAGTAGGGGGGCAGGGAGATTGTCATGTGGTATTCCAAGAAAGCATAAGACCCACGAGCCTTACGTTATTAAGAATGTCAGGTACCCTTGATTCACCCATTGCGCCAGTAGCATTTCGAGCAAGTGCCTGAAATATTGGTATGCTAATGTCATATAAATATTCCATAGGTTATATAAAATAATAACCAAATAGAAAAACCGAGAGATCAAAGATAAGGGCCCTAAAAGAAGGGGGGGGGGGGAAGGACAGATAACTTAGATGCCCTATAATTGTGTAATTAAGTCAACATGTGATGCCAAAGAATTGGACAGAGATCAGCTTGAAATCATTAGCCATTTTAGTCTTCAAACTTGAATTGATAGGGGGTTCATAGAGGCGGTCACTAACCATTTTAAAATTTTCAAGGGAGACACTCCCATCTCTATTCGGTTCCAAGAGCCTGAATTGTGCTCTGAGATAAACCAGC
Source organism: Hibiscus mutabilis (assembly GCA_019671005.1). NCBI lineage: Eukaryota > Viridiplantae > Streptophyta > Magnoliopsida > Malvales > Malvaceae > Hibiscus > Hibiscus mutabilis. Next base: position 9,465,300 of record CM033718.1, on the reverse strand, counting down.
TCATCTTCGGTCAATGCTTTCGAAAGAGCCTACAATATGCACAAACACAAGTTAGAGAGAGTGACAGAAAGCAAAATACGTGTTTACTTCTTCTACAAGCTTTACGAAGTTAAAAACAATCATATTAATATGGATATCATCAGTGGCGGATCCAGATTTTTTTAGGGTGGGCACACGTATATTAATAACACAAACTTTTTGTATGTGAGTGGGCACAACCAATAAAATGGATAACTAACAGAAAGAAATTCAAATTTCAGGTCCCTTAGCGGATCCGCCACTGGATACTATGGTTAACTGCTTCAGAAAGAAAAGATTTTCACAATTGTTTCGCAGTCGAACATTCCAGCAAAATTAATTAAAGACTTGCATGGTATATTGAATGCAAGAGGAGTTCACCTCTGCAGAAAATGTTTCCAGTATAATATAACAATAATCTTAATTAAGCTAAAGTTCACCTGAAAATACCAATTTTAATTTAGAACTTCTACATGCCACTACCATCCACAAACAGTTTACAGTTGACAGTGATGTTTGACAGTTTTACATAATTGGATAGTAGAAAAATCAGAGTATTAATTCAACTGAGCTATTTTCTATAACAATCTTAAGCTTTAACTAGGTTTTTGCAACTTGCTGCAAAGCATTTCGGCAAACAAGAGCAAGAAATACCCTTAAAGATGTCCTAAGAGAGAGGCTGGACGCACAGGAAAAAAAGCAAACGCTCAAAAAGTTGATGTGTGCATTTCTGCCATGAAAAAATAAGGGAGAAAAACCGTACCTTTAGAGCAGCACGTTTGAATGGTGTTGCATGCAGGTATGACTTAACTAACTTATAGACCAGTATATCAAGAGGGACCGGACGACTCTCATCACGCAACCAAGGATGAGCTGAAATGTCATAAAAGTGAATTAATTCATCTGATTTGTGCCAATCCTACCAGCAAAAGTGACTGGCTTCCCAGACAAATGTAATTAATCAGTTCCAGAATAGGGCAAAATGTCATAATAAAGTGTATCATTATTCATCAGATACAGGCTAATCCTACCACCAAAACTAACTAGCTTGTAGGAAAAATGTAATTAATCATTTCCACAATGGGGTAAAATCCATGTGTTCACTAGTTAAGCAAAAATTCCAAAACTTACTTAAAGCTTGTACAGAAGTCATTCTTTTTCTGTAATCCTTGTTCAGGAGTCTCTTAACAAAATCCTTGGCCTCTGGTGAGACAGATGGCCAGGGCAAATCATCAAAATTAGGATCAGATCTTAGCACAGAACGAAAAATTCCAGATTCAGTACGTGCCCAGAAAGGTCGGCTTCCGCACAACAATATGTAGGTGATTACTCCAATGCTCCATATATCTGCTTCCAGACTATAAGATCTATGCAGAACTTCAGGAGCAACATAATAAGCACTTCCAACAATGTCATTGAGCCTTTCATCTGTTACAAACATACATGACACAAAAGTTAAATAAAGAAACAGACTAATAGCTATGGTTACACATTCAGTCTAATGATATACGATCATCATATAATAAAGTGGGAATAGGAAATTGATGGACATCCAGCATAACTTTATCAGCTTCATGTGCAGGCATACTTAAATGCCAATTGTAATACCCCGCAAAATTCCGCTTCAGTAGGGATTAGAGCTTTAAGTTTTTTTTTTTTGCATGAAAACAACTTAATTTGTTCTCCAATTTACAGCCAAACAGAGGTGCTAGTGCATTACAGCAAATTTGTACGTCTAAACTCACTTGACCTATAAGAATCTAAGAACATTACTCATCTAGAAAGAAGCAACCAAAAAATAAGTGGTTGATTATCATCACTGATTATAGTCTTTCATTTGATAGCATTACAGAAGTAATGAAGGTAAGATCATTGGTGAACCATGGCTAAAGTTTAAGGTATCATCAGCCTTTACCTGGCCTAATAAAGTCAGACAGACCGAAATCTATTAGTTTCATGTCAGCATCTTCACCGCCAGAAGTGAAAAGGAAGTTCTGTAGCTCAAGCAACAAAGAATAGAATCAGAGATGAGAATAAGCCAGGATATATACTTTTCATCTTCACAATCCATAAAAATCAAATGCAAAAGTAAAAACCTCTGGCTTTAAGTCACGGTGCACAACTCCTTGAAGATGACAAAATGAAACCACACTTAAGACTTGTACAACTATAGCTTTTGCATCTTCCTCAGTATACCTTCCTCCCCTGTAATAGAGAAATTTTCATCTCAGTGTCCAATATAACTAACTAATCACATTAGAGGCCTTTAATCTTCTTTATATGTTAAATATAAATGGGGAAGGGGGAGAAGGGGAACAGTGAACAAAAAGGTTATGATAAAAACAAACAAAGCCATTTATCTAACCTTCTATTTTCTATAGAGATAACGATATTCAAACACAATGTTTAAAAACTTGGTCTAAATCACAGAAACTATAAAAAACAACTTACCTCGCCAAAATTCTGTCCAACAGTTCTCCACCTTCACACAATCTGATAAGATACGGAATTCCACAACTGTCAGACCAAAATTTTAAAAATGCAATACAGATTTTTATGATGCTGCAGTTGGAATATTCCATGAACTGCTACAGAGCAAATTAGGCCTGCTATTAGTTTTTAAATTCAGCATATAATTCAAGATCAACCAGTTTCCTACAACAAATTGTAACATCAAGAGAAGACATACTCCATGACTATGTAAACGTTATTGGCATCCTCACATGCATCATAAAATTGGACCAGATGCTTATGTCCTGATAGTGCCTTTAATATTTTCACCTCCCTCCGAACATCTTCAATTGATATTGCTGTTGTCATCTGTCAAATAAACCTTGGTTAAAACACAGCCATTGCAATCAACAGTTCGTACTTTATAATTTTTTCCCTTGAGGAAAAAGAGCATATCCCATAGGGATACAGGACCTGGAATTTGACCCTAGTCCTATTAAAGACCCCACACAAAGAAGGGAGGGGAGAAGCCACCAGGCCAAGCCCTGTGGTCAATCATCACATTTGATCACTTTTTTTTCCCCTTTTATTGACACCTTAACTGTGAAAAGGAAATCAAAAAGAGAAAGAAGAGAATTATATTGTAAATTTAACTACAGGTACAATGCAGATTAGAGAACAATTCTCATGAGAAAAATGAAGAAAAACTGGAATGATACCAAGTCAGAAATTTATAAGAGTTACTTTGACGCAAAATAAGGAAAAATAGGGTTGTAAACCGCAGACTCAATCATCTGCAATGTCATTATGTAGGCAGAAAAATGGCCTGAGGATTTTGGCGATAAGACGTGGACATATAATGCACCTAAAATCTATCATTTAAGAAACAAATTTTACATTCCAGCCTAATTCTATTGTGCTTGATGTGGCTACAGCTTGCATTTCCATTTTAGACTTTTGATGCAGAAGATCTCAAGTCGACCCGTATTATTGCCACATGCAGAATATGATCGTCAAATAAAGACAAATCCGCATTTGTCTTCTTTCGGTCTTCCATAATTACAATCGCGATCACGCTTTCTCCTAACCGACAAAAAAGATACAGCTAATCAAAGCAGGTATCCTTTAAACTCACGTATATCCTATACAGATGATGTAATTGCTAAATATCAATGATCGTGATCATTCTATAATTAGTATAGCTTATCTAACTTATATTCTTCGACTAAGAACAACTCCGGCCAAGTCCACTTGAATCAAGAAGACAAACATCTATCTAATGATCATCAAATAAAGACAAATCCGCCTTTGTCTTCTTTCGGTCTTCCGGAATTACAATCGTGATTGCACTTTCTCCTAAACGACAAAAAAGATACGGCTAATCAAAGCAGGTATCCTTTAAACTCACGTATATCCTATACAGTTGATGTAATTGCCAAATATCAATGATCATGATCATTCTATAATTAGCATAGCTTATCTAACTTATATTCTTCGACTAAGAACAACTCCGGCCAAGTTTGCTTTAAGCAAGAAGAGAAACATCGATCTAATGATCATCAAATAAAGACAAATCTGCCTTGGTCTTCTTTCGGTCTTCCGGAATTACAATTGCGATCGAGCTTTCTCCTAACCGACAAAAAAGATACAGCTAATCAAAGCAGGTATCCTTTGAACTCACGTATATCCTATGCAGCTGATGTAATTGTCAAATATCAATGATCGTGATCATTCTATAATTACCATAGTTTATCAAACTTATATTCTTCAACTAAAAACAACTCCGGCCGAGTTTCCTTGATTCAAGAGGAACATTGTAATGAAATCCAAATATCTCCGGAATATATAAAATTAGCTGATTATTTCCACAATATTCTATAAGATAACACTACCATCATAACTAAAGGACCTTCTCTTAAGAATATTGTAATGAAATCCAATTTAAGAATAATACCTTCAAATGCATTAAGAAAACAATCTAAATATCTCCAGAATATACAAAATTAGCTAAATTACTGAACATAAACAATGTTAAAACGGAGAAATTAGTAGAAGAGCGAGCAGTGTACCTTAGCTTTTGAGATGATCTTAACAGCAAGAGGTTGATCCTTGAGCTCACCCTTTTTACCTCTAGCAGAGCAAGTGTGGCCAAAATGTCCCCTCCCGATTTCTTTTCCAAGCTCATACTTAGCTCCAAAATTCTTACCATAACCAAAGTTCTTATCCAACGCTTGCTCCGGCTCAGTTCCGCGATCCTCCGGGATCGGTCCTTCCTTCGGCTTACCGCCAAGCCGCTTCACTAGAGAAGCCTTTATGTGTTTCGCAGGAGAAGGCGGAGGAAACGGCCGCCGGAAGAATCTCCTGGGAGTCGAGCCCCTTGAAGCCTTCGCCGGAGAAGGCGATACACCCGGAGGAAGCGGACTTGCAGACACCCCGTGTGGGTAGGGGCTGGGCCATGGACTCTGGCTCGAAGACCTAGCTGGAGTATTCTTCGCTGAAGGAACATTAGCAGCGCCATTAGCCGATTGTACCGAGGTTTCGTCCCGATCCGCTGAAACCACCACCGTGGTCGTCGTCCCTTCATTTCCTCCCGATTGATTAACTTTGCCGTAACACTGTCCCATCCTGAATTAAACCCACCGATCACAACAAAGTCAAAAGTCCACACATCGGACGGTTGCAGCAACCTTCCTGCCTTCCCTACCTGATCTGATAACAGGAAGAGAAGTGCAGCGAGAAAACGATAAAAGAAAAGAATGAGATAGGAATTCGAGTCAGGCAAACAGAAAAACAAAACAAAAAGTGAGACAAATACACAGAGAAAGAGAAGGGTTGAGGAAATGAACATTAAAAAGAAAACTTATTATTTAATGTTACGGCGAGGATTAAATTTTATTTTATTTTATTTTATTTTATTTTTTTAAATGAAAATACCATGATTAGTTTTGAGACGTTAGATTTATAGAATCTTATTTAATTTTTACAAGAAATCTTCTGAAATCATAATTTCTTTTCTCTTTTCTAAAAATAGGGGAAATTTCTTTTCTCTTTTATTCGTATAAATTCCTTTTCATTTTGTCTTTTGCTACTTTTCTTTGCAATATATTATTATTATTTTAATCTTTAATCAGAAAAAAAAAAAGTGGCGAGAGTTCTGATTCTATGCTTGTTTGAATGCAACAGAAAGAGTGTTTTCGGAGTTTCAGTGGGAGATGTTGGGAATAGGTAAATTACTAGAAACGCCTGAAATGTTCAGGTGGCTTGTTGGTGAAGGACTGTCCGCGTCGTGGTTAATTTGTGGATTCGTAAAATAAGGAAAGTGAAGATTTTAGGGAATCAGAACTGACGCAATTAAACATGGCAATAGCTCGGGTAAGCTGGTTCGGATTTTTGGTGACTTCCATCTCGATTCGAGAAATGAAATTTCATTCAAGCTCCATCCATCCCCAATAATTGTAGCAAGGGGTGTAAATGAGTTAGGCTAAAGTTGAGTAGTGCTCACAAACTCTACTCGTCTAATTAAATTTAATATTAATTTTATTTTAATTGAATCGAACTCAAATAGTTTCGTCTTTTTTACAGTCTTATTCATAATAATAATATTATTATCATTATTAATTAAAAAAGAGTGTCCAAATTATATATTTTTAGGGTAAATTATGTCAGGTACCATTAAACTATTGAGTGTGACTTATTTTTAGTATCAACCTTTTAATTGGTCTAATTTTACCACCAAAATTTATTTTCTGACTCATTTATACCACCGCGCTGTTAACTCCTTAACGCTGTAATGACCTGGATGCTAGACCAAAACGACATCGTTTTGCTAGAGGAAAATATAAAAAACCATCCAATCAATGAGATTTGAACCTACAACCTTTAGAATTAAAAGCAACCTTTTAACCACTAAACCAACTTAATATCTCTAAATTGTTTATAGCACAAACAACATATATTTTAAATTACAGTTAAGATTAATTCAATTTATTTTATTATATAAATAATATTAGTCTATATAAATAATATAAATAATATTATAAATGATATTAATATTCATATAATAAAATATTAATATATATAACTAATGAATAAAATATTTCTATTAAGTAAAAAATTATATTACGAATATTATTAAATATATATATATAAATAATATATTATTATAAAATTTAAAAAATTAATTTTCAAAAAACCTCAAAATTTCTAAAATTTACAAAAAAAACTCCAAAATCCACCAAAACATTAAATTCTTACCTGTAAACCCTAAAATCATAAACCCATTAGTAACCAAAATAGATGGATTTGGGGTTTAAGCTTTAGGGTTTTGGTAAATTTTTGTTTTTTTTTAATTTTCGAAAATTTTGAAAATTTTTAAAATCAGTTTTTTAGTTTTTATAATAATAGATTATTTGTTTATATATTTTAATATTATTTGTTTGTGAATGAAATTTTGGAGTTTAAGGTTTATAGTTTAGTGTTAGGGTTTAAGGTTCTGTTGGATTTTGGGCTTTTTAAAAAATTTGGGGTTTTAAAAATTAGTTTTTTAGTTTGTATAATAATATGTTTATATATTTAATATTATTTATAATATAAAATATTTATATCTTTTTTATTTTATTTATTATTTTTATATTAATATATGTATACTAATATATTTATATTATTTATATAGAGTAATATTATTTATATGATAAACTGCAGTTTGAAATATATGTTATTTGTGTTAGAAACAAAACAAATATATTAAGTTGGCTTAGTGGTTAGGAGGTTGCTTTGATTCTAAAAGTTGTAAGTTCAAATCCCATTGAGTGCATGATTTTTCCTTATTTTTCTCTAGCAAAACGACACCATTTTGGGCACTCTAGTATCAAAATGGCGCAGTGGTATAAACGAGTCGAAAAATAAAATTTAGTGGTAAAATTAGACTAATTAAAAGGTTAGTGGTAAAAACGAGTCTCACCTAATCGTTTGATGGTACCTGACATAATTTACCTTATTTTTTATATAATAAAGAAAAAATAATCAAACTATGTTAGGCATAGGATGCACTAACAATATGATCATTATGTAAAGAATCTAAAACCGCATCAGGCGAGATTAAAAATTAAAGAAGGATGAAAATATCACAAGTAAACAACTTCGCCAAGCCATCAGCGACCTTGTTCCTTTCACAAAATACATGTTCGAACTTCACCAACCACTTTTTATGGCATAGATTAGAAATGTGTTGAAACATCATTGTGCATAAACCTAACCGTTTAGTAAAAATAGGTGTATAACGTTTAGTCTATTATAGTATTAAGTGTCTGATCGTTTTTAGAAATAATTATCTTTTTTTATATTCTTTTAATAATTGAAAAAAATATTTTTTTTAAAACTCAAAATTCTCAAAATCTAAAAAAGTCTCAAATCCTTAAAACTCAAAACCACAAAATTCTCAAATTAACGTCGCTGTCGTTGTCGATGGTCTTGTCGGACACTGCGGCTCTCGTCACTGGAATCTACCGCTAATTTTCTAATCACCTATCATCGATAATCGACGCTAGGTGTGCCAATCATATGTCATTTGGCTGTAACTATCCACCTTCACCGTTTGACGCTCGATTGATACGTATCTCATTGGTTACCAACTATGTGTGATTAAAGGAAATAGACGGTAACCTCTGACAATAATATTTGTGGGGTTTAGCGAGGCTATCAGCACCAATTTGGGATTTTTGAATTTTAGAGAGGTTTGGGGAATTTTGAGTTGTTTAATTATTTTATTTTTTAATTTTTTAAATAAAATAAATTCAGGTCACATGTTAAAATTCAATTGGTTAACGAATATTTTAACAACAGTTAATTACGAGACATCTAAAATTAACTAAATAAAATATTAGATAGACATTTTTATCAAAAAAAAGTTTAGCACCTAAAGTTAAAAAAGATATAGTTTAGGCACTTATTTTTGTATTTCCAAATGTGAAGTAAGTCTCCGTACCTTAGTGGTGAAACTAACTATTTGAAATTTAACGGGACCCCTGTTTTCTTCTTTTTTTTTCTTGAAAAAAAACTGAGATGAATGAATTTTTTACCATAAACAAATTATTCTCTCTCTTTTTTAATGTGAATTTTACTGATCAGTAATAATAATATCAATCATTTTGATATACACAATGATTTTAAGTTCGTTATGAACATTCTAATTTGTTTAAATAAAATTGATCAATTCATTTTCAATTAATTCGTACAGAGATACAAAAGAGTGATATATTTCCACAAAAGAGAAAATTTTAGAGTTCAAATAAGAGGATCTTGTTGATTCATTTGTCGATCTAATTAATATATATTTGATATGTATGTCATTAAATTAGTATCAAGTATCGGAATGAAATGTAAGACAATCTTTGTGCCTATCTATTTGTTTTCATAGACCCGGCACGGTACATACATAATATATGGGAAAATGTACCATTAACTACTTTTCAAACGCGGATACATATGTATCCTTACCATACTGAAATGATTGCTATTATTAGTATTAAACCAATAGCGATTCATACAAGCTAAATCTTCTAATCGATAATTAGGCCAAAGAAAGAACTTTAATTTAATTAGTTTCAAGCTTTTGAATCAAACATATAGTAGCTCGACTAAACTTGTTAAGAACTCGAGTCGAGTCCAATCGAATCGAATGTTAGCTGAACTTTGACTGAGTTAAACTCGATAGGGATGGCAAAATTACCCGTCCTCGACTGGATTTCCCCCCTAAAATTTCGGGGCGGGGCAGGGCTTAGAAAGCATGAAGTCGGGGCAGGGCGTGTTCGGGTATATGCTAGAAATTCCCCGCCTTGCCCCGGTATATTTTTATTTTTTAATATATTTTTATTATATTTATAAAAATATCACTATATATAAATATTTTTATGGGTTTTAAGCTATTTTTTATTTTTTTATTTGTGCTTATCGTAAAATTTTGTTAGATGTTGTTCAAGTTTTAATATATTTGATTCTGACGGTCAATAGTTCAAATTTATTATTTTAAATATGTAATTTAACATGTGAATAATTTAAAATTGGTTTTATTTTATTTTTTTATATAGGTTTAAGGTCTTTTAAACTATAATTTGTGATTGTAGTAGAAGATTGGTCGGATCTAACCTTTATCGTCGACGAAGATTATTTTTTTTTAAATTTTCGAGTAGGGGTGGGACGGGGTTGGGTTTAGGTGTTAGTATATCAGGGTGGGGCATGTAAATTAATATTTTTAATTCGGGGCGGGGCGAATTTGAGTTTAGGGGTTTATAGATCAGGGTGGCCAAAAACTCGCCCCGCCCTGTTGCCATCCCTAAGACTCGAGTAACTCGCGATTTGTCTCGTCTCATTTATCACCCTAATTGTAGTGTTTCAAATACCTCAATTTATTTTAAAATTTGAAATGAAAAATCCATCCTCGACTCGATTTGAGTAAACAAACAAAGTGTAATCCAATACAAATTGAAAAGTAGAAATAAAAAGGTAAAAGCAAAACTTCACATGGAATATAGAAACTTGATATTGTTGTAAAAGTTTATTAGAATTTTAAGTAAATGATGTAAAAAATGTGTAAAACCTCGCAAACTAAAGAGACTCAAGTACTTAGTTTTGCAAAAAAAAGTTTTTAAATGAGGCACAATAAAAAGAAAAAAAGAGAGATTAATTTAATTTATTGTGTTCTTTTCTATTCAGCGCAACACGGTATTTAAAATAAAATTAAAGGAATCACGAAGGAGAAAAAGAGAAAAAAAAATGAAGAGAAACATTATAAGACGGGTTGAGATTGAGTTTATGAGTAATTTCCGATTCGACCTCAATTATTTTATTAAAATCATTATTTACTCTAAAATTCAATTTAAAAATTACATTCCGATTAAATAAAAATCCGATGGATTTGAATATTTTTGCAACTTCAGGAGGCAACAGAGGTCGAAAGTTACGAAATACGCAACATTTCAGTTCAATTATATGTCTCCATTCTGTTAGGCTTATTGTATTTTTTGTTTGTTTTATATGTTGTTTGATTGTTTTTTTCTTGTCGTTTTATTTTATGAGCTTTTTTTTACTGAACTTTTATTTTATGAGTTTGTCTGGTTACCCTTCGTAGGTATGTTATTTTTTTAACGAAAATTATAGGTATGTTACTATAACCGTCGTGTGTATATTCTTGTATTACCCCTAAGGTTGGATTTATGCAATTCTGATCCATCTTTAATGATTTTTTTTTTCAGCGGTGCCTGCAATTTAAAAAAGGAGAAATATTTATGTTGAGTATTTAAACTTAAGATTTAGGGAAGGAGAGAGATGTTAGCGGAAAGCTTAATCATTTGTTACGATATTTGTTGACATTTTTAATGATTTAGTTATATAAAAAATGTTTAAATAAAAAATTAATCTTTAAACTACGTTATTTGTTTGCTTTTTAGTCTTTTAATTATTTTTTTAGTTAAAGTAAGTACTTAAACTATTATTTCTGGTTATTTAAGTCCGACAATTTTTAAGTTAAAAGAAAATATTCCGACTATTTAGACGTTGACATGTCGTAAAGATTTAGGTACTTGTTTTGGTCAAAAAAATAATTTAGAGACTAAACACAAACAAAGAACATAGTTTATGTACTTTTCTTGACCAAAAATACAATAAGTACTTAAAATAGTCTTAAATAATAGTTTAGGTATTTGTTTTGATAAAATAATAATTTAAAGACTAAAAATAAAATAACCATAACTTTAAGGGCTTACTTGTCATTTAAGCAAAAAAAAATTTGTCTTAATACGCTATTTGACATCCAACAAATGGTTCTAATGAAAAAAAATGATGTTTATCTATAAAATTTAAGTTTAAATAATTCTATTTGTAAGATATATGTTATTAAGGATTAAAAAAAGTATGCATATATATTATATTATAATCACCATAATATTATTCAAATAATAATAAGTAACCCTACCCGCATCCACTTTTCCCCGTATGCGGTTCAAGTTTTTATTCTTTTTCAATTTTACATGGTCGGCGGCAGTACTAGTTTTAGTGTTGGTTACTTACCGTCGGTAATTTTTTTATTTGTTTGTTTCATTTTTTTTTAAGTTTTGGATTTAATAATTCTGTCCTTGTGATACGATTTTCTCTCCCTTTTAGTACGTATCATCTGTCTTTTGGCACGCATTTCCCCCTCTTAATCGGTCTTTGGTCGCTTCTTTTTCATTTGATTTTCTATCATTGTTGGATCTGACGTCGCCACGACTAATCAAGATAATGCTCTTTTGAATATTCTGTTGATCTTCGTATTTTGGACCCTTGAATTGGATTTGAATACAAGCTTACAATCACCGTTCTTGATCGCGATTGAATAGTGGTAATGACCTTGTTCTCAACGTGCCTTATTATTGTAATATGCATTTTTTAATGTTGTTTGTTGCTGGTTTTTACCTTTTATCGTCGAACTTTGTTGATATTTGTATTTATTTTGTTTCGAGCATTTGAATTAGGGTTTTTTATACCTTTTTTAGGTTGGGTCATGTTTATGATCTAAAGATGTTAGTTTTCATGTTATTAGGAATATGTTTGTAAATTCTTATTGTATTTTTAAATTTTTTCTCTTTTAATAAAATTAGCGTACTCATATTAAATAATAATAAAAAATGCTATATATATATATTTTTTCTGGATAAACAATTTGTATTTCGTATTCAAGAAGCAACAAAAGTTGCTACAAAAAACCGAAGCATGCCCTTATGAAATCATCTCCTTAGAAAACTCCTCAAGCCGCACAAAGACTTCTATTTACATTTTTCATTTCTATATTTCTACTCTTCAAACGAATACGAACGATAATTTTGATGCAATCAAAAATATGTACAGCTTCTACGAACACCTCTAAAACACATATAATTCCTTTCCTCCCACACAAAGTAAATATAAGCATGCCAAGCCAATCTGAAGATACACATGATAAGAGACTTACCCTTCAAAACTGCAATCATATATTTGTATTTATTTTGAATTCAACTTATACTTATATTTACTAAACGTTACACATTTAGCATTCGAATTTGTAATTTTTATAACTGTGACATATATGTCTTCTGGACCAATTTGGTACATATATTTGACAAATCCTACGCACTTTGTACTAATATTTATTAAAGCAATGTCAATCATTTTAAAATATTTTACAATGTGGTACTTTTTGGTTGTGCCACGTAACAATTTCTAACGTTGTCATTTTTTTTCTTAATAGTTAAAAAAGTTGGATGCAATGAATGTAGAAACTGTGAAAATTTTAGGTACTTGAAATATATAAAAAATAGTTTAGGTATTTGAAGTTAAAAAATCATAATAAAGGGGTGTTTTATAATAAAGTCAAAAATTAGTGAAGTGGTTATATATTTTTTTTTGCTCAATCCAATTTTATGTCATGAATTTCGTAACCCAAACAATTTCCTTTTATTTAATGGATGACCGATTGAATGAATTTTGATTTTGATGTATGTGGTTTTCACTTGGCCCTCATAAAACTTGGAAAGTTAAAGAAATAATAATAATCAATAATCATAGTCAAAAACGATGACGATAATGATGATGTTAATTATGCAGCCCATGTCACCGGCAAAAAGACAATAGAGCTGTTTTTAATTAGACAAATAGTCAAATAAATAAAAGATAATTAGAATGGGTAAAACTTTGATATACAGGGCGTGTAAAGTTAATTTTATACAAGCCTGTGTATTTACACTATAAAAACTCAAATCTTAAATTCCTAAACCTAACCTTAAAAAACTAAATCCTAAATCTTATGCACTAAATTCTAAACACTAACCTTAAATTCTAAACCATACAACATAAACCTCTAAACTAAAACCCTAACCCCTAAAACTAAAAGGCTCGTGTAAACTTTTAAAATTTTTCTCAACTAGAATTACCCTTTTTAAACTTCGAAGGTCAAATGAAATTAAATATTGACCACGAAAAATGTATATATAATTTAAAAATACATCATTCACGCATTTTAATTTTGAAAGTTTTTCAGTGAGATTGAGTTTTTCAATATCCTAGAATAAATTAAGGATAAATAAGATTCACGTTGATGGACAACGCAAAAGGTTGAATATATGAATATCGAACAGTGGGGAGTCAGGATTTTTATATAATGAGATTAGAAATGAAGTATTAAAGTATAGAAAATTCTCATATTACTATAATAAATTTACTCACCTCGTACTCAATAAATCAAATGAGATCACTTGCACTCTCAATTTCTATACTACATCCACCCATGCATACGAAAAATCTCAATCATGTATTTAGGCTTCGTTCGACGTAGATTTTCAAATGACGGTTTGAGTGAAAATTTTTGTTCTGAGAGAATCTAAAAATTTTAGCTTTTTCAAAACACCCGTTTAGGACCAAATCAAGTACAAAATCAGCCGTATAAAATGCTCTCTATAATCGTTTGATATTATTTCAAAACACCCATGCATAATTTGGTTTCTACTCGTTAAAAGTGATAAACACGTTTCTTCAAATGGACATAAATGATTGGATACATTACTAATCTAAGTTACTATGTGCAAGAGTATGTTAATTGGGATATCCGCTTGGTCATTATTTATGGGTCACTTTGAAACTATTACAATAGTAGGGTTGTCAATGCAAATTTATCGAAGCGGAGTTGATAAGGGAGAAAAGTTGTAGATTTTTTTAATGAAGTATGCAAGACATAGGTTTTCAATGTAATAAAACGATCTCTGATTCGAATTTAGTTTGGGTCTTTGTTATTTTAAGTCAGGTATCGGATCATGTCAATATCATATCGGTTGATTTTTCGTATCGGGTCAATGTTAGATCGGTTTATTTTCGAGTTGGATCAATATCGGATCGGTTGAATTTTGGTTGGGTCAATATCGGATCAGACTCTTTTCGATTGGGGTCACTATCATATTGGTGGCTCTTTTGGGTCAGGTCAATATCAGGTTGGTCGATTTTCGATTTGAGTCAATATATGAAGATGATCTTTTAAAGGAGAAAAAGATGATATTAAACCATTTAACTATTACTAAAGGTAGTTGTTAACTAGTAATATAATACAAAAGAAGAATAAAACATACATAATTGAGCAAATTAAATTCGGTCTACTTTCGGTTCAGGTTATTTTCAGTTCGGGTTGCTTTTAGTTTGGGTTGATATTCGGTTCAACTAAAATTTGGTTCTGTTTACTTCGGGTTAAGACCAAGCTTAGACCATCATGTTTACGTCTATATTAAGTCTCGGGTAGGGTAAATCGATTCAAGTTTTGGTTAAAATTTACCGGGTCTAATTATATGTATATATAATATATGCAAACTTGTTCGTATGCAATGAATCAAATATGAAAACAATGACTCAGCCCATGGCCATGTGTATAGACAAATATTAAAATAAGTAAGGAAGGCATGTCTCATAAGCACATTGCTGCTGTCAATTAGTTGTAGAATGAAGCTGAGACATTAGTATCAGTGTAAAACGAATTACATATAAATATAGTTTAACCTAATAATACTTCTCCACGTTTATACTATACTGTTATCCTCAGTGCTTTATTAATTAAACCCAAAAGGAAAAGAACAAACTAGGACAGCGTAATCGTAGCAATTGCCCCTCCGCCTGTCAACTAGAACCATTTTCAAATTCCATATCTTTTGTATACACATCCGATTTGAAGCGTTCAAACACAAAGTAAATAAAAGATTACATGTTAACGTGAAAAACAAGACGCTTTCTTTTTACTTAATTAGTGGATTAGGTAAGATGTTATCGAAAGGAACAACTTCTAATCGTATCGGATTAAAAACTTAATGTTTTTAATTACTTGACTCATGACTAACCATTCATGCTTGATGTATGAAAACATAAGGAGAAAAACTTAATACAGATAGAACCTAAGAGAAAAAGAAACGTTTCGTTTTTTGTTGTCTTCTCGATTGTTTAGGGTTTGCCTTGACTAATTTAGACTGACCTGCGTTACGCACCTAATTTTGATGGGTGAGTCTCCCATCGAAAATTTTCTACATACACATGGCCTTAAACACAAAACCTACTTACCACTTGGACCAATTCATCAGCACAAACGTTTCCTTTTTCTTGAAACACAATCAAACAGGAAATGGATGTTTTGGTAATGGATTTATATATGTAGCATTTAAAGTGGTATGAATACCATAATATGATTCCCCAGCTATCAGGATACCCCCCCCCCCTCTCATATTGCATTGTCAATGAAGGGAAAAGTTAATGGATTCTAATTAATACGCTGGGTCAGGAGGGAGACCCGTAGACTTAAAACCGGCCACACATCAACACAGGGTTCGCGGTCTGGTCTGCGTCTGCATGGGCAAGAAAAAGTCATAAAATGTTGGGGAGTCACTGTACACTGTTAGGTGATAGTATCATTTAAACGGGGAAAACTACTCCGTTGTCCATCTGTTAGGTAATTCATTTAAACAGAACTCCCCACTCAACTTTAACACACGACCTTCTCCCTTAACCAACTGGATTTTACAGATAATACTTAAAGCGATAGGGGCAGGGACTGTTCATTTTGGTGGAACTTATAAATGGCCATAATGTCAATTGTCAAGTCAAGGGGCCCGGGGACCCGAATTAGAATAAGTAGCGGCTTAAGTAAGGTGAATGGTTCCAGGAAGATAAGGGTGAAACAATAGCCTGACTGGGACTGGGAGCCTGGGCTCTGCCACATGATTGGGCCGGTGTGTTGGCTTCTTGTTTTTTCTGGCGATGGTCAAGCCACTCATAAGATTGGGCCAGTGTGTACGTTCTTCCATTATCTTGCTGCAAAGCCTGTATTCCTGCCGTCGAAGTTCTCATCTTCCAGTTGTTAGAAGTGTTTATTGGACCCTGCCGAAAGGTACTTTCCTTTAAGACACAAGTCTTTAAGCCACGCAATCCACAGTGACCCTTCAGCAGCAAGAATTTTTCTGACACAACAAAGACAAGATTTATTCCACTCTTGGAGGTTCTTTGGTCTCAAACCCCCTTCTGCCTTCAAATAAAAATCCTCTGCACTTTTTTTGTGTTATTTTTTATATCTCACATTAAAAATTTAAATATAGGGTTTAAGGTTAAAGTTAAGGTATTTTTATCTAAAAACCCATTTTAAATAGTTATTTAAAATTTTGACCTACACCCAAAGTTATTTAGAAAAATGACACCCAAATCGTCCACGTAGGTCGACCTCGCGCTCTACGAAACGCGAGTCATGAACTCGCTCTCTGCATATAGCGAGTTTCGCCAGACGTGGAAGGACTTTTCAGATAATTTAATTTAAAATTAGGGAAAAAACCCTGCGTTTTCCTCGAGAAATTCAATTTATCGCGGCGTTCTGCGAATAGCAAGATTTTTCTAAAAGAACTCGCTTTCTACAGAAAGCAAGTTCTTTGTAATCTAGGCTGAAATACAAGGGTGTATAGGCATGTTCGAGGCGTTTTATGGTGTCATTAGTCTGAAATTTTCTGTAATTTTTTAGCTTAGAGGCGTATTATTGAAAATTATCTTTCGTTAAAGACTAATATTGGCACATACAAGATATTGCAGACGGTGTTAAAAGCGTGTTGAAAATGGTCGAATGCTAGTTTTTGTGCAAGAATAACAAGTTAAAATCGTTTGGTAGGCATGTTGGAGGTATTTTTTCGGGTTATTAATAAGAAAATCTTCGTAATATTTAAGGTTAGAGGCTTAGTATTGATATTTATCTTTCATTTGAGACTAATATTGGCACAGACGAGACATTGTAAACGGTATAAAAATCGCCATGAAAATAGTTCTAAACCTTGTTTTTGTGCATGAATAACAAGGTTAAATGCCTTGAGAGTCATGTTTGATGGGTTTATCCAGGTAGTTAATCGCACAATTCGCGTAATACCTAAGCTTAGAGGCGTAGTATCGGAGGCGTATAATTGTAATTCAAAATAATTGCAATTAAAAAAATGGGAGAAGCTGCAATTTCGAGTCGTTAAGTAATTGTAATTATAAATTGTGGTGACAAGCTAATTTTAAGGCGTTGAAATGGTTCGAAAGCTTATTTTTGTGCATGAATTACACGGTAAAAATAATAATTTTTAAACCAATACATAAAATAAAGAAAATAAATTATTTTGTTAGGCCACGTAGACGGTCAAAATCTACCCTAAACATACGGTTAATTGTATCCCTGAACATGCTTTCACGTCGTTGGCCAATTAACATGTGTCGTTGATTTAGACAAATGGTGCCATAGTCGAACCAAGTTGTTGGACCCCTAAACCTGCTTTCGCAATGTGAGCAGTCGAGGATAAGCTTCGTGGTAACCACTGATCCTTATTATCCTCATTGGCAGGGGCTTCAACTACGGTTACATGCGGTGGTCTTTGCCTCTCATACACAATGAAGTCGTAAGAAGAAGTTACCCGCAGCCTCGATCAAAAGGTTAAGAAGTTTGCGGGCACATCTAAAAGACCACGATTTCCCTAATATTGTGATTTGTCATTCATCATGAATAAAAACACGTAAGACAAATCCCACCAATATTGTTAATGTACCAATAGCATGTAGTCATCGTATAAATGCAACTATGTATACCAACAAGTCGCAATATCTGGGAAATATATTTGTAAACAAATTTTCCTGATATGCCATTTGTTGCCATTAGTCGCTGCAATTGAATATTCTCTTTGAATCTGATAGCAATTGAACCTAGGTGGTTGATCAACTGCAATGGATAGCAAATGCTGGTGGGTTTGTTTGGCCTCGCTTCCGCCTTATATAGGCCTAATTTTGCATCCTCCAGAATGTGAGGTATGTCGACAAGTGTTTCTTGGGCCTCGCAGTCTGCAAAACGCGAGGTCCAAATAGATTTCCGACTTGTCAGCACCAGAGTACGCCACATATTTGACATGTTACTGAACCTCTCTATATGTAGAGCACGAGGTCCACTATTTTTTTATTTTTTATAAATTAAAATTCTACCGCCTACAAATTATATGAGAGAAGCTACAAATGGTTTGAGTGAATTCATATTGATTGGTGTAACATTTTTGATACTTGTAATTGTAAGTAATTAACATTTAAAATTGATAATTGTAATTATAAATATAGTTTTGCGATGTTCAACAATTGCAATTATACATGATCTGTAATTCTAATTAGCAGGTGTGACAAACATGTTGAAGATGGTTACGAAGCTTGTTTTTGTGCATGAATAACAATGTAAATTTATTATTTTTCAAACTAATATATAAAATGGAGAAAATGGATTATGGCAGTTAGGCCACATAGACAACCAATTCTACTCTCAACATGTGGTTCGTGTATGTTGAGGTCTCACCATAGTCATCCAATTCTACCCCTACGCGACGACATTGTAACCGGTCAAAACACCCCTAA
The DNA here is from genome assembly GCA_019671005.1 of Hibiscus mutabilis. Classification (NCBI taxonomy): domain Eukaryota; kingdom Viridiplantae; phylum Streptophyta; class Magnoliopsida; order Malvales; family Malvaceae; genus Hibiscus; species Hibiscus mutabilis. The sequence goes on along the minus strand of CM033718.1, from coordinate 9,446,397 downwards.
ACATGCTTTGGCGATGTGGGCAGTTCCTGATAAGCTTCGTGGATTTTTTGGTACCCACTAATCATCATATAAGAAGAAATTCATATCTACAGTCCTGATCCTGACCAAATAGGGCATCTTATACATCATTACCTTAAACATGTGGTTTATGGATGTTGAGGTCTCGCCATAGTCGTCCAATTCTACCCCTACACAGCGTTGCTCTTCTTCGAGCTGAAGCATAGAGGCTGATATTGGCACATACGAGACATTATAACTGGTCAAATGTACCCTTGAACATGCTTGCTTTGACGATGTGTGCAGTCAAGAATTTTTAGGTCCCTTCGAAGGCTGCAATTGCGACCCATTTTCATCATCATATACACTGGTAGGGGTTTTGACTAGGGTTACATGATGTGGTTTTCACCTAGCCTCCACGATTAAGGCGAAAAAATAAGTTACCCACAACCTCCAACAAAAGGTCAAGAAGATTGTTGAAACTTTAAGAAGGCCACATTTTTCCTGATATTGCGACTTGTCGTTCATCATGAACCAAAACATGTAACAGCCGTCTCACGAAAACTGAAAACCCACGAAAAGCCTATAGTCATCATATAAATGCAACTACAAATCCCAACAAACCATAATGCTAGGAAAATATATTTGCAGTACATTGCAATTATAAGTAATTAACATTTAAAATTGAGAATTGTAATTATAAATATAGTTTTGCGATGTTAAGCAATTGCAATTATAAATGATCTATAATTCTAATTACCAGGTGTAACAAACGTGTTGAAGATGGTTACGAAGCTTATTTTTGTGCACGAATAACAATGTAAATTTATTACTTTTCAAACTAATACATAAAATAGAGAAAATGGATTATGGCAGTTAGGCCACATAGCCAACCAATTCTACCCTAAACATGTGGTTTATGTATGTTGAGGTCTCACCATAGTTATCCAAATCTACCCCTACGCGGCGACATTGTAACCGGTCAAAACACCCCTAAACATGCTTTGACGAGTTGGGCAGTTCCTGATAAGATTCGTGGATTTTTTGGTACCCATTAATCATCATATAAGAAGAAATTCATATCTACAGTCCTGATCCCAACCAAATAGGGCATCTTGTAAATCATTACCTTAAACATGTGGTTCGTGAATGTTGAGATCTCACCATAGTCGTCCAATCCTACCCCTACACAGCGTTGCTCTTCTTCAAACTGAAGCATAGAGGCTGATATTGGCACATACGAGACATTATAACTGGTCAAATGTACCCCTAAACATGCTTGCTTTGACGATGTGTGCAGTCAAGGGTTTTGAGGTCCCCTCGAAGGCTGCAATTATGATCCATTTTCATCATCATATGCACTGATAGAGGCTTTGACTAGGGTTACATGATGTGGTTTTCACCTAGCCTCCACGATTAAGGTGTAAAAATAAGTTACCCGCAACCTCCATCAAAAGGTCAAGAAGACTGCTGGCACTTTAAGAAGACCACACTTTTCCTGATATTGCGACTTGTCGTTCATCTTGAACCAAAACACATAACAACCGTCTCACGAAAACTGTAAACCCGCGAAAGCCTATAGTTATCATATAGATGCAACAACAAATCCCAACAAACCATAATACTAGGAAAATATCTTTGCAGTAGAATTTTCCAGATATGTGGTTTGTTCTCATTACTAGTTGTAACTCAATTTTTTCTTTAGATATGGTAGCAATTGGCATCACTTTAGACAAAGTTGGGGTGCTAGCAAGCAATTGCTGGTGGGATTGCCTGGCCTCGCCTCAGTTTAGGCTTATATAGGGCAGAACTCGCGCTATGCGAATTGCGAGTTCCACAGAGATTTCTAACGTGTCAGCACCAACGTATGAGCAGGATTTGACATAGCATAAGACCTCGTGTGCTGTCGAAAGCAAGGTTCATTTAATTTTAATTTATTTTAAAATTTAAATGCGATGTAAAAAGGCTATGGAGAATTTGTATTGACTGGTATTGACACAAATGAGAGATGTTGTCAAAAGTGTAAAAAAATCATATTTAAAATGGTTCCAAACCGAAAGAAACTGTAACCTTAACGAAGAGATTTTATTACTCAGGAAAACAGTAGTACAATAAGAAAGTACAATTCATTAGTATGAGGGCCTGCGCGATTAGGGGGACAATAAAATTATTACATTTATAAGTGGTAGAATATCCTTAATTATAAGTGGTAGAATATCCTTAACTTGTTTTGCTCTTTTGGTCTCATCCTTAGTCAAGTTGTTCAATTGTACCCCTAAACAATTGCTTCTCTTATTCGAGCTCCTTCAACATATTTGGGGCTAATATTGGCATTGTAACCGGTCAATTATACCCCTAAACATGCTTTCATGAAGTGGGCATATAAACAAGCTTCGTGGATTTCGTATGCCCACAAAGACAATCAATTCTACCCACTGAACATCATCGTCTACAATGGTAGAGGATTTGACTATGGTTACATGCGGTGGTCTTCTTGCAGCCCTCATGATGAATGCATAAAAATAAGTTTCTTGCAACCTCGAACAAAAGGTCAAGGGGTTTGCAGGCATTTGAAAAAGACCACTAATTTTCCAGATATTGCGATTTGTCGTTTATCTTGAATAAAAACATGGAAGGCACATCCCACCAAAGTTGTTAACCAACCAAAAGCATTTAGTCATCGTATAAACGCAACTACGTATACCAACAAATTGCAATATCAAGAAAATGTATTTGTAATCGAATTTTCCTTATACACGGTTTGTTGTCATTAGTAGCCACAATTGAATATTTCCTTTCAGATCTAATAGCAATTAAACCGAAGCGTTTGATCCACTGAAGTTGGTAACAAATAATGGTGGGTTTGTTTGCCTCTGTTTTTGCATTATATAGGGATATATTCATGTCCTCCAAAACGCGAGGGATTTTGGGGCATTTTTAGCGACCTCGCCGTATGTAGAACGCGAGGTCTGCAGAGATTTCTGACGTGGCAGTCCCGAGTATGTCGTAGATATGACATGTCATTAGATCTCACTTTTTACAGATATCGAGGTCTTTTTATTTTTTTGTTTTAAGATTAAATCCGATATAGAAAGATTGTGGAGAATTTGTATCGATTGGTATTGAGAAATAGGAGAGACATTGTTAATGTTGAAAAATCGCATTTAAAATGGTTCCAAACCAAAAGAAACTGTAACTTTAACGAAGCGATTTTATTATTTAGAAAAATAGTAGTTGTTACCTCCTCAAAAATATTGTTTTTTCATGCCTATTTTGATATGCTTTTGCTTGTTTCAAGTACATTTAGTTGCATTAGTTTGTTAGATTCATGCATTTACATAAAAAAGTTATTTGGCTACCTATGCTTGTGTGAAAGGTTGTTTTTATGGCCTTTTTGTAGGTTGGTAGGGTGTTTGGCAGGAGAAATGAACGCAGGACGCAGGGACGCAATTAGGATGCCAAGGTGAATGCCAGATACTGTGGGCACAGAAGGTTCAGAGGTGTGCCAAGCATCTATTGGCATGAGGTGTGCCAGTAGCCATGCCAAGAGAGGAAAAACCTCCGAGAAAATAGGATACACTCAGGCTTCTTAAAAATCGCATTTGGATAGCCTCCGGAAAAATAGTGGATAAGATGATGCCAAGCTGTGTTGGCAAGGTCGTGCCAAGCTCGTGTGCCATGATGACCATGTCATGATGACGTCGGCCCTAGCTTGATAAGCTATCACACCGATCAGACGAGGCTTATCTCTTATCTATAGAGTATTTCAAATTTCAAATGAAGAGAGAGTTATCCTAATCTCTTCCCTTGAGCGCCTATATATACACAACCCGATCAAGCATTGAGGGAGATCGATTGATCGATATTGAGAGGAGGAGATGAGACGAGAGGAGGTTGGAGCAAGGTGTTGGAGCGGCGAGTGATAGTCGGTGCAATCAAGGAAGGGTGGTTCGACTTCTTGTCCAACAGCCTGGCGTGGAGGGCTGCACCGAGAGACCCCTCTGCCTATTCCCTTGGCATAAGTTGTTTTTCTTTAGTTTTTATTATGATGGTAATGTTAAAAATGCTTTTTGGTTTGTTGGTTAACCTCCACACCATGAACTAATTTAATTGTTGGTGGGGGCTATTTTGGTTTTAAAACGTTGGCTTTTATGCCTCTGTTCCTTTATAATAATTATGCTTCTGGAAAAGTTTGTCTGTTTTGCATACTTTAATTTTTCCCAAGTACTGTGCCAAAGCGAGAGCTGGCACAATTAGCTTATTGCCTTCCAATATCTTAACAGACTTGTGTTGGCAACGATCAAGTTGCTGAACACTTGGGAGAGAAGCTTCGAGAGAAGTCGTTCAAGTAGATGAACTTACTTCGGAAGTGAAATCTACCCCCACGGAGTATAGATTGGTTTTCAAATCATATTGGTTTAAGGAAAACATGCACTATAGAGATATAGGGGTTTTTACTTGGCTAGTTTAGGGCAATGACCATCAAGAGAGGCTTTTCTATTTTTGAATCTGCTCGGCAACCAATGCCAAGACAGTTTTGTCAATAAAGGCTGGCATGAACCACGTTTGAACCTGGCACTCCCTGCCAACAGTCATCATTCATTTGCAAACACCTTCCTTGCCAACGCTTTACTTCTGTTTCTATTTTATTTTCTTAGTTTTAAAATCAACTCTTTTAAACTTCAATATTTTCTTCCAAAACAAGTAACAAACTAAACAATCGAATTCCAAGTCAATCTCTATGAGATCGATACTCAGCTGGTCAAGTTGTATTACTTGTCGACCGTGTATACTTGCATGCAAAAGACTATTGGCACAGTTTATCTTGCCCAAATACATTCCATTTATACCTTTTGTCAGCATTCATTTTACGTATCTCCCTAAAAGTCAACAAGTTTTTGGCACCGTTGCCGGGGATTACAACGGATTTGATTGTTTTTATATTTTTACTTGTTTTTTTGTTTTCATTTTATCTTTGTTTTCACCAGTGTATGACCAAAAACCACCCAGTGGTGGACGAGTGGCCATACGATCCGAAAATTGAGAGAACCTTGTGTAAGGTTAAAGAGGCGATACCGAGAAATGAATCAAGGCAATCAGAGGAATGGTGTGGTGAATAATGATCCACCCATTAACAATTAGCCTAATAAAAATGCACCACCACCTCCTAATGTCCCAAATATGGTTGAAGAAGAAGAGAGGACAATCCGAGAACATTCAGCACCTAACATTGCAAATCTCATTCCAGGACTTATTGGCACTGATGCCGATGAGCCTAATTTTGAACTTAAATCCGTAATGATCCAAACACTTTTGAATGTAGGTCAATTCAATGGAACACTTACTGGAGACCCGAGACAACATCTCAAACAATTCATGAAGATATGCTAACTATTTCAACAAACTGGAGTATCTGGAGATACTTTGAAGCTAAAATTGTTTACTTTTTCCTTGAGAGACAGAGCCAAGGCATGGCTCAATTCTTTGCCACCAGGATCAGTTAGTTCTTAGGCAGACCTTTGCCAGAAGTTCCTGATACGGTTTCATCCACCAACACTCGTTGCCAAGTTGCATAGTGAAATCATCACATTTAAACAAGCTGAGGGTAAAACTCTTTATGAAGCTTGGGAAAGATTTAAAGATTTGTTGAGAAGGTGTCCAATGCATGGGTTCCCAAATTGGACCCAAATGCAAACCTTCTACAACGGATTGAATGTACAAACAAGGATTGTTGTGGATGCTTCAGCAGCTGGATCGTTTCTAGATAAGAAGTACACTGAGGCTGTTGATATCTTTGAGAGAATTTCGATCAATGACTTCGAGTATCTTGTTGCTAGACTTGGGACCGGGACTAAAGCCATTGTTAAATTGAAAGTTGATGAACTCACGTCCATTCATACTGAGATTTCCAACCTCGCTAGCATGGTGAGAACATTGCAAAAGAACAATGAGGCCCAAGAAGTCAAATTACTGGATCTATTTTGCACCATTTTTGGAGAAAACCACCATGTGGATGAATGCCCTGTTAATCATGATACAATAAATTTTGTTGGAAATGCTGGTCGTTTTATAATGCTAATACCTATAATGCAGGTTGGAGACAACACCCTAACTTAGCTTGGGGAAATTAAGGAGGTAATCACTACAATGCCCCACGCCAAAACATCCAACGACATAACAACTATGCCATGCCAGCATTTTATCAAAATACCATGCCACATAAAGCTCAGAACAATTTCCAGCAAGGGTAAGAAAGCAACCAAGGAGGAGATCTCACACAATATATGGAGCGAAATGAAGTAACAATCCAAAGTTTGGCGGCATCAGTAAGAAACTTGGAAATACAAATTGGGCAGATTGCTAATGCATTTAGTAATCGACCCAAGGTACTTTGCCAAGTGACAGTGAAGATGCTCAGCACAAAGAAAATGAACAATGCAAGACAATAACTCTTCGGAGTGGTAAGCAGTGCAAAACAAAAATGGCTGCCAAGCAGCCAGTCGTCAGCCAAGATGCAAAGCTTGTGCCACCAGACATACCCAGAGAAGTAGAGAAGGAGAAAATAGATGATGTCAGCGATCATGCTACTAAGAGTGCCAAACAGGATGCTAGTCCCAATGCCAACAATGATGCCAGTAATGATGATAAGCAGACTGATGCCAAAATAGATACCAGTACTGCCTCGGCAAGGCCAGCAACGTCAGCATATGTATATCCACCGCCACCATTTCCAATAAGACTTCAAAAGCATAAGCAGGACCATCAATTTAAGTGCTTTTTGGAAGTGCTTAAACAGTTGCAAATTAACATTCCATTGGTGGAAGCCCTTGAACAAATGCCCAACTATGTAAAATTCATGAAGGACATCTTGTCCAAAAAGAGGAAGTTGGGAGAATATGAAACTGTTGCTCTCACTGAGGGATGCAGTGCCATGATCCTAAACCGATTGCCACCAAAGCTGAAAAATCCAGGGAGTTTTACTATTCCTTGCACAATTGGCGACAAGTTCATGGGGAAGGCGTTGTGCGACTTGGGAGCCAACATCAATTTGATGCCACTATCAGTTTTCAAGAAGCTTGGCATAGATGCAAGACCTACCACGGTGACACTTCAATTGGCAAACCGATCCTATGCACATCTCAAGGGTAAGATTGAGGATGTGTTGGTAAAGGTAGACAAATTCATATTCCCAGCTGATTTTATCATTTTGGATTATGAAGTTGATATTAATGTGCCAATTATTTTGGGTAGGCCGTTTCTTTCTACTGGCAGGGCTCTTATTGATGTTCATAAAGGGGAACTAACCATGAGAATGAATGATCAACATGTTACTTTTAACGTGTTTCAAGCTTTGAAGTATGCAGATGAACCCGATGAATGTCAAGCTGATGAAATGATGGAGTCCATCTTTACTTTGAACATGACACAATTGTACCAGGATATAGCAAGTGAGGGCGGCATGCTTGATGGCATAGCTGAACTGTTTGAGGAACTTGTGGAATCAGCCTTGGAGGCTAAAAATGTAAGTTACTTCGAGCCACTCCATTTGGAAGAAAGAGAGATAAAGAAACCAAAGCCATCTATTGAGAAACCACCAGAGTTGAAGCTTCAACCCCTGCCAGGACACTTAAAGTATGCTTATTTAGGTAAGAACTCGACTCTGCCAGTGATTATTGCCACTAATCTCACTCATGATTAGGAGGTGAGACTACTGGCAATACTAAAAGATTATAAGCAAGCGTTGGGATAGCACAAGATCATACTAGAGAATTACAATGACAGGATCATTGAAGGCCAAAGACGGCTAAACCCAAGCATGAAAGAGGTTGTAAAGAAAGAGGTCATAAAATGGTTGGATGTCGAGATCATTTATCCCATTTCCAGCAGCTCTTGGGTTAGCCCGGTGCAGTGTGTGCCAAAGAATGGTGGCATGACTATGATCCAGACTAGTGAGACCGAATTGATTCCCTCTAGAACCATCACTGGATGGAGGGTGTGCATGGATTACAAAAGGTTGAACAAGGCTACAAGGAAAGACCACTTCCCATTGCCTTTTATTGACCAGATGTTAGACAGGTTGGCAGATAAAGCTTTTTACTGTTTCTTAGATGGTTATTCGGGATATAATCAGATTGCCATCGCCCCTGACGACTAAGAGAAGACTATGTTCACGTGTCCATATGGGATATTTGCCTTTAGAAGGATGCCATTTGGACTGTGTAATGCGCCAACAACATTTCAACGTTGCATGATGGCCATTTTCTCCGATATGATTGAGCATAACATGGAAGTATTCATGGATAATTTCTCTGTGTTTGGTATAACATTTGAGGAATGCATCCATAGCATGGAGCAAGTTTTGAAGAGACGCATAGAGACAAACCTAGTGTTGAATTGGGAGAAATGCCACTTCATGGTGAAGGAGGGCATTGCTCTCGGTCATAAGGTAACCAAGAGAGGACTAGAAGTTGATCAAGCCAAAGTAGAGGTAATTAAGCAATTACCACCTCCAACAAGTGTTAAAGGTATAAGGAGTTTTTTAGGTCATGCCGATTTTTATCGGTGATTTATTAAAGATTTTTCAAAAATTGCTAAACCTTTATGCTCATTGTTAGAACATAATGCCACTTTTGCATTTGATGATTCTTGTTTGAGAGCATTTTAGGAGCTTAAAGATAGATTGATTAATGCCCCCATAGTCGTGGCATCGAATTGGAATGAGCCCTTTAAGCTCATGTGCGATGCCAGCGATAATGCCGTTAGAGTAGTTCTAGGACAATGGCGTGGCAAGATGTTCCATGCCGTCTACTATGCCAGCAGAACCTTGAATGAAGCACAACTGAATTACTCTACAACCGAGAAAGAATTCCTCGCGGTTGTATTTAGTTTTGATAAATTTAGACCTTATCTAATTGGTAATAAGGTTATGGTTTATACAGATCATTCGACGTTGAAATATCTCTTGTCAAAGAATGATGCTAAACCTAGACTAATCCGATGAGCGCTCTTATTTCAAGAATTTGACCTGGAGATCAGAGATAAAAAAGGCAACGAAAACTTAGTAGCTGACCATCTCTCTCGGTTGGAGCATCACATTGAGGATGGTAAGTCCACTATAATTAGAGACGAATTCTCTGACGAGTATTTTCTTGCAGTCGATGCTATACCATAGTACGCTGACATAGTCAACAACCTGGTAAGCAATATTCTGCCATTAGACCTGGCATATAATGCGAAGAAAAGATTTTTACGAGAGGTGAGGCAATACTATTGGGATGAGCCCATGTTGTACAAGTAGTGTGCCAACCAAGTGATTCACCGGTGTGTGCCAGAGGATGAGCATCAACATATATTGCATCTATGCCATGCCGCACCATATGGAGGACATTTTACTGGGATGAAGACTGCTGCCAAAGTTTTGCAGTTAGGATTCTTTTGGCCAACACTGTACAAGGATGCCCATGAATATGCCAAGGCATGTGATTGATGCCAACGAACATGGAACATCTCTGGCAAACATGAATTACCACTCTAGAACATTCTGCCAATGAATTTATTTGATGTGTGAGGAATCAACTTTATGGGTCCTTTTCCCTCATCGGTGGGTAACGTGTAAATTCTCTTGGCTTTTGACTATGTGTCAAAGTGGGTAGAGGTTGTTGCCTTGCCAACAAATGATGCCAAGTTCTTGCACGAAAACATTTTCACTAGATTTGGTGCTCTTCGAATGATTATTCATGATGAGGGTACTCATTTTCAATGTTAATTAATTTCTAAAGCATTATGTAGATACGTGATTCAGCAGAGAATCGCCACAGCATACCATCCACAAACAAATGGGCAGGCTAAGATATTTAATAAGGAGATTAAGAATATTTTGGAAAAAACTGTGAATCCAACAAGGAAAGACTGGTCCTTGAGACTAGATGAGTCCTTGTGGGCTTATAGGACGACATTTAAAACTCATTTGGGTAATTCTCCATTCAAACTTGTCTTTGGCAAACCATGTCATCTGCTAGTAGAACTTGAACATAAAGCCTATTGGGCCATCATGGAGCTTGACATGGCATAGAGAATTGCTGGAGAAAAGAGGTTGCTTGACCTCAATGAATTGGATGAATTTAGAACACAAGCCTATGAGAACGCTAAGATATATAAGGAGAAGACAAAATGTTGGCATGATAGTCAGATTCTGCCAAGATAATTCGAAATAGGTCAGCTTGTTCTATTGTTTAACTCTCGGCTCAAACTTTTCCAAGTAAGCTTAAGTCAAGATGGACGAGTCCTTATGAAGTTGTGAAGCCATATGCTCATGGGACGGTAGATATCAAGAACTTACAGACCGGAGAATTTTTTAAGGTGAACGGCCAGCGCATAAAGCATTACTTGGAAGGTAAGCAAAGTCATGCCAAGGAGGTGATCCTCTTGGCAGAATTGGAATGAAGCATCCACATGTTTGAAATTCTTTGTAAATATTAAGATTAGTTGTTTTTGTTTTCCTTTAAGAATCAGGTTTTTGTTCTTATTTTCTTTTTATTGTCTTTCAATTTTTATTCCTTTGCTACGTTACACGATTTAGTGTGTACAGGAATTTTGACAGGAATTGATGCCAGGAATATTGCCAGAAGGACTTTGAGCCAGTGTGCTTACCAGCAGTTATTCCATGGCCCATGCCAGAGGCACGTGCATATTCCGTGTGAAAGAAGAAAAAATACCCTAGCTTGCGTAAAAAAAAGAGAGGGAAATCTGGGGAATGTAACCCTTTTTGCCGTTTATATTTATGATAGGTTATCTTATCATAATTACCCTATCACTTCATATCCCTTTCAAATCTTTATCTTTATCACTTTTCATTTAAAAATTTAAACACTTTCCATTTAAAACTCTCTAAAACTCATCATTATCCCTACTTTTCGACTACCCCAATTAATCTCTCCTAAACACTCAACCCTTTTTCTCTTCCATTCCATTAAAACCAATTTTCCCCCAAGACTTTTCACTTTCGACTTTCTCTCAAGCAAGATAAAAGAACTTCAATATTTTTTTTCTTCTTCCCATCGATTCTCATCTTTTCATCTCTGTAGCTTCATCCTCTACTCCCTTCAAGCGATTTTTCAACGAGGAGATTCACAAGAAGTTCGATGAGAGCTTCTCTTCAAGGTCGTTCCTTTATGAGAAAAATTTTGACTTCCAATCTGACGCCACTATCAGATTCTCGTCGGGATTCTTGTCCATCGTTGATATGCATAAATGAAGTTTATTCTGCCAGTAGAAGGGGGAGATGTTTGCCACCATCGTACAAGAGTTTTATGCCTATCTTGTGACCAAGGATTCTCCATTCTTGATGATTCAGGGTAAGTGTGTCCGTTTTGATGAAGGTTACATTAATTCTCTTTTCACTTTGCCAACTAAAGGAGATGAATACTTTGAGTACGCTGAGTTTATGAATGCACCAAGAAAAAAAAGGTTCTGCCAGATCTGTGTGAGCCTGACACAAACTAGACTACTTTGTCCGTCGGCCACCGGACCATTAAGAAGCTGTCATTAAAGCCTCAGATGCGAGGATGGAACCATTTCATCAAGTACAATCTTATACCCACATCACACAATGAAACAGTCTTAGAGGATCGGCTTATCCTGTTGCACTGCATTATCAAAGGGCACAAAATCAACGTTGGCAAGATTATTATTGAAGAAACTACAAGTGTGCCGCTAAAGGTAATGGAAGTCTATTTTCCCTTTGTTGATTTCTAATATTTGTTTGCGCCTTGAAGTGTCCAGGATGGATGAGGATCATGGCCAGGTGATTAAGGTACGACCATCACTAATCATATCTGGAGAAACCTCATTAGAGGAGAGCCAAATGAGAAATGAAAGGGTGTGGCCAAGACGACAACGCCAAAGCCAAAGGCCAAGTCGGCAAGTGTGCTAGAAACTATGCCAACGAGCTCATTGATAGTGTTGTCCCAAGTGTACACACACCAAAAGATTATCCTCTAAAAATTAGAGACAGCCGAGGAGTTTAACGTAAAAATGAGGCATACACCAAGGAGTGGGATACTATCATTCGAGAGGTACTTGTGAAACTTTCCCCCGATGTGGTGCTGGTATTTCCACATTTTCTTGCCGAGGCTACTGCCAGTGACCCTATGCCAGCCAGTCCAGGCAGTCATGCCAGTCCAATCAAGCCAGCCAATCCAGCCACTCATGCCAGTCCAATCTAGCCAGCCAGTCCAGTCAAGCCAACCAGTCCAGCCAGTCATACCAGTCCAGTTATTTCTACCAATTCTGAGTCTGAGGTAATAGTTCCCCTATCCTCGATGCATGTTAAATCTGTCAGCACCACCTCATCTTCCGATTTGGGGGAGATTCTTGCCACCAAAGCAAAGTCAATGCTAATCACACTATCTGCCGAGCTGCCAAGCAGAAGGAGGATGTTGAAGCCTCCACTATTGCCACCAAGCAGGGTTGGAAAGGAAAGAAGAGAATGGCCCCTGACCGTAGAAGCCTAACCATGAGAAAGACCTGTGCTAGAAAAGAAGAAGAAACACATGCCAAACTGAATAAAGCCTCATTCGAAGGGGAGTCTTCTTCTACCCAACTCCTTTGCATTTCATGTTTGCATTTTCATGGTCATGCATTTTTATTTTTCTGTTTCTCTTGTATATATGTGTCGTTTCATGCATTGAGGACAATGCACATCTTGGCTTTGGGGGTGTGCATTTTCTCACTTTTATGCCATGCCATGCACGTTTATAATTTTTTATAGTTCATGTAGAGTAGTTGCATACCGAACCATTAAAAAAATGAAAAAGAAAATTTTGTCTCGATTTAAATTTAAAGTTCATGTAGAGTAGTTGATGAGTTTATAATTTTTAGTTTTCCATGTTAGTAGAGTTGTATGCCATGACAATTGATCTCTAGTTTAGGTAATTGTTTCTACACTTAACACGTGGTATGTATCTAGTTCCCTAGAAAACTTAGGTAATTTGAAACTATGCTAAGCTTTGAAAAAAAAGAAAAAAGAAAAATGATGCCAGGGTAAAAAAGAATCTAATAAGGCAGCAATGTTCTGCCAAGGCAATAAAAAAATAGAACTCTCATCTACCTAGAGATAATAAATTACTTGGGGCTTCGTGGTTTGCTCCCTCTTAGTTCTCAAGTCCAAAACCCTAGGGTATAAGTTGAAGAGAAAGCCTAGTGATGTCTGGATTAAGGTGGGGATTCGTGGTATGCTCCCTCTTATCACTCACACTAAACAGTGTCACGAAGCAAGCTTAAATCAATGCCAATAGAACCCTCGGCAAAGAAAGCAAAAGAAAAAAATTTATAACAAAACTGAGTTTTGAAAGTAAAATTGGCTAAGGGAGTGAGTGGACGCTAGATGCATACTGCCCACACTTTGCGCACAAATCATGCACTTAGACTAGAGTTATATTGTTGCGCTTGAATTACTATCTGCTTGGCACTGTGCATTGAGATTTCTGAGGGCAACATTAGAATCAAACTTTGCTTGCCAGTATTTGTTGGCATTCCAACCAAACTTTTGTCGAGGTATTATTTTCACTATTTTTGTTTTTCTCTTCTCTTGCATTACTTGAGGACAAGCAATGAGCTGGGTTTGGGGGTGTGTTACCTCCTCAAAAGTATTATTTTTGCATGCCTATTTTGATATGATTTTGCTTGTTTTCAAGTACATTTAGTTGCATTGATTTGTTAGATTCATGCATTTACATAAAAGAGTTAGTTGGTTGCCTATGCTTGTGTGAAAGGTTGTTTTTATGGCCTTTTTGTAGGTTGGCCGGGTGTTTGGCAGGAGAAATGAACACAGGACGCAGTGATGCAATTAGGAATGCCAAGGTGAATGCCAGATGCTATGGGAATGGAAGGTTCAGAGGTGTGCCAAGCATATGTTGGCATGAGGTGTGCCAGTAGCCATGCCAAGAGAGGAAAAACCTCCGATAAAATAAGATACACTTAGGCTCCTTAAAAATCGTATTTAGACAACCTCCGAAAAAATAGCGGATAAGGTGATGCCAAGCTGTGTTGGCAAGGTCGTGCCAGGATGGCCATGGCATGATGACGTTAGCCCTAGCTTGATAAGCTATCACACCGATCAGATGAGGCTTATCTCTTATCCATGGAGCATTTCAAATGAAGAGAAAGTTATCCTCTTCCATTCCCTTGAGTGCCTATATATACACAGCCTAATCAAGCATTGGGGGAGATTGATTGATCGACATTGAGAGGAAGAGACGAGACGAGAGGTGGTCGGAGCAAGGTGTTGGAGTAGTGAGTGACAATCGGTGCAATCGAGGAAGGGTGGTTCGACTTTTTGGTCGAGAGCCTGGCGTCGAGGGCTGCATCGAGAGACCCATCTGCCTATTCCCTTGGCAGAAGTTGTTTTTCTTTAGTTTTTATTGTGATGGTGATGTTAAAAACGTTTGTTGGTTTGTTGGTTAACCCCCACACCATGAACTAATTTAATAGTTGGTGGGGGATGTTTTGGTTTTAAAACATTGGCTTTTATGCCTTAGTTCTTTTATAATAATTCTGCTTTTGGCAAAGTTTGTCTGTTTTGCATACTTTAATTTTTCCTAAGTACTGTGCCAAAGCGAGAGCTGGCACAGTTAGCTTATTGCCTTCCAATATCTTAACAAACTTGTGTTGGCAACGATCAAGTTGCTGAACACTTGGGAGAGAAGCTTTGAGAGAAGTCGTTCAAGTAGATGAACTTACTTCGGAAGTGAAATCTACCCCCACGTAGTATAGGTTGGTTTTTAAATCAAATTGGTTTAAAGAAAACATGCACTGTAGAGATATAAGGGTTTTTACTTGGCCAATTTAGGGCAATGACCATCGAGAGAGGCTTTTCTATTTTTGAATCTGCTCGACAACCAATGCCAAGACAGTTTTGTCAATCAAGGCTGGCATGAACCACGTTTGAACCTGGCACTCCCTACCAACAGTCATCATTCATTTGAAAACACCTTCATTGCCAACGCTCTACTTCAGTTTCTATTTTGTTTTCTTAGTTTTAAAATCAACTCTTTTAAACTATAATTTTTTCTTCCAAAACAAGTAACAAACTAAACAATCGAATTCCAAGTCAATCTCTGTGGGATCGATACTCAGCTTATTAAGCTGTATTACTTGTCGACCGTGTATACTTGCACGAAAAGACTCTTGGCACAGTTTATCTTGCCTAAATACATACCATTTATACCTTTTGCCAGCATTCATTTTACACATCTCCCTGAGAGTCAACAGTAGTACAATAAAAAAGTACAATTAATTAATCCGGGGCCTGAGAGATAAGGGCATTTGTTCCTCTAGTGTTCGAGATTCCTACATCTAGTGCATAGTTTTGGTTGACCGTTTTTTTCTCAATGTTCGACCAAATCCTCAGTACAGTAAATCTGCGTTGATCGTGGACGACCCTTCTTTTTGTGTCGCAGTCCAAGATCTTTCCATATTATAGTTTGATTATCAACTGCGGCTGGTTCAAGTTCATTCCCAATGGGAGGAAACTCGTATTCATAAACCTTAGATATGGTTTCAAGTAAGTATACTAGGTCAACCATTGTCATGTAATGAATCCGTACAGAAGAACAAGCAGTAATGACATATGGATACATGTATTTAAATGTTTGGAATACTTAGTATTCGCAGGTTCTTTCACGTAGATCAACTACATAGGAGTTGTGTTGTAGCCTTCCAATGGCCTCGAATATTCTGATACACGGAACCAATATTGTTTGCGTGAGAAGCAGGTAGCACTCATTGTATTTGAATGTCGCACAAAAGTTTGAAATTTACGGTGAATGTCTGGGTGGACTTTGTGGCCACCTGCCATATAGTCAGTTGCTTGTTTTTCCCAAGGTTGCAAAAAGGGTAGCCAACCGATAATATGTCGCATTGACAACGGAAGTGATAGGCAAATGTCGTACTCCCTTTAGTGACGAATTCACTGGCTCTGCCAAGTTCGTTGTCATGTGACCACATCGTTTACCCCATCATATGATCGAAGCCATTTCTCTCTCGGGATTGAAGCAAGGTAGTTATAGCCAGCATCATTCCTGACCCTCAGTTCTTCAAACAACTCATCAACCTCATGCACGGAAGGCGAGTTGCCTATAAAAATAGGGTAGTTAATGATGAATAATAAATACGAAGATATCTTAAACCCAAAAGTGTGAAAGATGATGTACTCATTTGAAGCAACATAAGACGTTCATCTTCATTCTTGTACTTTTGTAAGTAATTTGCAGCAATGTGGCGTAAACAATACCATTGATGAATATAGATAGGTTGCCAAGATGGACCCATACGCTTGATCACCCATAACAAAGCAGTTGCATAGTCAGAAATAACATATATCCTATCTTCGCTATTATGCATGACACGAGATAGAACATGGCTTCGTAAGTTCTTAAGGAAGAATACCCAAGAGTCGAGATCTTTATTTTCGACTATTGCGAAGGCAATGGGAACACATTTTCTGTTGCCGTTTTGAGCAACCACCAATAATAAAATGTGTGTATTTGTTGTACAACCAAGTGTCGTCGATCTGAACCATCGGCTTGCAATATTGGAATGCGTGAACGCTCTGTAAAAATGTCCAAAATATCTGATGGAATTGACACACTTCTGGTACGACGTGGTCATTTTGGTACGCCGGTACAGTTTCTAATTTCACAACTTTTCCTGATATGAGTTTCTGCATTAGGTTTAGCCATGACCATAATTCTCTGTACGATTGCTCCCACTGCCTATACAATTTTTGTGTGGCCCGCCACATTGCATACCATACTTTGTGGTACTCAACTATGTATCCATACTGAGACTTAGCTGCAACAATACAGGTCTCAATCGTTACATGCGGATTTGCTTTGACCAGTGGAATGAAGGTGTCATAGAGCACCTGCACATCCAAGTTAGGATGATCCTGACTGATTCTAGTGACGGTGCATGTATGAGGCCCCTCGAGTTTTGTGATCTGCCATAGCCCATTCAGCTTCTTCAAGCACGATACACGAACCCTCTAACTACATTTATAGCTATTGTGGCCACATTCCACAATATAGAAATTAGGATGCGTTTTTTTTCACAATCGACATAACTGAGTTGTGTATATTGTAGTTTTTGATGGCCGCCACGATGATTTCTTTTTCAAGAAGGTTATTCCAATATAGAGTTCACCATCAGCACGCTGGTTGTACTGCTCAATCTGTGGGAATTGAAAAAATTTTGGAATGTTGAAAGCTTCCATATCAATCATCGTGAAGTGGGATGGTGGCTGGTAACATGATATCAGAGTTGCATGATGTGGAACATTGGTAGGTCTGACGTGTTCTTTGTTACCTTCGACTTCATCTTCTACTATGTCTTCTTCCTCTACTTTACCAAGCATGTCAAGGTCTTCTAGTTTGTCATAGAAGGGGCCTTGCTCGTCACCATTGGACTTGGACTCCCTTACCGGTTCTTTGTCACAATTTTCTAAACCCTTAAAGCGAAATAGTTCTCGGTCGTCAAATGTTATGGTCACAGGTGTAGCAATTGTTCGTCAATCACGAGACACTCACGAGACCGCTCGCAAAATGTATTACTAAGATAAAGCTCGACAATAGCTGCACAAGAATGTCTCCCCAAAGATTGTTTGACGTACACCGTACTAGGGATATACGTTGAATATTATCCAGATATGAAATCATCAAACGGGTTAAACATTTCATGATCTTGCGACATCATGTAGTTTTGTGATGATTACACACTAGCACCCATATTGTCTGGATTGTACGTTGTTCGTCTAGGTATAAAAGATGATAATGCACCGAAGTCAACATTCGGTGGCATGTTCAAGTCGAAGTCAAAACTGGCTACGTAAAAATGTCTTGGCATGAAAGACGATGATCCACCGAAGTCATTGTGTGGAATGTGTATGCTTAATAAGTTGAACTTATTCCACAAATTGACTATCAGGCTCTGAACGTTGGCATTAAGATCAAAGTAAAAATTCACATGCCTCTAATTTGGGACTACGATAGCAACATCATCATCAGAAACATTGCATACAGTTTTAGGGTCCCTCCAAGTGAATACTGCAAGTGGGCATCTAACATTAACTCCACATCACCGTTGTCCGCGATATAGAATATTAAGTACGTTAATGGTTCATACGACGTAGGTAGTCGATACTTCAATGGCTCCAACTTTTTTCTACGAGCATGTGGAACATTGTTCCTCACTTCCTTCATCAACTTATTATACGTTAAGTACCTCAGCAACGCTAGGGTTATAGTATTTGAGAATCGGAAGATGACGCCGAGAGATACATCAACCATAATCTCGCCATCATAGTATACCAGGACATTAATACTTCCTCATCTTGACATATTTTGAGAATATCTACGATCATCCAGAAAGAAGAACAAACATAAGAGACCTTGTAATGAATTCAAACTATATAAGAATTGACAAGTCTCGCATAAACGTACAATTGACACACTTATCTGAAAGCATCGTCATGCAGATTAAGTTGGTGTACCTCACTTCTTCTGTCCTTGTCTTCTATGAACCACTGCAATTGATACCAATTGTTTGGTGTTTAGGGTACGTCACTTATGTCTGATAACAGTAGTTGTTTCCCTGCAGAAATTGGGGAACCTTCATTTTTTTCAATCTTATCAGACACGTTTTTTCAGTAAGGCTGAGATTCTTAGAACTCGCGTCCTACAGAACGCGAGGTTTACAGAGATTCCTGATATGACAGTAACCTTGCGTCCTGTAGTAAGTAAGTTCTACAGAGATTCCTAACATGCCATACTAGAACTCGCTATCTACAAAAGCGAGTTCCAATTTTTTTTAAATCTAATGTACACCATCGTCTATAAAAATGTCAATTCGTGTTAGCTATAGTGAAATGATTAGATCTCTACGCGTTCCTTTACAGTCAAAAGTGTTCAGAAGATGGCAAGATTTTCTGCAACTATGTTCCATTCCGAAACCTATTTCTACACTTTCTTCAGCAGCAAGGTCAACAGAGACGAGCTATATGATTTGATTTCAACGTAGTTTAGCGAATCTACAACACGCCAAATGTCTTGTTTCTTGGCGAAAATACTCGTTGATGAGCCCGTCCTTGAGGCACATTATATGCTCCCCTTATCAAACGATAGGGACCTTCGCAAGATGTTTAGAATCTACACTCATGTCAGGGGCACGAACATCAAGTTGACTGTAAAATTTAATGAAGGAGCATCTTCATCAACAAACGTAGCAACAACTCTGGTGCTAGAAGAAGAAGACAAAGAGGCAATTCTGATACGTAACTACAACAGACGACTGGATAAAAAAAAATTTAGGAACTTAACTTAACATCAAACTTGTCCAAAGACTATGACGACATAGAAATTGACTCATCATCTATACATTTCAACTAAGCGTAGCTTCATGTATCTCGTTCACAAATATATAATCCTATGTGTCTTCTATTCATGTATCTTGTTCGACTTAGCGTAAATTTTAATTAAAATTTTAAAAATAATAATAAACTCTAAACCCTAAAGCTATCTAATTATTATATTTATAGTTGCTAAGTAATTGTAATTATAAACTAGCTTTAATTGTAATTATATATTTATATTTTAGTTGTTAGGTATTTGTAATTAAAAAATGATAATTGTAATTATAAATTTAATTTTTAGTTGTTAAGTAATTGTAATTATTAATTATCTTTAATTGTGAGTGTAACGTTATTTAGGTTGTTAAGTAATTGTACTTATAATAATAATAATAATAATAAAATCTATCAACTAAGACATACATTTATTATGTAGTAGTTAAATAAATGTAACAAGATCTACCGCGATATAATATAGTTTTTCTGGATAAAATGATAACAAATTTATTTTAAATAAATAAAAAAAATTACATATCCATACTAATGACGCCTATGTCCACCCGTATCGCGTCGCGGTGGACGACGATCCCGACTCAGATTCCTTCTAATAATGCCACCGCCACCATCGTCACCACCACCACCATCATCATCATCTGGCGTACCACCGCTGATACTAGGACCGGTGAAGAATAGGTTCTGCAACGACGTCTGATGAATAATACTAGATTTGAACTATGTTGCCATTGGTTGAAACTAATAAACTGGAGGAACAGATACATATGGTAGTGTCAAATAGTACACTGGAAGAACCGTCATAAGCGGACAAAACACATCCATGAAAAAATCTTCAGACGAATTCCCCATTTACTGAAACGATGAACTACTACCCGTAGGTTGAAATGACAAGAAAGTCGACTGGTGGACTGTAGGTGTTGGCACCGGTGTCTCAGGCTGGGCTGCTGAATAGGCATGCACCTGCACTGTTTCCAATGACGAGGCTCCAGGAGCGTGTGTTTGTCTTTTTTAGCTTTGTTCCCTTATGCTGGTACAACGTTGCGTCGGTGGATGTTGCATTAAAGGACGGTTTGAGGGAGGCACATCTATTTCTCGTTCTCGCTCTTTTGGGATTAGTATATATGACTTCCATTTTGACGGTACCACTACATATACTCAAAGGTAATGATGTGGTCCAAAATGGGTTCCAAAATGGCGGGTCGCCTACCGAATCGTGTCATCCACAACTGAATCCACGCCGCTTGATGATGGCCCCAATGGACATCCGTATTGCCTTCTTGCGTTAACTTGTTCAATGCGTCCAAATTGGGTGGGTTGTCCGTAATCCCTTGGACAAAGTTGAATTATCGCAGCACGCAGTCGGCAGAATGCCACTCGACTATCTCATAGTGTATGAGTGGGACCATCAAAATTCAAACAGGCTCAGTCAGCATTATTTTTGGCGAAATGCAGTCCTTAATATCATCATCCTCGTACGGCATCCACATGAACTACACAAAATATTTGTAAACTAAATTAGATAAACGCGATTTAAATTTTTTTATTATTACATTAGAAAAATACAATCGGTTAAAAATATTATCTCATCTCTCTTGTTCATCAACAGTCGATAATCTCGCTGGGTTGTCGGTAGTCCCACTTGAGATAATTTACTCAACCATCTATAATTCAAATAAAAAATCTAAGTATTCTAATATTATAAAAAAGATAATATAAAGTTGTTTTACTATTTATTAGTACATCCGAATAAGTGGAAATTAGAATTGAGTTGGTTGTTTAAGCTTCGGGCATAAAAACAGCATTAGAAACCATGCCCAAGACTGCAGCAACAAAAGAAACCCGCCAATGGCACATTTGTCCTAGTCAACGGTTCTGCATAGCTCTCGAAATAGAAATACCAAGACTGTCGTTCCCCAACTCTTATTTTTGGACTCCGCAAAATGCTCCAGATGAGGCAACCACATCAAATGGATTTTGTTGCGGGATTTGTCTAACATCAAGACCCCCAATAACTCATAGAATATGGGCACGAACAAACCACTACAAAAACAAAAAAAAATTAAATATATAATTATTTATAATGATTTTAAATATCACAATAAATAATCATAAATAATAAAATTTATTTATACTATCTTTGTGTCTTCATCAGCGTTCGGGGTAGATTCGTAAAATTGTTGTCAAAAAATATAATTTTAAGTTTACCACCATCCAAATCGTCCGATTTCGGCCCCATTTCGAGCAAATTTGCACACACGCCGGCCTAGTTTCTATTCGCAATACCGGTTATAACCTCGCCGTCAACGGGCAGACCAAGATGAAATATAACATCTTGCAAGGTGATAGTTGTCTCACCATAGGGAAGATGAAATGTGTGTGTCTCGAGCCTCCACCTCTCTAAAAGCGCATTAATCAACAGAAGGTTCAACTTCATACCGCCAAATATGGTGGAAACATGGCGAAACCGGTTTCATGCAAATACAAAACAATATCCGAATGTGATGCTCTCGTATGGTTGGGGTAACAAGTCAACGCACGTTCATACCCCCTCAAATTAAAATTTAATATTAATAAATGAATCAATAAAATATTAACAACTAAAAAATAATTAAATAAAAAATAACATCGTCGCTTGAGCGCCAGTAGTCGAACACGTGTCTGTCGTCCAATCTCAATAACTCCGCCATTTCTATCGAATATTCGAATTCTTTAAGAATTAAAACAATATAAAATAGTAGTTAAAGAAGAAGATTTGAAGAGGAGATGTGAAAATTCAGAGGAATGGACCCCTTTTTTATAAGAGTCTTCGCACCCCTTACGAAGCCATTTCAATGAAATTCGCTACACATGAAACGCGAGGTTCCTTTGAAAAGACTCGACTTTTTAGTCCCAACGAATTCTAACCGGTCACAAAGGACCTCGCATTCTGCAGAAAGCGAGGTCCCAGGGTTTTGAAAATTAATTTTTTTAAATTGATTTTATCCATATTTGGTGTTAACATATTCGATTAGGATTTTCAAATTACTAGACTATTCAATTTTTTTATATTTCATTATATTTATATATTATATACCAATAGAATTTAAAATTTTAACAAATTTTTAGTTAGGATCATTAATTAGTAATACAATGTATATATTAACAGAATTTAAATACCATCTTTTTTCTTAAATATGTTTTTTAGACAATATCATTATCCTAATAAATATGAAATTCTTTTACATTATAATTATTTGATTTCAAATATTCTACAATAATTACGAATTTAATTTAAGGAAAATAAGAATTTGAAATCAAAAAATTATACTAAAGATTCCTATTTAAGGAAAAATATGTCAAATTAGAATAATTAGGATCTTCTCAAATAATTAGAAATTTTCATATCCTTAAAACCTTTTTCAAATAATTACTTTAAATAATTACGTCATGTTATATTATGTATTCGAATAATTATAATCTATTAATTTACATATTAAAAAATCAGGTCAAAGAAAATATATCTAGATTAGAGGATATTTAAGGGTATTATGATCTTTCATTTATTATGGAACAATATTCAAACGGTTAACGGACCTCGCTATTCGCAGAATGCGAGGTCGCTGCAGTAAACCCTGCAATAAATTGAATTTCTCGAGGAACTTGCTTTTTGGAAAACGCGGGGTTTTCCCCCTAATTTTAAATTGGATTATCTATAAAGTTTTTTTACGTCGGGCGAAACTTGCTATATGCAGAGAGCGAATTCATGACTTGTGTTTCGTAGAACGCGAGGTCGACCGACATGGGGTCATTATTTTAAATAACTTTGGGTGGAGGTCAAAATTCTAAATAACTATTTAAAATGAATTTTTTTAGATAAAAACGCCTAAAGTTAAGATTTATGATTTATGATTTATAGTTTAAAATTTATTTATTTTTAATTTTAAGCATAAAAAACACACCGAAAAAAGATGATTTTTGTCATCTGCCTGCTGATCGTAGTGAACATATTGCTTCCCACTTGATCCCAGCATCAATAGCTGCCGTATCACTTCCTTTCCGGAAGCAGAAATATGTCATGCAAAGCTAATTTATCCTCTTTAAAAACAGCTTTTGGGAGAAGAAACTGTCCAATTTAGTTGTTTTTAGTCACTCATATTAAAAGTAAAATTACCTCCTATAAAACCATATATAAAAATATATCCCTATCCATTCTTTCTCCCACTCAGTCTCATCTCTTTCTACCTTTTCACTTTTCAGCTTATTCATGTCTTTCCTAAGAACACACAAACAAATCCAAATTTTCTGCAGTTGTAGCATCAGGCATTGCTGTCTTCGACATCCTTCTACTCTTCCATTAGTTTATATAATCAACGGTCTTGCACGTAATAAGGCGAGAATGAATTATTCTTATTCAAGGAAACCAGACATGTTGTTAGAGTATATCTAAGACGTCTAGCTTAATATTGCTTTTGAAAAGTACGGTATTGTTGTAAAGTGTTTTTGGATTTTTTTAGTTTGAGATATAAACGTTTAGTATTAGTGTCAAAAAGTACTTTTAAAAAGATAAATGATTATTTTAAATATGGTGTTGTAAGTTAAAAATATATATATTTAAATGACAGAGTTAGTTGTACCATACATCCCTAAACTATGAGTCTCAATTTAAATTGATCCCTAAACTTTTAAATATTTCAATTTCATTCTCAAACTCTAGGTCTTATTCTAAATTAGTCCCAAAATTTTGAATGTTCCATTTTCATCATTAAACTATGATTCTCATTATAAATTGGTCCCCAAACTTTCTGAATATTCCAATTTCATCTTCAAATTATCGTTTATACTACATCATATTATTACATTAATACACATAAGTGTTTCATGACAGTTAACAATTTTTATAATGGTTTTATTAGCATAAGATATGATTAACATATATTGATAATTTAAAGATGAAATTAGATTGTTCAAAAAGTTTGAGGGTGAAATTGGAATGATCAAAAGTTTGGAGACTAATTTAGAATGAAGGTCATAAT
This sequence comes from Hibiscus mutabilis, assembly GCA_019671005.1. NCBI lineage: Eukaryota > Viridiplantae > Streptophyta > Magnoliopsida > Malvales > Malvaceae > Hibiscus > Hibiscus mutabilis. The sequence continues at coordinate 9,421,971 of CM033718.1, read as the reverse complement.
TTGATGATGGAATTAAAATGTTTTAAAATTTAAGGACCAATTTAAAATGAGTTTCATATTTTGAGAACGTATGGTGCAATTAACTCTAAATCATATTCAAATTTTTCAGTGTTATAATACTAATTTAACTTATAATAATAATATTTCTATTAATAAATAAATAATTTTAATCTAAAAATTTTAACTAAAAATTATATAAAATTATAAATAATTTAATAATCATATAATTATGTCTTTTGCAAAAAAAAATATAAGTATATAAATTATAAAATAAACACAACATAAAATAACAAATGAAAGTTAAAATTGCATTTAACTTCGAAAATCACTTTTTTCAACCGCAAAAATTATAAATTTCAATTTTGTATTTGAGTTGAAAAATACTTTTTAAACGCACTTTTTTCTTTAAAAGTTGTTTTTCCTCTAAAAGTTGTCTGCTTAATGTTGCTTATGACTCTAAAAATACTTTTAGTCCTAAGAAAATCGTGCATGCGCCAAATCTAATTCTTATCTTCCTGATATATCTCTAACCACTTTGGCATCATGATTCGTTAACACAAAAATCTGGATTTAGGTGAAATCGAGTTGTTAAGCCGTTAAAATCATTACCAGTGTCAACCATAATATAACACATTTTTACTCAACTTCAAGTTCACATAAAATCCCAGACATTGCTTGTTTGTCGGCATGCTACAGCCACCATGCAAATAACACACAACAACATACAACTCCACGTTTTGTATAGCTCTGGTAAACACACGATACCGGGGGGGGGGGGGGTAGATTATGTTTTTGGATTTCTGGGAACTAGTCATAATCAATGTTACATAATTAATTATACAAGTAATTTTATTTCGTCCCATTATACTTGTTCTTTATCGGCATTTTGAATCAAACCAACTTTGACTGTGACCTTTATTTCTTAAGTAATGAGTCGACTAACTTAACCACTGTTTATGTTTCATTAGATATGATGGTTGACAATTAATTCTTTAATTTCTTGTAATTTTTTTTATACAAACCCACATATCCATATACTCGGTCCCCATTGCATCGTCCAGTAGCGACAACCGTTTTTTTATTGGTACTGCAGTAGCCCTTTGGTTGGGTATTGGAGCAACATTACCGATTGATAAATCCCTAATTTTAGGTCTTTTTTAAATTGATTCAATTAAAAAAAATATCATAATGTGCGTATTTAGGGAGTAGTCACTTCAAAGCCAAAGTGAATTCTCCCTAGATACATTTATTCAATTCTGGTTTGTGGCTCGATTGAGGGATGAACTCCTACTTGTCATTAAATTAATTAACATATTTTTTTTCATACTATTACTCATTAAAAAATCTTAAATATTTATAATCTCTAATATTGTTAATTGAAAAAGTGAACAACGCTGGTAGACGATGGAAGGACGATAATTCTGGTGATGGTCAAAGTTGACTTTGAAGTGTTAATGTCTAGTTTTTGGTGTAGAAGAGTGATTCTGTTGTCTTTCTCTGTTCGCAGATGATACTCGCAGGGTGTTCGCCGGTGACATCCTTTAAAAGAAGTTTTTTAATGTAGCTCGCTTCTCAGATTTTAGGGAATTTTTTTTAATGAAGCTCACTTTTCAATGAAAGAAAAATATTTTTTTAACTCTGGTTGTGTGTACTCTTTTTCCTCCACTTAGGTTTAATGAAAGTTTTTGATGCGGCTCGTTTCTTAGGTTGGTATTTTTCTTAACAAAATAATAATTTTACTGAGCAAAAAAAAAAGACATCCACATGTTTTAGGGTTCACATCATAGAACTCGAGTGAGTTTGTATGGTGGCAGTTCGCATGTGGCAAAGTACACAAATTGTCACTGAATTTTTAGGTAGCTTTTATTTTGGTCATTAAACTTTTAAAATTTTCATTGGTGTCACTCAACTTTTATTTTTGTTTCATTTTGGTCTCTCCCGTTAAAAAATGACGATGTAGCACGTTATCTTCTTCTTCAATTTTTTTTCTCCTTCTTCTCTGTTTCTCTCTCCATAAACATAAGAACTTACAAAAGTATGACCTTTCATCTCCCGATTTTCTTTATTTATTATTTTTTCCCTTAGATGTTATTATGAATAAATCTTAGTCTCTTCCAACACTTCATCTTCTTTCAAACAAACTACAAAAGTATGAGTTGTTCACAGTGATTCCTGGTTGCCTGCTATGGCGCAGAACTTGACAACACTTCAGAACAATATTGAAGTAGTAAAATGAAGAAAAAAAACATCTCATTTAACATTTAGGCATCCACAATTTCTTCTCAAGGCCCAAACTGTGTGCTCAAAATGAGCAAGATGTATTTATACAAAGCGAACTATCTCTAAATTCATCTATTACCAATTGTAAAACAACAAAAAAAGAAGATTATATCTAGAAAGGAAGAACAAACAGGCTTTCCACAATTGTGTACTTGTAACATAGCATCATCCATAAACTTGGTGCTTGGAATGATTGACCAATCAGATGGTAACTTTGCAAATAAAATTTTAAAATTCATTTAACAAGAACTTTTTCTAAATCTGAATTTTAAGATCCAGTAATAGTCAACATATGAACATAGAACTAGTATTTAATTATGGAAACATACCTCTCATTCTTGCCAAATCCAAATCGTGCACCAAAATAGAAAGCAACAGCAAGAACCACGAATCACTGTAAACAACCAGTACTTTTGTGATTTGTTTAAAAGAAGATGAAGTGTTGGGAGAGACTAAGATTTATTCATAATAACATCTAAGGGAAGAAGAATAATAAATGAAGAAAATCATGAGATGAAAGATCATATTTTTGTAAGTTCTTATGTTTATGGAGAACAAAAATCAGAGGAGAAGAATAAAGAGGTTGAAGAAGAAGATAACGTGCCACATCAACATTTTCTAACCGAAGGGACCAAAATAAAATTGAAATAAAAATTAAATGACTCCAATAAAATTTTTAAAGGTTCGGTGACCAAAATAAAAGCGTCATAAAAGTTCGGAGACCATCTGTGTACTTTACCTATTTTTTAACTTGGTGATGATACCTTTTATGATTAATTATATTACTAAATTAAACTCCGATCAGACGTTAAGTAATTTGTTTAATGTCGAATGAATTGTTTTTTGATTTGATATAATGAAACTCGTTGTCAGTGTTAGGTTCTGGCAACCAATCTGTCGTGAATTAATCCATACAAAACATTAGAGTAAAACATAGCAACAATGTTTTCTTAATATGACAACAACTAATTTGTTTCTTCACTGAACGTGTTCTCTTTCAACTAGACATTTGGAAGCAGTATACATATAAATGTGCTAAAAAGGACCAGAACTGAGAAGTTGCATGAAATTAACTAATAGGCCAAACAACAGTTGAATTGTTCCACGAAAACTAAGTACAAGATGCCCTCCAATTAGGTTTGGTTCCATTTGTTTATTGTACCAGCGTTGTTGGTGAGATCAATGCCAGCCAGGTTTCAACAGTTCCACAATTGATATTATATATGTATTCGGTCACCAGTCTCCCATTTGTACCCCCCCCCCCCCCCAAAAAAAAAAAAAAAAAACCCAGAAAATCTTACTCAAACTAATGCTAGAGATAAAAAATTATACACATGAACTGATGGGAGGGACAATGTTTTTGTTTTCTAGTTTTAATAATTTTTTAGGATTTCTTGAATTTTTTTTATCCGTGACACTTTCTAGTAGTGTTATGTGACTTTTTAGATGTGTAGGGTGACATTTTATGGATGTGCTTTATTGTTTTGAACATTTTTTATTTAGGGGAGGGGAAGGGAGAATTTGTTCCTAATGAATTTTAAACCCACAACTTAAAGAAATAATATAGGTGTTAACCGAAAGCCTTAACTGCTTGCTCTAGAGATTGTTAATAACCGTTTTAAACAATTGAGATAACAGTGATATCCAAAGTAGTTATAAATTATACTTTAGAAATCTAGTTGAACAAAAATATAATTTGAGTATTTAACGAAAAAAATGTATAGTTAGGGTTTTTTGTGCAATAAAACCTTGTATTTTCGTGGTCGTTGATACTCTGGATCGAAACCCTGTCTTGTGCAAATGACGGTTCAGTTAGTAGGGTTGAGGGAACCCAGAAAAGATTTAAGATGAGGGACAAGAAAGCAAACAATTGGCATGTGAGTACAGTGTGGGGATTGGGCATAACACTACAAAAACATCCATCACACGACATAAAATTCAGCTACCTATGTACATCCAAGTTCCTCGTTGCCCAACTCCCTCACCAGTCACCCTGTCCCTACGTGATGAGAAAATAATAATAATTAACCCAATGCTTTAATATCCCATATTTATTCTATGATTTAGATTTGGTATTTGCGACGGAGAGAGCTCTAACCCTCCTAAAATTAAAAAAAAAATAGTATTCAACTATTTTTAAATAATTTGACTCTTTTAAAATTTTTAAAATTCTCATGTAATTTTATTTTTTAATAGTCTTAAGATGGTTACAAGAATAATAATTGTTCATATATATTTTTAATTCTTTGATAATATACATATATCTTACGAATATAGCGATTTAAACCCGAGTCTTTTAGAATGGATATCATCCGCTTTTTTACTGAAATCATTTGTAGAGTTTTAAACTTTTGAAAATTTTAAGTAGATATCTCCAAATTATTGTATCAAGATCCATTATTGTTCTCCACAATATCATTTCGAAGATTCGGACTTAAGTTCTCTAAACTAAGTTATGAGTTTGAAGGGCCTTCCCCCAAACTTTTTAGTTTTAATTACATGGTAGGTCCCTTTTAGTTTTAAAACTTGTAAGTCTCCGTCCCTCGTATTTTTTATTTAAATATTTTGACCCGTTAATTTTATAATTATAAAAAAAGAGACTTGGCCATTTATATTTTTATCTAAATATTTTTTAGGTTGTTGTCAATTTTGTAAGTAAACAATTTAAATCACGACCCAAAAATTACTTAAATACTTAATAAATTTATGTTAGTTTTAAAATTAAGCAAAATGGATTATGATCACCTGATTTTTAAATTTTCAATTAATAATTTAATAATTATACTTTAACTATTCGATCTTCTAAGATTTCATCCCAATATCTTTATCATTATGGAAATTATACTTTACCAAACACAAAAGATATGTATATACTCCACAAACATCCAAGGCAAAGCTCCCGCATGGCACTTGGTTTGTCGACTCGAGCGGCGAGTGTCGTCGACTAGTTTTTGTTCATTTTTCGGTTTCACTTGTATTTCCCTTCCCACCAAATTTACACCCCAATGTCCCTATCAATTCCCTTACCATATCTACAATCTCTATTCCCAAGCAACCTCCGCCCCTTGTCCTCTGTCTCTCCTTTTGTTTTTAATCAAAACAAAATCATTACTTGTTGAATTTCTGGGCTTCTACTGTAATACTGTGCCACCTTTCTTAAGCAACTCCACTTTTCTTCATTACTCTTCTTCTTTTTTTCTCTTTATTATTATATTTGTATGTTCCTTTCTTCTCTGTCTCCTAAAGGAAAAAAGATGAGTGGGTTGTTTCGATCCAAATCTTGTGGATTCGTCGGAATCACTGAGTTCGGTCATGCGCCCCCGAGTCCTTTCTTCCACCAAGCCAAAACCGACGACTATGAAGCCAGTGACGAAGGGGAGGAAGAAGAAGAGTTTGAAGATGACGACGACGAAGAAGAAAATGGGTATGGTGGAAACCCCATTGCTACGACGCCGTTTCTAAGCCCCAAGTCGAGATTTGGCAGTAGTTTTAGTAGTAGTCAGGGTCAGGGTCAAAGTCGTGATTCAACGTCAAAAGACAGTAACCAGTTCCCTTTTCTTGACATTTTGGCGGCGTTGTTAAGGAAGTCGCTGGTCACGTGCAGCGTGGATACCGATGACGTGTCTTCCATGGATATTGGCTTGCCGACTGAAGTCAGACACGTCTCTCACGTGACCTTCGACCGCTTCAATGGTTTCCTCGGCTTGCCTACTGAGCTCCAGCATGATGTTCCCAGTGCCAGGTTTGGTTCTGAATTTTTTTAATTCAAACTTATGTTCAATTCAGTTTATTTGCATTTCTGATTTAGAAAGTTGTTCAATTGTCGAATTTATTAAGAAATTTATTAGCCTTTTCGCTCTTGCATGTACGTGTGATGTTAATTGGCAAATAAATTAGTAATTTTTCTTCAATTGCAGCTGTTTTTGGAGGTGTATCTGTATGTTTGATTGTTATGTCTGACTTAATTGAGTCGTTCTCTTGCTTGTCAAATATGAGATTTCATGTCTTTGATTAAAGCTGTAAGAGAAAGGGACATTCCAACTACTTTTGCCATGTTAGATGAGGAAGCTGTTGTTGTTCTGCAATAAATGCTTTTCGCAGAATATAGTAGTCTTTGGTTATGATGGAAATTCTAGGAGGGTAGTGCTTTCATTTCATCCATTAGGATGTGTGTGCTTTCCACCCTGCAAGTTTGATTATGATGCAAACAACTTGTACAGCAGAGGAGAATGCTAGCTGCATTTCTTTCGCTTAGAAGGCGAAAACCCAGGAATACTCTGTTGTGTGTGGAATCTCTAGATTTTTTTGGCGAATTTATGTTGTAACCTTTTTCTTGCATGAGTTTTTTCCTTGTTTGATATTTGTTATCTTATACTGAACATGCAAGATACATCTTTTTTATTGACAGTGCAAGTGTTTTTGGAGTTTCTGCCGAGTCAATGCAGTGTTCTTATGATGACCGAGGGAACAGTGTGCCAACTATTCTTCTTATGATGCAGAAACGTTTGTATGCAGAAGGAGGCCTTAAGGTTAAGTCTAAGCCTATGCTTTGGTTAATGAATAAACCGTGTTCTAAATGCTTGAGGTTTTGACAAATATTGGTTATGTTGATTGAAGGCTGAAGGGATATTCCGGATTAATGCTGAGAATAGTCAAGAAGAGTATGTCCGAGACAAGTTAAACAAATGTGTAGTACCACGTGGAATCGATGTCCATTGCTTGGCAGGTCTGATAAAGGTATACAAACTATATATCTTCTACATGCCAGAATATCAAGATTGTGTTTATCTTTTTCTTCCCATGATCTTGAGTAGACTTATTACTCATCTCAGGACTTATTCTTCGAATTGTCATTTTGCTATCATGCTCGACTGTTTTGATATTATATCTCAGTTGCTGCCTGTACTTGGAATCCTTTGTAGGCATGGCTTAGAGAACTTCCTAGTGGAGTACTCGATTCCCTCACACCGGAGCAGGTGATGCACTGCAACACCGAGGATGACTGCACTGAACTCATGAAGTTGCTTCCTCAAACAGAAGCTGCTCTCCTTGACTGGGCTATCAATTTGATGGCCGATGTTGTGCAGGATGAACAATACAACAAAATGAACGCACGAAACATTGCCATGGTTTTTGCGCCAAACATGACTCAGGTTTTCTTTTACTTTCAGCTCTTGCATTTTTAGTCTTTCTGGTCTTGGAAAACGTTAGGTGTCTGGCCGATTAATAGTGAGTCCTGTGACAAAATCATATAATTCTAGGGGAGAGATTCCTGGTGAGGTGAATTCATACTAGTTTAGTCAAACTCTAAATCAGATTATATCTCTATCTGGTCCAGATGGCTGATCCTCTGACAGCATTGATTCATGCTGTGCAAGTAATGAACTTCCTCAAGACACTGATCTTAAAGACACTTCGTGAAAGGGAGGAGTCAGCTGCCGAGGACAGGCTGCTGCCATCATATTCTCCTACCGGCATTATCGACATCCACTCTGCAACTGCGGACAGTGGGGTATTCAGTGAGCAAGTTCCTGGTGCAAGTCCATGTAAGGAAGCTTCTACTGCTAAGCTTGTGCGGGCTGCCACAATAAGTAGACTAGAATGTGTCCCCAAAGAGAAACTATGGATCTCTGGGAGAGGTGAGGGAGAAGAGGAATTCAAGTCCGTTTCAGGTAACAGCACGCCAAATGCATGTGAAATGGGGTCTGTTGAAAATGAAAGCAGAGGTGGGTACGATAATAAGGACCGACTAAGTTTAAGAAAAGGTGTACTGCGGTTATGCAGGCACCCGGTATTTCAGTTAAGTCGGCTAAGAAGACCCGGAATCTCAGGATTGTAAATACAAGAGGAGGTGGAGAAGCTTGTGTGTGATACATCACTACCATGTCCCAAAATGTTTATATGGTTCTTTTCGGCTGTTGAGCCAATTTCCGGTTGTGTATGCAAAATTTATAGTTTCTAGGATTTGTTTGGAAGTACTAACTGAAAGCTATAGATTAATGATTTCTCCCTTGATCTCCTTGTACTGTCTTCATGATGTGCAATAACAGTGTTCAAAATTTGTCATCAATAATTGGTTTGGTGTAGTGAGCATGGAGAACGTTCGGCCAAAGAGAATCAACAAATTTAAATATGTTTTGCTTCAAATCCGAACTGACATTCAATACTTAAGCTAATGACTAAAATAAAAGAACTGCTTGATAAAATACCGTAAAAATTTCAAATATCAGTTAGAATGTTCTGAAGTTTAGAGACCGATATAGAATCAATATACAGCTAAAAGTAAACCTTTTTCTCCTATATCCTGCCTTTTCTTTTTCTTGTCCATCTCGACCAACAATTATGATCTTTAATTATTGATTTTTGTTAACCATACTTTTGTTACATTCAAATAAACACTTAAGTTTTAATTAGGCTAGTTATCATAAATCAGGGACGAGTCAGAATTTGGGGTTGGGGGGCAAAACACAAATGTTTGAAAGTAAGGGACAAATTTATAAATAAATTAATTTTTAAAAATATTTAATGGGGGAAATGTGAAATTTTTTTCTTGGGGTGCCTAGTACTAATTATCAATTAATCTAGTGAGATGAGACATTAAATCTTTTAAGTAAAGTGAAATGTTCAAATTTTAACATTGTAAATAAAACAAATTAAGTAGAAAGTATTATTCTCGTACTAAATCTTTACAATTTTTTATTTAAATTAACTATCCAATTATATATATATATATATAAGACGGGTTCATTGAAAACCAAATTAATTGCAAGAGTTAGCGATTAAAAGCGGATGAGGGGACTACTTAACATGTATATTTGGTCGGTTGGTCAAGCTGTTTATTTTTATTTTTTATATTTCTTTAAATCATGAGTTCTAGATCCACTAAAAGCACTCATTCCTTCTACTAAAGTCTCACTTTCTCTTCTATTTTAAGTAGTATTACGATTAGAATTAAAATTTATCAATAGGAAGTAAATGAGTGGACAACGTCTCTCAAAGAATATGTTAGCGATTTCTATTCAATATATAAAGAGAATTTAGAGAAAAATAATAACCTTTTTCTATCCATTCAGAATATTCATTCCACTATTAAGATGGTATTTTTGTTGAGAATTTTAGACATTTAAAAACTTTAATTAAAGCTTTAAAGAATTTTATAGTTTTTAAAAGAATAGAAAATTATGATTCTTATAACAAAAATTATAATTTCAAAAGTAAATTGTGAATTTTTTATATTTTTCATTTTTAAAAATGTCCATTTTTTATGAAAACAAATGTCTAATTTTTTAGAATTATTGCTCGTGAATATTAGAAAAGCATCAAAATAAAACTTTAGATATAATTGAGGGGTAAATGAGATACTACCATTGAGTTAACAAGTCATGTCATCTCCTTAAAGGCAAAATAATCAAAATGTAGCTTTTCAATAATTTTAGTATAAACTTTATCGGAGGTCCCTTTTGTTTGGGCCATGTTTTACTTTGGTCACTCGTTTTAAAAAAAATATTATTCTTACCATTTATGTTTTTGATCTATTTTATTTTGGTCATTGTGCCGTTAACACTCGTTTTTTTTTGATAATGTGGCATGTTAGTCAAAAAGGTTAATTTCTAATTTGCCACCTTCTCTCTAAATCCTTTCCACCTTCTATACACTCTTTAATCTTTTCTTAGGCTTCTACATCCCAAGACCGGTATGCATGTTAACTTCTTTTGCAAGCAAATTATGTGTATGAATAGTCCCAACAATGCATGATGATCGAAATTCATTCATTTTCTCTGAAATTTCAGAGAATCCCTCCACGGTGGATATGGTATTACTGGATATGTCCAATGGCGTGGACAATGTACGGATTGATTACCTCGCAGTGTGGAGATGATGAACGCACCATTAAAGTACCAGGGATGGACCCGGATCCCACTATTAAATGGTACTTAGAACACCATTTCGGGTATCACTATGATTTCATAGGGGTAGTCGATGCGGTCTTGATTGCTTTCCCAGTGATTCTTTGCGTTCATGTTCAGGTTATGCATCAAGGTACTGAACTTCCAAGTTAGATAGAGGCAAATCTCTACGCAGCGAATTCCTCACCTTTCAGCATGTTTATGTGGTAGCTAGCTCAAGAGTGTTATGCCAAAACTACTCTACAAATACGTACCATCTTTAAAATATAAATATGATGGAAAATGTATGAAATGTTGATTGTATTTTTCCAGTAGTAGATGCTATTTCTAAATGAAGGATCGTATATTTTTTTTACATTCGGGGTGGATATATTTACCAATGATTATGTCAGGATATGATTTCCTGTAAGGTTCCCAAATAATCTGCAGAAATAGAATTTAGAAGAACAGAAAATAGAAGATAGGATTTAAGAGTGGTAGAAGGATTTAGAGAGAGAGAAAGAAAGAAGAAAAGTATTTTGTTTAGACAGAAAATGATTTAAGAATGGTAGAAAGATATAGAGAGAAGGTGGCCGGAGTAGTAATATCGTGGGATTGTGGGATAAAAGTGAGATTAAAAGAGTTTAAGGGTTAAATTAATATTTTGTTTAAAGTTCAGGGGTCAAATCAAAAATTAATCTTTTTAATTAACATGTCACATCATCAAACTAACGAGTGTTAACGACATAGTGACCAAAATAAAATAAATCGAAAAAGTAAGTGGTGAGAATAACCTTTCTTCAAAATGGGTGACCAAAATAAAATACGGCCCAAACAAAAGGGACTTCCGATTAAGTTTACCCTTAATTTTAATAATCATTTTGTAACTTCCAAAAATGTACTAGAGAAAATGATAAGAAAATTACATTATATGGACTATTGAATACTTCTCATAAAATTAATTACCCTTTAAATGTAAAGTATTTTATCAACAATCTCTCGAGCAAGTGGTTAAAATTTTTTGTTGACACCCTCCTCTCTTCCTTAAGTTGTGGGCTCGAAACTTATTAGGAGTAAATTCTATTTCCCCTCCTCGTAAATAAAAATAGTTTAAAAAAAAAAAGTATTTTAATAATTTTGTAATTGAATTAACCCTAATTAGTTAATTAATTTGCAACTCCGACTAACAATAGTGAGAAAGAAAATTGTGAAGTACGGAGAAAAAGAATTGAGCATTGAGATAGTGACAGAAATTATCTGCTCCTCTTTTGTATTTTTTTTTATCAGATTATAAGTTTAATTTTAAATTTTAAATCTTAAATTTTAAAAAGTACACTTTACATTTTATACTTTAAAATTTAACTTTAAATTTTAATTTTAAACTCTAAATTTAATTTTTAATAATAAGATATAAGTCGGAGCACCGAAAAGTGTTAAAGATTTTTACTCTTGGTATAGATTGCAATTTGCAACTAAAAGATAATGTATTAATTGCAAACACCATTCGTGAAGACAGTGAAAGGAGGGAGGGCTGGGAGGCCTTTAGCCTAAGCACGAGGAGACTTGTCTTCACTTTCTTGATATTTCAAGAACGTACATTTCTGTTCGCCTATACCATCTTTTTTTACTACAATATTGCCAGGGCATATAAGTAACTTCCTTGGTGTCATTTAAAAGGAAAATGGCATAATTGTTTAATAAACCTCTCCATTTATTTCTTTGTAAATGAAACATTTTATTTCGGTTTATCTATGTCCAATTCTCATGCACCATAGTTCAAATTTAACCCGATAAATCAATATACCTTATTAAACCATCTAGTTCGTGATTTGGAGTAATACTTACTCATTGTTTCAAAAATTTAGATCATTATAAATTATTTTTATACCTTAAAATAAATGATTAATATAAAGATAAGTGTTCAAATTATATATTTTTTAACTTTAAGTGTTTAATTTTTTTATTATATAAAAATAAGTGTTTAACGTTTTATTTTGTTAATTTTATGGGCCTCGTAGTGAACTGGTGTTAAAAAAATCCTTTTACCAATTGAAATTTGACACGTGGTAGGTTTTAATTTTTAATTAATTTGACACGAGATTCATTACCAGGAACCACCCGAAACTTACTTTGCAAAGTTCAAGAGAAACTGGGCATTGCATTTTGGTTTCCTTTTCTTGATCTATGTTTTCATGGTTTCTTCTTCGGTTGTGTTGCTTTGTTTTTTGGTGCTGGTTGGGTCATCACTGATTTGAATCATTTTTGTTTTCCCAGTGTTCTTTAATAGGAAGAATCTATTAATTTATGTGTATATCTTGGGTTTATTGAGTCTCAATATTCAATTAAAAAGGGGGAAAAAAACCTTGATAATTCTTGCTTTATTGTGAATCCCCCCCCCCTCCATTGTTGACTGAGTTATGCTTTTGATGAAAAGTTTAATCTTTAATGATGAAGGTAACAGGTGGGGTGTGCTTTTGTAGCAGCAAGCATTCCTTTAGTTTTGGGGTGTTGTACGTTAGGAATTATGGAGGGAAATCTATTTTTTATAGCTTTTGATGCGGGGTTAGTTTGTGAACAAGGCAAACCAAGAAATAATCAGCCAGCAATCTTTAATCTTGTTGTGGTTTGCAACCTCTTCATAATTAGGATCAAATTAATAAAATAAATAATTAATATAAATCAAATATATAATTATACAAATTTTTATTAACAATTATGCCATTTTAAATCTTAAAAGGCTAGTGATTAGAATAAGTGTAATTAAATAAATAAATAATCGGATATTAAGTTTTTATAGCTCAATAATTAAAACAAGTCAAACTCAATAATTGAATCATCACCTAAATAATTTACCTAAAAAATGCCCCGAAGTTCTGTCTTGTTTCTTTATGCAATAAAATGCCGAAGCTGTCCCCATACCCAACTGGCTACAAAGGACAGTGATGTGGCAGTAAACGACAAAATGAACATTCAGCCTTATGTCAATCAAACTCTGCATGCAATGCTATGTCCTTGTGTACAATAAAATCATGCACCTCATCCCGAATGAACGAAGAAGATGATTTGATGCACGTTTTTAAGGCTCCTTTCAAGATTGATGCTGAAAAGTAGGGTCGGATGAAGAAACTGGTTTGGGGAGAAGCTAAAAGCTTCTCTAAAAGTAACGTTTGGAGATTAAATTTCGCTTAAAAACCAAGTGTAAAGATAAAAGAAGCAGAGCATTTGGAGAAGCTTCTCTAAAAATTTGGTGAAGAAACAACGCCGTACAGAGCCTAAGAATCATAACTAATCAATCTTACCATCCCACTATTTATTTCCATGGTAATTCCCAAAAAACAAATTAGGCTAATTAGTTGGCTTAAGTATATATATGTTTTAACTTTTAAGGTAGGGTTTATCCTTAATGACTCCTACTTCCAAAAACCATTCCCACGCTATGCATTCTAATCAATGGGATTAGTATTTAATTGTTTTTTAATTTTTTGACAATAATTTAATTGTTTTTTTTAAATGTAACGCTGGATGATTTTATTGCTCAATACCATACAAAACCGAAAATAAAAAATGCCTCGTTAAAAAATTTCATTAAACTTAGACGAAAGAAAAAAGTGTCAAGTGGAAGACGGATACAACCAAATATAATACGGGAGCATACCCTTCTATAACCATCTGAACCCGCAAACCTTCAAAAGAAATGGCAGCTCCCCAGCTCCCCAGCACCCTAAGCACACACGTCCCACCTTAAAGCCAATACCACACAACCACCCAATCCATATAACGACCAAGATTTGGTTAACATCCACCAAAGTACTCACCTGGATCCACTCCACCCATAGTACAGTGAGTTTAACCCTTCATGGTCTCCTCACAGAATGGACAAGATCCACTCGTCTATTGATGCCTTCCTTTGCTAAAAGATCAGCAACATTATTCTCCTCTCTTCCAATAAGATTTAAGGTTCCCCACAACCAATTAAAGCCTCCTTGCAAGATTCGAAAAGCTCTCTAAATACATCGGATTCAGTAACCATTGAATCGCATTGCTACAATCTGATTCAAAAACGATTTCTATGTTTGATTTCCAAATCGAATCTGAATATAACCTCCAAGCCTCTTTAATTGCTAACACTTCCGCTGTGAAAGGGTCCGACCATCCAATAGACTTCGAAAATTGAATCAGAATTTTACCATTGTGATCTCTAAGTACTTCACCAATACCAGACGGCCCATAGCTTCCCAACGTAGCACCATCTGAGTTGAATTTTAAACTACCCCTAATGGGAGGTGACCACGAACCACAACGGACATGAGGGACTTGAGAACTTGGTACGGACCAAATCCTCGGATTAAGGATGAAATCATTGATTGAGAATGATAAATCCGACCACTTCGCGCTACTCCACCACCCTAACCTAAGCCAAATGATGTCAAGCACCATGCCTTCCTCCCAACCGCTCCCTTTTGAATACAATTTCGTTTCTAAATTTCCAAAAAGTCAACACTATTGCGAAGAAAGCCATGTTCCAAAGGGGTTCAATCCTCCTCAAAGGACATCAACCCAACCAGGACTCAAAAAATCTCCACCCATTTTCTGAGAGTGCTAATTGAATCCCCCAGGAATCACACCGCCGACCTCAAATCTTCCACGAGAACACACAGGAGAAAAATAGATGCTCGACCGTCTCCTCCTTTAAATTACATATTAGGCACAAAATCTCGTTAACGGTACGCCCCTTTTCCGCATTTAAAATTTTGTGGGAATCCGATTCTGCAACAATTTTCACACAAAATGTTCAATATTGTTAGGAACCAATCCCGACCAGACTAGTTTTCATCTACCATTTTCATTCTGATTTTCTCCCTTTACCAGATTAACAAAATCATTTGTCGAGTAGAGCCCAGATAAGCCTTTCGCCTACCTTAAGCTGTCCAAGGGTAGAAGGCCCAACTTGCACTCATCCAAAGTTTTCAAGAAAGCCTCCCAAACCTCTAAACAATGTTCTTCTTAACTGAATTTGCCACTGCCAACTGCCTTCCACCCAATGCCCGAAATCTACTACTTTCCCAACTTTCTTCACCGTCAAAGTATAAATTTTCAAAAATAAATCTTTCAGACTCGTGTTATTTACCCATTTATCGGCCAGAAGTTGTCTATCCCTCACCCTAAGTTGTACATTAGCAACAAACGGATCAGAGGCAGCTTTAGAAGGACTAAGGGGCTGATAATGTCCTTCTACAACTAAAATTTATTTCGGGCCGAAACATTTGAAGGCAAAATACAATTTAATTGTTTTTTAATTAGTAAAGCAATCAGGCCTTTAATAATTTACTTTAAGACAAATATATAATTTAATACTATTTTAAAATGAAACTTAATGCATCATATGGTACATGATTTTAACAGTTGCTTAACTCTGAGTAATACTAGTGATGTGACGTACATGTACCTCTTTTTTCTAATAATTTATTTTTATGAATATTTTATATCTTTTGATGTGATGCCCGTAACATCATTAATTATAATTAGTGTACACTCACGCAGATCTGCATCTTGGCTCAAAGCTCAAGTATTTTTTCTGCAACATGATTAAATGGATTGAGATTCGGTTAATTCTTTAAGAGACGAAAATGTATCAACAGGTCAGGTTACCCTGTAAACCTGAAATTTACTACTTTTAAATATAATTTATATAAAAATAAGGTTTTGGTATATACAGCTCTTTAGTTGTGTGTAAGAATTATTTGATTTTAATCATTAATTGTTATTTTATTTTTTAATGAAATTTATTTGAATGTAATTAATTACATTCTTAAAAAAATTAAACATCATTAATTCATGGTGTTTAATGTAATTAATAATCATGTAAAAGGGTCTAGTTGCTTAGGGTTTATGATTTATAATTTTAGAGTTTATTGTTTTAAGGTCTTAGTGATGTATGGTTTTTAGGGTTTAGAGTTTATAGTTTTATAGTTTAAGATTTATTGTTTGGGGTTTAAGGTTTATGATTATATATATATAATATCCTTCTTTACTTTTTCAAAAAAAAAAATATCTTGTTGACGGCTGCTACTGCTATATACAAGCAAAGGCATCAGTTGAGTTTGGCTGGCATTGCGGCACCTGGGCAGTGGCGTTTATCAAAGGAGAGGTGGTTAAAAATAAATTCGGATGGAGCGCGGCGATCTTTAGACGGGTTCGCGTCTTGGGGTGAGGTTGCTCAAGATCACTTAGGGAGTTAGATTTTTGACTAGGTGAAGTTTATCGGTATTTGTTCGGCACTTGAGGCTGAACTTTGGAGTGCTTATTTGGGTCTGTTGAAGCTTGGAAACGTGATTTTCGCCAAGTTATTCTTGAGGTGGATAACTTAGATGCAATGTTGATCCTACGGAACGATGTGAGGTCGATTGGACGATGTTCTATTATGTGGCATTTGTTGGATTTGAGCAAGCGTAGTTGGGTTGCTCGTTTGAATCAAATTCCAAGAGAGAGTAACATGTTAGAACCAAATTATAAATTAATATGAAACATAAACCCAAGATCTATCATGTCAAATCATCAAGAAAAATAAAGTGACTAAACTAAATGCGGAAGCGTACTTGAATTAATCGATAAATTAAAAACCTTGAATCTTCATGTTGAAATCCCAAATCTTTGGTATTGATCTTCCAAGAAGATAGGTTATCTCTTGACGTAAAACTCTCTGACGGGAAAGGAAAGAAAAACAAGTTACCATATTTCTTGGGGACCACTACCTCTTTATATAGTTGATTATTAAATCAACTATTAAATATTTATAACTCTACCCCTCATTGAATTATAAATATATCTTATGGTATCTACACTTTTATTTCTATGACACTTTAATACCTATGACACGCCTAACATAATTGGTCACTTAATTTTGTGTCATACTTTATAATAGCATCATATATTTTACATATGTGCCCACAATTACGGGTTTTATTCCAACAATCTCCCACTTGGGCAACAAATGTTTCATGAAAAATGTATAACCTTATGAGCTCAAAAAATTGCTATTATATAATAGGTATTCTATAATAATATCGTCCATCAACTATACTCATATAAGATCAAAGCTGCCTTTGTCTATCAATCATGACTAGACCCATCAATGGTCACATATACAAATATAGTCAAATGACATAGATCAATCATGGATGCATAGTATGGAAAATTACATGAAATGTGAACCGTACATGTCTATTTCCAACTGATCCTCATAAACCTTAGTGAGATCAAACTTTACTGAATTTAGAGTGTGCATAAACCAAATGAACTTTATTTCTGCAGAAAATAATCTTAAAATAACTTTAAACTGAAGTAACCGAAATTGTGTCTAAACCAAATGAGCATTTTCAAAATTACAAACTCCCACTAAAACTGAATATACTTAATAACATTACACCCGCATGAGTAGTGTGCTCATGAAAGACCTAAAGTGACATTTTTTTAATAAGTGCGCAATTATAGAGTTGTACCAACATGCTCTATAGACACACCACCACTCTGAATTTTCTTTAACAACTAGGAACTTAATATTTATATGCTTCAAATTTGAAGTGTTCCTATTGTTTATAGAATAAATGAATGCATATTTATTGTCAAAAAATAACTGAAATGGTCTTTCTATTCAATCTATAATTAGCAGCCCATGTGACAAAATTCTTTTGCATCAATATTCTATTAGAATCGAAGTCTGTAAACATGATGATCTCTAACTTACTAGAACTCTGATATGTGAGCATGTAATTTTTGTTCTCCAAATATATCTCATAACTCTATCGGGTGCTATCCAATAGTCCATACTAGATTTTCTTAAATATCTGTCTAACATTCTAACAATGTACGCAATATCCGAACGCATACATACTTGAACATAAATTAGATTCTCAATAGCTTATGCATACGGAATCATTTATATTTTCTAAATTTCAAGGTTACTTTAAGGCATTGAGTAAGACAAAATTTGTCTTCTTTAGCAATACGAGTATCACTTGGTTTACTCCCACTAAACTTGTAATACATACAATTGTCAACCAAATTTATCTCAAGACCGAATGAGATAATTAATATGAAATTTATAATTTCATTTATGAGAGTCCTACTTAAGCTCATAGATGAATTTCTTTAATTTACATATCATTGATATTGTATCTAAGACACAACTCTATGATTGTACCATATAAATAGTTTTTTCAATGTCTCCATTGAAAAACAAGCTTAACATCTATCTAATGTAACTTAAGACTAAAACGAGCAACAAGTGTAAGAATTATCTTGAAAGAGTCTTTCAATGAAACTTGAGAGAGTATCTACAAAACCAGTCTTTTTTAGAGTATATCCATTTACAACAAGTGTAAGAATTATCTATACATACAAGACGTGCTTGATACTTATCCACATTATCATTTCCATCTTTTATGGTTTTAAATATCCATTTACAACCAATTGGTTTGCACCTTAAGGTAATGAGACAAGTTCCTAAACTTTATTGTCTTGCATAAAATTATACTCTTTTTGAATGACATCAATCCACTTTTGAGAGTTAGAACTTTTTGTGGTTTGATGAAAAATGATTAGGTCATTTTCTATCATTCCATTGTTACCTTATTTTCTTGAATAAATACAATATAATAACCCGAAATAGTATTTCATCTTCCTCTCGTGGACCTCTTTAATGACACTTATTTTATAAGGTTGTTGAGTTTGCTCTTCTGAAACAATTACCTTATCTTGAATTAGAGTTACTCAACGTTGTCTTGTTGAGGTATTTTATTCACTTCTTGATTAATGATAGGTGTGAAAACCTAAACATCGTCAAAAGTGATAGTAGGAATTAAATTATAATATAATTCCTCCTCAATAGCAATGTATCTAACATTACTTCTCCCTCCAAACTCAACATCCTAAAAAAGTTATAAATCTCTCCTTAAAATAATCTTAATTGTGGGATCATAAAATTTACAGCCCATGGATCACTCAAAATAACCGAAGTAGTTGCTCGCTTTTGAAGTTCAATTACTTCATATGTGTCATAACTTGTTACAAAAGAAATCAGCCATTTGTAACTTATTGTTATTTCTTTTGAGTTGGACCTTAGCAACTTTATTCTAATATTTTTAGTGCCCTTATTCTTAAAGACACTAACTAAATAAGCACTGACCAAATGATTATTTTACACTTATAATGCTTCAACCTTTTTTCCTCTTGAACACAATGAGAAATGAGCCCTAATAGAGTCCATCTCTCCCTTTGACAATTGTAACTTGAATTGGTTAAATTGTATAGGAAGCAGTGCCAAAATCATAAGAACAAACAATTGTTAGAGAGTTTGATCTTATGTGTCTTAGATTTTGAAGCAATATTAAGAATTTTCATAATATACTCCCTCACATTTCCTTGACCTTTATATTTCATAGACATCAAAGACGGTAAAGTGATGTCATCTTAACCTTAATGTTTTGGGTAAAACATTTCTTAATTTCGTCAAGGAAACCCTTAGTATGAATAATCTATTTAGATTTGTGCTCCTAAAGACATAAAATGTTGTTCTTTATGATCATAAGGTTCATACGATTTGAACGACCTCACCTCTCAAAATACCTTTTATGGGTGCTTACCACAATGAGAGGTGCAAGTTGTTCTTTCCTTAGTGCAAAGTCTATGTTCATACAACCAAATATCATAGGTAAGTGTCTTTTATATTCCTTGAAATTAGTTTCACTAAACTTGAGTGTAGAATGTATATTAAAAAATATTGTGACAGACAAAGATAAATTAACTAAATATAGAATAAAAATAAATAAAATATAATAAAAACATGCTCACAATAATATTCATAAGTAAACAATAAATTCAAAATAATGGCTAGTTCCCCTCAAGATACCAAGCACAACATTAATATCAAGTCTTTGGACAGTAATATTAACTATAAGCGGTACACTTGTTGTAGCAATCAAACATTGACAATAAACTATGTCAAACAATAGATTAATCTTTGGAGTAACGTATTGCTCACATAAAATACCTTATAATTGTCACACATTTATTGCCACAGTTGTTGTTATAATTCTGTCAAATATTAATTTTCCTTTGAGCCAGTTAATAAACGCATGAATTACAAAAACCCATAATCATCTTGATATTTTAAATAAATTAATCTACACAAAAACGGTTATGTTTCAACCAATCCATTAAAATATTAGACATCCGAAGCCAAAATATGAATTTATTTGTTCCAAAATATTTTCCTTAATTTTATCTTTCAATTAAATTAAAAGATAACCAAAATAATAATAAATTTGAATAAAGGTAAACCTCATATCAAGATACCGGACACTCCATTAATATTTCATCTTTGGATAAAAGATTAACTTGCAAGTGATATCTTGGTATAGTAATCAAACATTGATAATAAGAACATGTCAAACAGAAATCTTCCTTTGGGCCGATTGATTGCTCACATATAAAACTGAATAATTATCACATGTTTATTACCACAATTGCATATGCAATAATGTTAATTATTAACCTTCCTTTAGGCCGATTAATACTAACATAATCTGACTTACATGCACAAAACCTTCTATACTTTAAAATAAAATAATTTCCACAATAGAAGTCACTTTGGTGACTTAATGTTTCAATTAATTTATCTCAAAATATATAATATAAATATACCGATATCCAAATTTAAAATTTTGTAACAGCCGAAACTGAAATTTCTAATAACACTTAAGTTTTTCGAAATAACCTAAAATAAGTTTGTCTGAATGGGACTTTCAAAAATCGAAAAACTGAAATCTTTGATTGTCTCTTTAAAATTCCTTAAACATGCATTTACAAAATTTTCACCGTAAAGGTAAAGGCAAGATTTATAAATCATAAACTAAATGCATTCAATCCTTACTTCATAAATCACCTAGAAATTGAATTCAAGATAACCAAATATATAATCAGAAGTCAGAATCAAAGTATCATGCTAATGAATTCAATTAATGATCAAATGAAGCTTTAATATAAGTATATGTTTTTTCCAAAGACCAAAACCAAATGTAACAATCCAAGCATGAATTATTAGAGATAACTCGAATATAAAGTTTCGAAAACTAACCTGATTGTAAAGTTTTTAAGTCATGGTAAATATACCACGACAAAATCCATAGAACCTGAATATATCTTAGAATACCAAAATCAATCTATCGTAGAAGTTTAGATCAAAAGAAAAAATATTGACCTTTAAATTGTAAATTAACTTTACCGTATGCATAAATCAAAGCAATGCGTAAATACATAAAACTTTGACAATTGCTAAATAACAATTGATAAACCTAAGTAATACGTTGATTATGATTGAAACATAATATCTGATAATGAGTGCAATCATACAAATAGTAGTAAACCATAAATTTACTGAAATATGATCAAATTAAAGATAACATGAAATCTTAATGTAATCATAATAACCTAACAATCAAAATTAAAATTTTGATTAAACCGAATTAAACATATAATTTAAATCATATATACTTCAATTGAAGCTAAGACTTCACTCGTGCTTTTTTAAATTAACCAAGAATAAAATAGTCCAAATAATCAAATTAGAAACTGGAAGACCCAAATCACTAAGTGTTCCTAAAAGAAACCTTAAACATGCAACCACCATAATTTTACAGTGAAATTTAAAACTGTAATTAATCGGTAATTACAAAGTGATGTAAATCATAAGATTTGATAAGCTTAATCAATTCATGACATGGTGCAAATTATAAGCTTTGAAATTAAGGGGATTTACAATTGTATGACTCAAATTCAATATTCATAGTAAATCCAAAATTCAGTACAATAAAAACTTAAACATGAATACTGACCGCAATAAACATTATTTCTCAAAGCCAATAACATGCATTCAATTATTTTTACCTTATTCCACCGACAATGTTCTTAATCGGGAAATAAAAATTGAATAGAACACTCGAATTAAACATCACTAAAAGTGTGATGTTTTATAATTCAAAATCGCACAAATATATACGATAAAACACTATAATATTAAATTCATAATTAATCAAAACCTAAAACTTCAATATAAATCCGAATCAATAAAACTTTAAAACCAATGTAAACTTAGTTCATTGTCAATGATTCAACATGACGAGGCACTGGTGCCACTTGTTAGAACCAAATTATAAATTAATATGAAACATAAACCCAAGATCTATCATGTCAAATCATCAAGAACAATAAACTGATTAAACTGAATGCGGAAGCGTACCTGAATTAATCGATAGATTGAAAACCTTGAATCTTCATGTTGAAATCTCAAATCTTTGGTATTGATCTTCCAAGAAGATAGGTTATCTCTTGACGTAAAACTCTCTGATGGGGAAGAAGAGAAAAACAAGTTAACCTATTTCTTGGGGACCACTACCTTTTTATATAGTTAGTTATTAAATCAACTATTAAATATTTATAACTCTGCCCCTCATTGAATTATAAATATATCTTATGGTATTTACACTTTTATTTTTCATGACACTTTAGTACCTATGACGCGCCTAACATAATTGGTCACTAAATTTTGTGTCATACTTTATAATAGCATCGTACATTTTACATATGTGCCCACAATTACGGATTTCAATCCAACATAATATGGTTATGAATGGTCTTGCTAAGCTTGTGACGTCGGATAATTTGGAGGTGATGTATTTCACTTATCCGCCTAGTTCTTTACTACATTTGGTGCATGGCGACTTAGGTTCTTAGGGGCTTGAGGCGCCTTTAGGTCATGTTTTTAGGTTGTTTATTTTTGGTATTATCTTTCGGTTTTTTATAGCTTTTGCAATTACTATCGTATGTACTTTTTTTCTATTTAGATTTAAAAAAAATTTAACCAAACATGCGGTGAAAGTACTCTTTTCATCTAAACAAAAAATATCCTTTCTTTTGTTAGTAATACCAACGTGCTATTTTTATTTTTTACGATGTGAACATATATTGTGAATCTGTGATAATTGACATCGTTTGTGCGTATCTTATAAGCACTTTATAAGATTCTAACAATTATGTAATAAAAGATAATACTCAAAAGTTAGTTATTTTAAACGTTTTTTAATAAAGCAAAACTGGGTAATTATTTTTAGGTTTAAATATGATAAAGAGATCATCTATTATTTTAAAATTTAAAAGATAAGTCTCTATATTTCAATTCTCCGTCATTGCTTCATTGTGTTTTTTTATATAAAAAATGATTTTTCTAAATATTGTTTAATTTTACAATTAATTGTTTTTAATATTCTGATTTGATTGCATGGTAATATTTATTCTTTAATCTTAGCTCTTTGAAAATGCTCACACATCATGCAGGCAAGCTGTCTGATTTCGAGTTTTTAGAGATAACTGATAGGCCAACTATGAACGATACAATTAAAAAGAAATAAGTGAAAGGACTTCAAATTCAAATAAGAAATAGTACATGAATTCAAAAATTAAAATTTAGCTTTAAAAATGATTTTTCTAAATATTGTTTAATTTTAAAATTAATTATTTTTAATATTCTGATTTAATTACATAATAATATTTATTCTTTAATCTTAATTTTTTGAAAATGCACACAATTGTATTGAGTTACACATCATGTGCAGATTGATCGTTTATCTAAAAGAATTGGGGGAGTAAAATTTATGCAGTCAAGATCGAGTCCTACTAACCTGGTCGATGGCCTAGCAAACGAAGGTGCAAAGAGAGCTCTTTGTTTTAAAGCATGGTGGTAGCTCCTTGGATTTTTCTTGCTACTGGTGGAACCAGGAATTGAGTCTAGACGTGGTGCCTTAGTCTTTGTTGTGGGTTGCAGTTGTGCGATTATTTCGGCTATGACTCTATTTTGCTTGGATGACCCGAAACCCTTCAAAGTGAAATTATTTCTTTGTTTCAAAATGAGAACAGGTTCTGTCGAGTTGTCCTTTAAATCTCCAAAGCAGAAAGTTGTAACATTTTGCTCCTTAATAATGAACTGATATGGTGAGAATAAATCTCCATGGTGATCAGTCCGATGCTATTCTGTTGATGTGAGCTGTCCGAAACAAAATAATGTCCAGAAAAAGTTGGGGTTGCTTGCTTACCATGTTTTTCTTTTTCTTCTCATTAAGGGCTGCAAATCTGAAAGCGAAATTGCTGAACTCATTCTTTTCTGTTGCCCAATTATATTTATTAATTTGTAATTTATAAATAATGTATGCGCTTCGTTTTCACGATTACAGGGCAAGTGGATTTTTTTTTGAGAAAGTGGAATCCAAATTTTTTATATTCATAACTTCAAACATAGTACATATAGCATAATATAGGTAGGTTTCTTGTTTGATTATATACATTTTATAATTCTTATTATTGTATTAGAGTACAATACAACATATATGTTCGATTTTAAAATGAATAAATTTATGTACTCATGTAGGCTAAAGTGCTAGAACCTGAATTCTACCTTGTCACCCTTTATTACCATTAAGATCACTTCTCGTGTTCATTTGATTATATATTCTATTTTAGATTTTTTAGTAGTTTAAAGATGATTACAAAGTAGTATTTGTTTATACATATTCTATTTTAGTTACATTCTTTTTATTGTTAGTATGTAATACTTCTAATGAATTACATGATGTATAAATAATATAAAATTTATCTTTTCTTGATATAGTACATGCTCATTTTATGATTCATATTCGAGATTCGTGATTCGTGATTTTCTCTCCTAACAATGTCATCTCTGAGCTCCAAACATTAGTTCTCTCCTTTGAAATGCAATGTGTCTTGTCATTGCATCCAACACTTGTTGGTTGAATAACATTTTATCAATAAATAATAATATTGTATTCGCAAACCATGTACCAGAAACAATAATTTAAAAATTCTTTTGAATAGTCTAAAGGTAATTAGAATGTATATATGTTTATACTTTTTAACCATTTGATAATGCATATACACCTTACAGACAAAGTTGGTTGAACCCGAGTCTCCTATAATAAATATCATAATCTGTGTTTGTTTCTAATCAAATATATATTTTTGAATAGTCTAAAGGTGATTACAAGGTAGTATATGTTCATACATGTAACACCCCCTTCCCGGTCTGGTAGGGATCCGGGTCGGATAGTGTTATCGAAAGACTAATCGAAGGTTCAGAAAAAGTTTTAGAGTTCAAAACCTAATCTAAGTATCATATTGATTATTCTTAAGACTTATTCACTTTGTTTGTTACTAAACTTAATCGGAGTTTGGGTCAATTTTAAACTTTTCTTAACCTTAGGGATTAAATTGTGAATTTTTACCAGTTATTGATTTTAATCCGATTTCGTATCACCAATTGAAATTAAACTCTCCAACTATTGATCTAAGGGTTTTATTATTAGAACCTATCGAATTACTAAGCCAATTAAACCAATTTGAGACTTTTTACAAAAATCGGTTTTGCGACTTAACTAAATTTACCAAATTTTACCAATACACTTATAAACCAGGTTCCTATTGGTATGTCAAATTTTAGGGCGTTTGAAATCCATTTACCAAGTTTTCACCTTAGGCTCATTTTAGGCACTTTTTAACCTATTCAATTCTAGCCATTATAAGCATACAACAAAACAACGTTACTAAGTCATCATAAAACCATAGAGGGGCTTATACAAAGCTAGTTGGACCATATGCCACTTTACTATGAGTTTATAGCAAAAGGTAACATACATATATGGCAGGGACGTGACTTGCAACCGCAACAACACGATCAAGGCTCGAAATTGTTCAAGGTCCTGAAAATGCATGTGACACACATGTTAGGCTTACATAGCCTAGTAAGGTAGTTATAACAATTACAATGAATGATTAATATTATGAAATGCATGATAATCAAATATACAAGTAATCATATTATACTATGCACAATTCATGCTTATTACACATATTCTCATGCTTTCATATTCACATATTACATGTCACATAGTCATATCATAATCATATTGTCATAGCACAATTCATAGGTACATATCACATTAGGTACCATTGGATACACGGATTCCTTTGTACACCAACACATATAACAGATAGTGGGCCGTAGCCCTTGAGCTGTAGCTCCGAAGATATATCCCTTACATAGCCGACCTTATTTCCCCCACATATAGGCCGTAGTCCTTCCTTACTTAACCGAGCTCAATATCCTATGGCATGCCAATTGTATCCAATGTCCATAATTACACAAATTCACATAACCCATATATATATTTTTTAAGTCATATCATATCAAAGATCAAACTGAGCCTTAGCTCCACATCATGTAACATTTCATATCATTTTCATATATCACATACGTGTAGCATATCATAGTCATGTTTGCACACATCAAAGTAATACAAGGCACTTACCAGATTGCCAATCAAAATCGACATAGTTGCTCTACGTGAGCCCTTAAACAAATACAAACATAATCACAAAATAATGCAACGAGATGACACCGAGCCTATCCCTTGACACAACTATACCCACCTCGACAACCCAATATTTTAAGACTCTCAAATAGCAGCACCTTTATCCTTGGCTTTCAGAAGAGATGACGGTTGTTTTTTATCAACCCCCAATCGATAGTGAGGATTCGAATTGTCGAATCGGAAAGCTCGAGCTTACCACCTTATCACTGAATCATTTTTTTGTTCTCTATTTTCTCTATATCTTGCGCACATTTCCCCATATTTATACACTACACGGCCGACTCCCCCATTTGTTCTCTTCAATCTCCACGTAGAGAATGGGCCTTAGGCTTGAGCCACGTGGTGGGAAACATGCCACCTTGGCTCATGTTGCGCCATGTTTCCCCAAACATGGGGAATTCACGGCAATTCTCTTCAACTGAAGGAATTTGCCGTGGGTCCCTCTAGTCACAGAATTTATATTTTTTTTACTAATAATAGTAAACTGATACAGTTAGCCCGAATAACCTTTATTGCTTCAAATTAGGTACAAAATCAAGCTAATTATATAACTGGTACAAAATATTCGATCACCGGGACCTAATCTCGACTAGACCAATTTTCGGGGTGTGACAACTCTCTCCCCCTTAAGAAAATTCATCCTCAAATTTTTGCTTCAGGTGAACAGATGAGGATACTGTTTTTGCATAGTCTCCTCAGGTTCCCATGTTGCCTCTTCAATGTAATGACTTCGCCACAAAACTTTCACTAAGGGCACAATCTTGTTACGAAGCCGTTTAACTTCTCGTGCGAGGATCTGAACAGGTTCTTCCTCGTATGTCAGATTAGATTGAATCTCTATAGATTCTGATTCAATCACATGGGAAGGATCTGACAGGTACTTCCATAGCATAGATACATGAAAGACGTTGTGAATCTGACTTAACTCCTTGGGGAGAACTAATTGGTAGGCAACAGGTCCAACCTTTTCAATCACCTCGAATGGACCAATAAAGCAAAGACTTAGCTTTCATTTCTTTTTGAGATGAAGAATCTTCTTCCACAGAGATACTTTGAGGAAGGCCTTCTCACCAACCTCGTACTGAATATCTCTCATGCCCAGATCGGCATAGGACTTGTATCGGTCAAAGGCAGCCTTAATTCGATCACGGATAATGGTTTTCATTTCTTCAGTTTCCCAAAGTAAGTCAGGACCTAGCATTTTGCATTTACAGAGTTTAGTCCAACAAAGAGGAGTTCTACACCTCCTTCTATAGAGAGCTTCATACGGAGCCATTTGAATTGAAGCCTGGTAACTGTTGTTGTAAGGAAACTCGACCAAGGGTAGGGATTTCTCCCACGTATTCCCAAAGTCAATGACATAGGCTCGGAGCATATCTTCTAGAATCTACAAGGAAGAATCATGATTGGTACAAATACTTATTCATTTAACTTAGAGAAGGGTTTAGAGTTACATGAATAACTCTTTCAGATTGGCCGTCAGTTTGAGGATGGAAAACAATGCTAAGATGCACTCACGTTCCCAAGGCCTCGTATAAGGTCCTCTAAAACTGAGACGTAAATTGTGGGTCACGATCAGAGATGATAGATACTAGAATTCTGTGTAAACGAATAACTTCACAGATGTACAACTCCGCGAGCTTAGGCAAGCTGAAATCCATTCTTACTGGAAGGAAGTGAGCAGACCTGGTGAATCGATCCACAATGACCCATACAGCATTATTTTTCTTTGGAGTCAAAGGTAGACCAATTACGAAGTCTATCGTAATACGCTCTTATTTCCACTGCAGAAGTTCAATGGGCTGCAGAAGACCCATAGGTACCTTGTGCTCGGCTTTGACCTGTTAGCATGTCAAACACCTAGCTACGTAGTCCGTGATTTCATTCTTCATACCAGACCGCCAATAGATCTCCTTCAAATCTTTGTACATTTTGATAGCTCCGGGTGAGCAGAGAAAGGGCTAGAATGAGCTTCAGTTAGGATTTGGTTCTAGATATCATCATCATCGGGAACACAAATGTAGTTGTGGAAACACAATAAGCCTTCGGAATTTATAGCAAAATTGGGATCCAGATTATCTTTGATCTTAGCAATGATAGGTCGCAACTCCTCCTCGGTTTCTTAGAGTGCTCTAGTTCGAGATACAATGGTCGAATGAACTCTTAACTCGATAAGCAATTTACCATACTTTCTGAGTCGAAAGTGAGCATTCAAGCATCTCGGAGAAGAAGTGTGTTTCTGGCTAAGAGCGTCAGCCACCATATTGGCTTTACCGGGATGGTAGTCAATGACTAAATCATAATCTTTCAATAGCTTCATCCATCGATGTTGATGAAGGTTTAACTCTTTCCAAGTTAGAAGATATTTCAAGCTCTTGTGATCAGTGTAAAGATAACACTACTCACCATAAAGATAATGTGTCAAATCTTCAAAGCAAACACAACTGCGATGAGTTCCAGACCATGAATCGGGTAATTTAGCTCATGAAGCTTGAGTTGACGTGAGGCATAAGCTATGACTTTGCCTTCTTGCACCATAATATAGCCTAATCCCAGGTGGGATGCATCACTGTACACGGTGAAGTCTTTGCCTGACTCGGGTTGCACTAACACAAGGGCATGAGTAAGGACTTGCTTGAGTTGGTCGAAACTCCTTTCTTGATCAATAGTCCATACAAAAAGAGTATCCTTACAGAGAAGCTTCGTTAAGGGTGCTACAAGGAATGCGAATCCCTTAACGAATCTACGGTAATAGCCTGCAAGGCCCAAAAAACTACGTACTTCTCCCACATTCTTCAGAGGGATCCTATCAAGAATTGCTTGGATCTTCTTTAGGTCCACTTGAATTCCCACAAAAGAGATTACATGGCCAAGAAAGGATACTTCAAACAGCCAAAATTTACATTGATTGAACTTGAAATAGAGCTATTTTTTCCGGAGGGTCTGAAGCACAATCCTGAGATGTTCTTCATGGGAAGCTGAGTCTTTAGAATAGATCAGAATGTCGTCTATGAAGACAACCACAAACTTATCGAGATAGGGTTGGAATACTCGATTCATCAGGTCCATGAAGGCTGTAGGTGCATTCGTGAGCCCAAAAGGCATCACTAGAAATTTATAGTGACCATATCTGGTGCGAAAGGCAATCTTTAGAACATCAGACTCTTTCACCAACATTTGGTAGTATCTGGACCGAAAATCTATCTTGGAAAAGACAGAAGCATCCTTCAACTGATAAAAAAGGTCATCTATCCTCGAAAGTGGGTACTTATTCTTGATCGTCACTTTATTCAATTAACGATAGTCAATGCATAGACGCATCGATCCATCCTTCTTTTTGACAAACAAAACCGGTGCTCCCCAGGGTGAGGAACTCAGTCGGACGAATCTCTTATCTTGAAGGTCTTGAATTTGAGCTTTTAACTCCTTCAACTCCACCAGAGCCATTCTATATAGAGTAGTGGAGACTGGAGTAGTTCTAGGTTGTACTTTTATCCCGAACTCAACTTCACTGGTGAGAGTCCTGGAAGTTTATTGAGAAGCACATCGAGAAATTCTTTTACCACGGGTACGTCTTCGATTTTCAAATCTTTCTTAGACTCAATGGCATACATGAAACTCTTTTTAGGATCAGGTTCGGACTTCATCAAGGTTATGCTCTCCTTACCGAGTCCATGGAGATTTAATTTCTTCTTTGAACAATCCACCTACGATTAATGTTCAGCTAGCCAATCGAGGCCTAGAATGAGATCGAACTTATGGAAGGGCAAAGCTATCAAGTTGGCCAAAAATGGGATCCCTTGGATCCTTAAGGGACAAGCTCTACAGATTATTTGAATAGCCACACTATCTCCTAGCAGATTTGAGGCAAGTATCTCGGAAGCAACAGGTACACATTCTAAAGTATACTTTTCAATCAAGGGTTCACTAATAAAGGAATGTGTGGAGCCTGGGTCTATCAAAGCATAAACAAG
Source organism: Hibiscus mutabilis (assembly GCA_019671005.1). Taxonomy (NCBI): domain Eukaryota; kingdom Viridiplantae; phylum Streptophyta; class Magnoliopsida; order Malvales; family Malvaceae; genus Hibiscus; species Hibiscus mutabilis. The sequence goes on along the minus strand of CM033718.1, from coordinate 9,391,338 downwards.
TTCAGAATATAACTCCACCATACCCACAATCACATCAGGATCACCCTCTTGCTCGCGACCCCGAACGTGGTACATCTGAGCTGAAGTTTGCGGGTCACGGCCAGCTGGAGGAGTATTGTTGTTGCGGGGTCTACCTACGGATCTGGATGGTACTGGCTTTGCTCCTCTCATCTTATTAGGATTGTTCTGAGAAGCTACAGATGTAGGAGCCTGAGGGTTCTGTGGGCACTGACGGATGAAGTGGCCAGACTCTCCACAAAGGTAACAAGAACCAGATTGCCTACGGCACTGCCCCGAGTGCCTCGTCTGGCAGAAGTTGCATAAGGGAATCTGAGAACCCTTTGTGGAACCACTCGTGCTATCCACTGAAGCTGTGCGGGTAACAGTTGTTCCGGCAGAATGAAACTAAGGTACATACCCATATCGATGCAACTGTTGGTAGGTAGCAGACTTCTGATCCCATTGTCTTCCTTTCTTCTGGATATGGGTGACTTGGAATCATCTCGGAACCTCTTACCAGGTCGAGTCTGGTTTTAATTTCTCCTCTTAGAGGCTCTCTGTGAAGCTTCGGTTGCGATGGCCCAATCGATAAGGGTCTAGAAGTCCTCAATCTCCAGAGCAACGAAGAGATGACGATGTTTATCACAAAGGTCGTCTATAAACATTTTGTATTTTCCTTCTCGGTATGGATAATTTCGGCACCATATCTTGCATACTTACAGAAATCGTGGATGTACTGCTCCACTGGTCTTCCCCATTGCCTTATATGAAGGAATTTCTTGCGTCCTTCTGCAATGTAGTGCTCACTGATGTACTTCTTACAGAACTCATGAAGAAAGAAGTCCCACGTGACACGATGTTCAGGAACAGTGAGGGTTACCGTAACCACCAGCTTTGGGCCTCTTCAGCTATCAAGGTCAGGGCACATTCAAGCTTATGCTCCTCAGGACACTTTATTTGTTTATTCAGCACATTCAGAGTGTTCTCTAGCCAGTATTCTGTGATCTCGGGGTTATCCAAGTCTTGGCTGGTGAACATATATAGAGGATATTGCTTGAGTTTGTCAACATGAGCTCTCAAAGCAGGCAGAAAGGTTTCAACAGGTGTGGGATGTGGTTCTTGTCGGAGAGACACCAGCACCTGTTTAATCATGTCTGCCATGGACATCAAATACGCCTGCTGAGCGGGTGGCATTAATGGAGGGTGAGGTAGGTCTTTCTGTCCCACATGCTCAGTTTAGATTCCAGGCCTCAAATTGTCAATTGTAAATTTTTACCAGTTATTGATTTCAATCCGATTTCATATTACCAATTGAAAACTAACTATTCAATTATTGATCTTAGGGTTTCATTATTAGAACATATCGAATTACTAAGCCAATTAAACCAATTTGAGACGTTTTACAAAAATCAGTTTTGTGACTTAATTAAATTTACCAAATTTTACCAATACACTTATAAACCAGGCTCCTATTGGTACGTCAAATTTTAGGGCGTTCAGAATCCATTTACCAAGTTTTCACCTTAGGCTCATTTTAGACAATTTTTAACCTATTCAATTCTAGTCATTATAAGCATACAACAAAACCACGTTACTAAGTCATCATACAACCATATAGAGGCTTATACAAAACTAGTTGGACCATATGCCACTTTAATAAGAGTTTATAGCAAAAGATAACATACATATATGGCATGGACGTGACCTGCAACCGTAATAACACGATCAAGGCTCGGAATTGTTCAAGGTCCTGAAAATGCATGTGACACACATATTAGGCTTACATAGCCTAGTGAGGTAGTTATAACAATTACAATGATTAATATTATGAAATGCATGATAATCAAATATACAAGTAGCTATATTATAGTATGCACAATTCATGCTTATTACACATATTCTCATGTTTTCATATTCACATATTACATGTCACATAGTCATATCATAATCATATTGTCATAGCACAATTCATAGGCACATATCACATTAGGTACCATTGGATACACGGATTCCCCTATACACCAACACATATAACGTAGAGTGGGCCGTAGCCCTTGATCCATAGCTCTGGAGATATATCCCTTACACAGCGGACCTTATTTCCCCCACATATAGGACATAGCCCTGACCGTAGTCCTCCCTTACTTAACCGAGCTCAATAATCCTATGGCATGCCAATTGTATCCAATGTGCATAATTACACAAATTCACATAGTCTATATATATATATATTAAGTCATATCATATCAAATATCAAAATGAGCCTTAGCTCCACATCATGTAACACTTCATATCATTTTCATATATCACATACTTGTAGCATATCATAGTCATGTTTGCACACAGCAAAGCAATGCAAGGCACTTACCAGATTGCCAATCGAAATAGACATAGTTGCTCTACGTGAGCCCTTAAACAAATACAACAGGATATCACCGAGCCTATCCTTTGACACAACTACACTCACCTCGACAACCCGATGTTTTAAGACTCTCTGATAACAACGCTTTTATCCTTGGCTTTCGGAAGAGATGACGGTTGTTCTTTATCTACCCCCAATCGATAGCGATGATTCGAATTGTCGAACCGGAAAACTCGAGCTTACCACTTTATCAATGAATCATTTCTTTGTTGCCTATTTTCTCTATATCTTGCGTACATTTCCCCCTATTTATACACTACACGGCCGGCTCCCTCATTTGCTTTCTTCAATCTCCACGTAGGGCATGGCCCTTAAGCTTGAGCCACGTGGTGGGCAACATGCCACCTTGGCTCATTTTGCGCCATGTTTCCCCAAACGTGGGGAATTCACGACAATTCCCTTCAATTGAAGGAATTTGACATGGGTCCCCCCCACTCACGGCATTTATTTTTTTACTAATAATAGTAAACTGATACAGTTAGCCCGAATAACCTTTATTATTTCAAATTAGGTACAAGATCGAGCTAATTATATAATCGGTACAAAATATTCGATCATTGGGACCTAATCCCGACTAAACCGGTTTTCGGGGTGTGGCAATACATACTCTTAACACTTTGACAATGCACACACCTTGCAGACAAACTAATTGAACTTAGATCTCTTAGGATGAACATCTTCCACTTTTTCACTTGGACCACTTATTGGGTTCTTTCTAATCAAATATAAACTATGTATTAAAATATAAAAATTATAACCTATGATCAATTAATTATACGCTTCATTCTCAAATAAATTTAATGTTAGAAATTTGGTATGCAGTAAATAATTAAAATGATAACAACATGGACCAATACATGCACATGAGACAGAATTTAACGTGGTTCAGCATAGCTTGTTGTACAAATACATGATAACCCATGTAATCCCAAAACCTATGATCAATTAATTAATTATACGCTTCTTTCTCAAATAAATTTAATATTAGAAATTTGGTATGCAGTAAATAACCAAAATGATAACAACATAGACCAATACATGCACAGGAGACAGAATTTAACGTGGTTCAGCATAGCTTGTTGTACAAATACATGATAACTCATGTAATCCCAAAACCTGTTGTACAAATCCCATGACCTGGTGGAACCTAAAATACTCTTCCCAACATCCCTACAATATCGATATCTACAACGTAGTCACAATAGTTGTAGAGAACCTAAAAGTAGTTACATCTCTCCAAACTAATTTCGTCTCATTCTCTTATAATTCAAAAGGTTAAACCTAGTCTATATTTTTAGACCCAAATACTTGGTCACCAAGAAACCTTATTCAATAAGATCTCTTACTTGATATAGATATTTACTTATTAAAGTAAACTCTAATTACCAAGTAATTTTGTTAGGATATTTGTTTTGATATAATAATTTGAAAAATATTTTTGGAATTGTTTGAATATTTTGCAAATTTTTATTAAAGTCCAAACAACTTGAAAATATAATTAAAAATATTTCTAAAGTTTTGGCATGATTTAAACGATTTTAGAAAGTCAATCTTGTCATTTTCTCAGCCCTGTACCGATACGGTATAGAACTGTATCGATACCTTTTTGAGTTTTCAAATGGTAAAATTTTCAGTGGTTAAATCCTGTACCGGTACAAACTTATCTATACCAATACAGGTGATATTGTACTGATACGCCTATAAGCGTACCGATATACCTATATGATTTCAGGATCCAATGGATATTTCCCAAAAAGGGCGTACCGATACGCAAAGCCCGCGTACCGATACCCACTGCTCCATATTAGGAAATTTTGCTTGGAAATCATCCCCAACGGTCATCAACGGCTAGAATCTCATTTAGGAGTATAGAAGGGACGTTCAAGCATTAGAATCAACTAAAGATAAAAAAGCCAACATACTTAGGCTTGTAAAAGAGTCTTGGTGCTTAATTTTCACATTATTTCATAGATAACACTTGTGAGCTCAACTTGTTATAATTTGCTCAAGTGTTTTAGGATTGGATGAGTGCTTAAATTGCAAACATATCAACCTTTGAGAGGTTTTCCTAGTTTGCTCAAGCTTTGGGATAGAAAGCTTTGAGTGTGTAAGGATTACCTCCTTAACCTAGAAAAGGGGGAAGAAATTCAATAGTGAATTTGGGAAAATCTTTAGTGGGAAGCTAAGGTAGTGGATGTAGAACTTGGTTGAAAAGCTCGAATCACTCTAAATCATTGTGTTCATTCTCTTTCATTGCCTCCATCACCATCACCCAAAATTGGACTTCTCCACCAACTTAGCAATTAAATCGATTGAGGAATTCAAGTTCAACAATTGGTATCAGAGCCTCGTCTTTTCATAGGATTAACATCCAAGAGTCGATCCTATAAGTGCTCAACCTTTCTACATCAACCGGACATCATGGTGCAACGATAGGTCACCATTCTTTGACGGGACCAACTACTCCTATTGGAAGGAATTCAATAGTGAATTTGGGAAAATCCTTAGTGGGAAGCTAAGGTAGTGGATGTAGAGCTTGGTTGAGAAGCTCGAACCACTTTAAATTATTGTGTTCATTCTCTTTCATTGCTTCCACCACCATCACCCAAAATTTGACTTCTCCACCAAATCGGTTGAGGAATTCGAGTTCAACAAATTTTCAACCAATAAAATTACAATAAACCCAACTTGATTACCAATTAGAATTTGAGTCAAAATATAACATTTAAAATGTCAAGAATTCTCACAATAAATGCTCATCAATTTTAAGTATTTGAGACGCTAAAATTAATTTCGTCTAAGCCTCACCAAAAATTAGGTTTTCTTGCACTTTTCTAGACTCGGTAAACTTGACCCGAGACTCGAACCGATTTACCTGACTCGAAACTCAATACAAAGCTGAAGATTATGGTCTAAACTTGACCTGAACTCGAATCAAAATCGAACCGAACCAAAATTGACTCGAAATTTATTGAATTGGAAAAATAAATCCAAATAGAAAATAACCGAAACCAAAATCAAGCCGAACTTGAAGTAATCCAAACCAAAAATCAGCCCGAACCAAAAACAACCCGAATTTAATTTTCCCAATTTCGATCTCAACCGAACATCAACTTGATTTTCTTTTCTCTTTTAAAAGAAATCTTTATATGTGATTCGATAATTTTTTATTTAAAAAAATGATACGAAGGATTATAAAATAAAACTACTCTATTGCACGCCAACTTTCATATATATATATATATATATATATATATATACTTTCAATTGTTTATTTAGTTTAGTCTTATTTGATTTATGATATTAATTAATATCCATGTAAAAAATTTAAATATCTAATTAAATCTCAAACAATTAAAACATACCTAAATTGGTTTTATCCATAAATAAATAAATATGATAAAATTATATTTTATTAAATAATTTCTAAATAGTTTAATTCTAATTTTGTAAAATCAAAATTTTTCATCTGAGAAATTCTGTAAAACTTTATTTTAAAAAATAGAAAATAATCAACTGAAACTCGATAATGAACACAATACGAAATTTAAGTTTTGAACTTTAACAAGCCTTATAGGTTTGAGTCAGATTATCATCTCTTAATGATAGTTTAATTTGAAACATTGAAAGGTCAAGAGTTGAAATTGAGCCTAAATGATAAGATAGGCAAAAAAAATTACGCGAATATATCAACAATTCTATATATACTCAATTGAATATATACCCAACTCAACTCGAATTGACCTAAAGAACCGAAGATTGACTAAAAATCAAAAACTAACTTATCTGATATTGACTCAAACCGAAAACAATTTGATCTGACATTGACCTGACCTGAAAAATCAACCAAGCCGACATTGACCCAAAACGAAAACCAACCGACCCGAAATTGCATAGACCCGATTTAAATCTGAATCAAACTCGACCCGACTCGAATCGAAAATCAACCTAAACCGAATTAACCCGAACCTAATGACCCGATTGCTGCCTCTACACTTTCCCAAGAACCAAACATCAGCTACTTTATGTGTTTGAAGCAAAATTGAAGGGCTTGAATAAGTTTTATTTTTATTATTCATGTTCGTTTTACAATCCATGTTAAGAGTTTAAGACTATTTTTATCAACAATTCTAATAATATGTTTTTAACTCTCTAGTGTGATAACAAAATAGTAATTGTTCATTAATCCTAATACTACTTTCATAATGCACATACCGTGCAGACAAGCTACTTAAATTGGATCACTTAAAAATAACAACATATTTTTTTCTATTAAGACCAGAGTTCATATATTATATATTTGGTTATGATACATGAAATTATACCCAAAAAAATCATTCATCTGTAGTAATTAGCACTTAATTTGTTTCTCAATCGCTCCGCCTCTGTTGCCCGTGGTTAACATGAAAGGAAGTGGACCGGATTAATTTACTATGAGCATCATAAAATTGTCAATTACCCAATTAACTCTGTGTCCGTTTCCAGTCAAATATAAATGAATTGGTAGCCTATCATTTTACAATCACATCTTGTCGTTAAGAAGAAAAAAATGACATATTTTTGCTAAATCACTATTATAATTTTAGCAACAAAAACCCAAAGGTCCAACATTTCTGTCTTAATTAGGCTCCGTAGTTACGAATCAGAATTCTTTTCGTTTTAGAAAAGTTTCCTTCTATTTATTGAGTTTTAGTTTCTTTGAAATTATCATTATCATTATTATTAGGGTTAACTATACAAGTGGTCACCGAACTTTTAGGGTTTTGTATTTTGATCAATGTACATTTAAAATATGTAACACGATCATTGAACTTTTAATTTGTTTTCATTAAGTTATTGACGTTAAGAAATATTGATATGACACGTTAGACTCATATTTTCCCCATAAAATCTTAAATTTCTCATACTAATTGCGGTCGTTGGTCTCCTATAGCCTGCTCCAATCTAAAACACACCCATCATACTCAATAGTTTCACCATTGTTTTATCCAAGTCCCAAAAACAATCGAAACTCCCTCACCATCCATGAATTTGGCAGCAAGAAAATAAAAGTTGCAAAAATCTAATGGAGCTTAAATGGTGTTCCTTTAGGGACGGAGTCAAGATTTGAGGTTGGGGGACAAACTATAAATGTTTAAAAGTGAGGGGGCAAATTCATAAATAAACCAAATTTTAAAGAAATTTAAATAGGGGGACAAAGGTAGAAAAATATTTCGCCCCTCCCCACCTCCACTTAGTTCCGTCACTGTGTTCCTTAAGATAAAATTAGCTACCATTAATATAAACTTGTCTACTAGCTTTAATGGGAGCTTATACGGTGATGACACATGTGAAAGGAGGCCGACGACTACAATTAGTTTGACAAAATTAGGGTTTGCTAAGGAAGAATATGACTCTAGCATGCCACATCAACCTTTCTTAATGACAATAACCATAATAAAAGTAAATTAAAAGTTCATTGATTGTTAGAATATTTGATTTTGATATAACTTAAATGAAAATTATTTTTGGACTTAAACAAATTTACAAAAATATTTTAAAAGTTCATTAATTTGAAAAATATGTTTGAATGGTTTTCAAAGGGTTTTTTGACATGTTTAAAATGATTTTAAATAGTCAAAGTGTCAAAAATAGGCCCTGAGTACCAATACAGTTTGACCCGTATCGATACCCAGAAGAGCCCGTACCGGTACAAGTAAGTTGTGTACCAATATGCTCATTTCTTCCCAACGGTCTGATTTTCCAGTAGCCAAAACTCTACCGGTACAGGCTTGGTCGTATCGATACACAAGGTGTACAAATACACTTACATAGTGTACTGATACCCAATGTTAAATTTGCCCAACGACTCTTTCTTCTTTGAGGCATGTACCAATACACTTGCACACGTACCAATATGTCATACTCCAAAAGTGCATTTAATGCTGGAAATAAACTCCTCAATGGCTCAAAATCAACCCTAACGGCTAGTAACGACCACAAACTCTTTAGAGGGTTTAAAAGACCTCTTCAAGCAGCCATGCAACAACAAGAAACATCATTGCCAACATTCATGTACAGAGAAAGTGTTTTTGAGCTTTAATTGTCAATTTTTCTTTGTAAAACGCACTTGTGAACTTAATTGTTATATTTGCTCAAGTGTTAGGTTTTGGGTGAGTGCTTAAATTGCAAAACACATTTGCCTTGTGAGGTTTTCCTTTGTTTGCCAATTTGTATTTTCTCTTTGAGAGAGATAGACAAGACTTTGGGGCATAAGTCTTGGGTTGTAAAGGTTATCTCCTTGAGCCTAGAAAAAGAAAAGACAAATTAGTGAATTTATAGAAAATCCTTAGTATGGATAGCTAAGGTAGTAGAGGTAGACTTGGTTTAGAAGTCGAACCACTGTAAATTATTGTGTTGATATTTTTATTACTTAACTTTTCATCCACCAAAGCAAAAATCAAATTCACCCCTTTTGTCATATTCAGTTGATCGTTCTAGCTCCTAACAGTAATCATGTTGCAAATTTTAAAAGTTTAGTGATTAAAATACAAACTCTTTAAAAATTCAGTAATTATTTATGTAGTTTATTCTTATTATTATTGTAAGTGTGTTTAAGTGAACAATATAGACTCACTTTAAGGATACGAGGGAATTATGAGTAATTTTAATTATTGCATCAATTTTTTTAGTGTTGTTCGGCCAATCTCGTTTCGAACTATTACTACATAAATACTATAACTAAATTAATAGAATACTTGAAGGAAAAAATCAAAGTAGATGTTAAATGAAATTATGGAAATTTAAAATTTAATAGCTATAAATTGTAATGTTATTATGATTTTTTTTTGTTTATGTGCATTTCGCATCAAAGTATATGTTTTTTTAACAACGTCAACTGATTTTTATTAAATAAAAATGAATATATTATAAATACAACGTACATAAAGAGAGAAAATTAGAGACTATATCCACTAAAAAATTCGTACAAAAATAAAATATGAAACTGAAATGTGCAAAGAAAATCAATACTTCTCTTGAGATTGACGTACATCATCAAAGACCCAAAAATATTCATGAATCTCCTGGTTTCTAACCAAACGAACCACTTTACGATGTAAAAGAAGAGTCGTAAGCGAACTAAACCATCTGGCAAATTGCTCCATTACACAATTCTGATTATATCGGCAAACAACTACCAAAGGAAATTAATCTTTCTATGATCACCGACAAATTCAAATAAAAAAATATCATGAGTATCTCTGTACGAGCATCAAACGACTGCTACGGATTAAAATAAGCAATCAAATTTTCTACCCTAATCAAATGACGGAAAAAACAAGGCTTAATGATATTGTTTGTTTATGTGCATTTTCAATAATTGAAATGATATCTATTGGCATCAATATAGTAATTCTATTTGTTTATTTTATTTATATATATATATATATATATATAAATTATTGGAATTAAAAGTAAACATCCACCAATAAGTTTGAAAAAAATATATTTATAACATGTGCAACAATATTCAATTTCCCACTTCCCTCTACTTCTATTTTCTCTGAGAAAATTGTTTAAAAACATTTCTTAAATTTATTTTTTTATTGAAATTGCTTTCGGCAACGACGTTCATGTCATTGACTGATTTCAATTTTTAAGTTTATGGTATATAAATAAAATTGTTTTTTATAAAGAATCATTTGTTCTTTTCTCAAAAAAGTAAGAATCATTTGTTCTTTATTAATTTTACTTTTTTTATTTTGCTTTGTCAGAATCATATTGCATCTGCTTTTCTGGCTTTTTTTCGTTTGCTTGCATGGTAGTTTTTTGTCTGTATTTTTGAAAGTTTGTCTATCTTTGTGATAGTATTATTTGTTATTATGATAATTTAGCATTGCTTCCATCTCATATTCACTTATTTCGATCATCTTCTACATCGATTCTCCGTTTAAATTAGAAGAAATGAATCGTCTAAAACTACTATAACTATCTTCGTGCACGACTCCGATTAATGTCATTTGATTATTGACATCATTAATTTTGTAATAAAAATAACTTTATTAATTTAATTTATTTTATTTATAATATTAAAATTTATTTTTTAACAAATCTTAATTTTACTTAAAGGAAAGAAAGAAAAAATTCTAAAACATATATATATATTTCTAGCTACAAGGTAAATAATCCATAACCTAAAAAAACAAAAACAAATATATTTACTAAAAAAACTATTATAAAACATAATTTTTCATCTCAATAAACTATTGTACACCTCACATCAATTATTAAAACGGGGTATTGAATTTTGTGTGGAATGATGGCTAAGAGGAAATAATGAAAAGATGATTAATATTAACAGTAGATAGGACCCCACAGCCGTCGGTAGTCACTGGGCCCCTCGTTCTCGCTATCGCTATCGCTATCGCTATCGCTATCGAATTCATGTGCTTGTGGTGCGCAATAGTGACGCACCAAATAGACTAAATTCGGACAGTTTGTTCCCCCCACCTACACCAAATTTAAGCTTCTTCAACCTGCCCTTATATACCTAACACCCCTCTCACCTATTTTCCATTCCACCTTTCTCTCTCTTTTCTTCTTTACAATTAATAAAACAATTTAGATTTCTGCGTCAGCCATGGAAGACCTAATAATCTCCTCATCTTCATCTTCTTCACTGGTTTCATTTTCCCAGGAAACCCCACCTTCAACTCTCCAGCAGCGGCTTCAATTTATGATCCAGAGCCAGCAAGATTTGTGGGCGTACGCTATATTTTGGCAGACATTAAATGACGATCTGGGTCGTTTGTTCTTGACTTGGGGAGATGGTTACCTTCAATGCACTAAAGAGACGTCTCCGATGCTGAGTTCCAATGTCCATGACTTGCACAATGATCGGAGAAAGGCGGTGATGGGCATCCAAGTGCTCATCGGGGACAATCACCACATCGATATGTCGATGCTCGACGGAACCGATATCACCGATGTTGAATGGTTCTATATGATGTCGATGACTCGGTCTTTCTCCGCCGGCGATGCGATTCCAGGCAAGGCTCTTAGTACTGGATCTTTGGTTTGGTTAACCGGTGCTCACGAGTTGCAGTTTTACAATTGTGAAAGAGCTCGAGAAGCACAAATGCATGGCGTTGAGACACTGGTTTGTATACCGACTTCTTGTGGTGTTCTTGAGCTAGGATCGTCGGAAATGATCAGGGAAAATTGGGGTTTAGTCCAGCATGTGAAATCCCTATTCGGATCCGATCTCATTGGCTTGGTTCCGAAACAACCAAATCCGAATCTAACCCCAGGTCCGATCCAGTTCCTTGATAGAAACATCTCGTTTGCAGACATCGGAATAATAGCCGGTGTTCAAGATGAAGATGATGCAAGCCCGGATATTAAAGCAAAGCAAGAAAACAACAACAACAGCAACCGAACCAAGATTAAAGATTCCTCGAAACTTGGGAAACCTTCTTATGCGGATTCAGAGCATTCAGATTCTGATTTTCCATTACTCGCCATGAATAACGTAGAGAAGAGAACCCCAAAGAAACGAGGAAGGAAACCCGGGCTCGGACGAGAGACACCGTTGAACCATGTGGAAGCCGAGAGGCAACGCCGTGAGAAGCTAAACCACAGGTTCTACGCTCTCCGAGCCGTAGTCCCGAACGTGTCGCGCATGGACAAAGCATCGCTCTTATCTGACGCTGTCTCGTTCATCAACGAGCTAAAGGCGAAGATCGAAGAACTGGAGTCGCAGCTTCAGAGAGAGTGTAAGAAAGTGAAGGTAGAAATGGTCGATAACACTATCGATAACCAAAGCACCACCACCACTTCGGAGGAACAAGCAGCCAGGCCAAGCGATTCGTCATCCGGCACCGGAACTGGTGGATCCGGTGGGCTGGAACTCGATGTCAAGATCATGGGAAACGATGCAATGATCAGGGTCCAATCAGAAAACTCGAACTACCCAGCTGCTAGGTTAATGGGTGCCGTTCGAGACCTGGAATTCCAGGTTCATCATGCAAGCATGTCGTGTGTTAACGATCTCATGCTGCAGGATATTGTCGTTAGGGTTCCTGATGGATTGAGAACTGAAGAAGGCCTGAAATCTGCTCTTGTAAGGAGGCTAGATCATGAGTAAGGCTTAATTGAGGCTATGGAGTATCCATTTTCAATAGTATTTCCCAGTATTATTTTTATCCCTTTATTTGTTTTTTATCCAAACCTATTTTGTATTTTTGCTTTAGACATGACTTCTGTTTCTGCTTGTTATGTATTTAAGGGGATAAATTCAGGCAACCCTTGGTTTCCTTTTTTACATTTGTTGTTACTTTTGTCTGAATGTTTTCTTGTGGCTGTCGAAGTTCGAGCTTGAAAAGAAATAAGCGATCATACAAAAAAATTGAACAAATAGAATAAAAAGAGACAGAAAGGGATACATACATTATTGAAAAACTGACCTGCTCCTTTCTTTCTTTTTTCTCTTTTAAATCATGAAATTTCTCTGTTAAACAAAAAGTATAGTTTTTGATCTGAGAAAAATTACAGTTTTTGGGGTGGTGTTAACTTTTGATCTGAGCAAAACTTCACCTTCTTGTTTAACATTTGTATAGTTTTTGCCCCATCTCGGATCTCGGGAGGAGAACGACATCGACTGAAGACCATGTTTCTTTCATTTTGTTAATTGTAAAAGAACTTTGATTGTGATATATGAAAAATAAATTCTTTAGTTTTATAGGTTGAAAAATATTGTTCAGTCTAAAGTTATATTTGATACACTTCATGATATTCATGCACCATTAATTAATTGTAGTTTACCACATTATTAACGAACAAAATAAGAAAAATGTTGAAACAGGAAAATATCCCTAATTTTTCGTATTAACTAAAAGAGACACTAAGCCATATTTGTTGTATTATCTTATTAATAAACTATAAATAAAGAATTTAATCTTATATCAAAAAAGTTAAAAATAGTATATATCTTCTATTTAGTGAGTATCCCTTGCCTTCTGGGTTGCTTTATAAAATTTGTTGCTTTGGGTTGTATTGTATGGTTTTTATGTTTCTTGTGTTGATTGTGGACTTCATTTTGGTTGTATGATTGGATATGACATTGTATCGATTTTATTTTGGTATGAATAAATCTCTCGGTACATTTTCGCCCTATTGCTATCCTGTTTAAACTTCAATTTAATCAAGTTAGGAGGGGATTTTAACGGATCCCATTTTTATTAAAAAATAAAATATCAAAACTTCACTTTCGCTTGGGAATGATGTCCATTGGTAAAGAACTCAAAAATCTTCATGAATCTCATTTGTTCCAATCTAGACGAGACGCTTAACAAGGTAAAAAAAAAAGAATGATGAACGAACTGAACTATCATGGAGATTGCTCTACTATTTAAATCTGATTACATTGGCAAAACGACCATCAAAGAGAATCAAGCTTTTTATGACCACCGAAAATTTTAAATAAAAAAAATAATAGTCATGAGGATATATGTACGGGCATCAAACGACCACTAAAATATACAAAATCGTTCCAAACGGTAGAGAAAGTGTATCATAAAAGCTGAGAAAATATGTGACATAAAAATAAAAAATTTATTAAAATAAAAAGAAATTCAAAATAAAAAATATAATAAATAAAAACAAGATAAAATAACAAATACTAACAATCGACAATTAAAACCTTAATCGATGTACTCGTCGGCTAAATTACGAATGAAAAGAAAAACAAAAGAAGAGCAAGCTAGGGGTTTTTATATGTATATATTGACATAAAACCAGTCAAAAAATGAAAGATAAAATACACAGTCACATATGTGTAATTAAATTCATGTAAGTGAGATATACTTATATGCATGTACATATAATATAAAAAATATTTTTAAAAATATTGATAGATTTAAATGATACATTAAAACATAACCATATTAATATTATTATGTATGTATATTAAAATAAAAAATAAATTTACTGGTTGTAATAACCCGTTTTAACCAAACTCAACTCAACCATGACCCGACCCGGATCCAAACTTAACTCGACCCGACCCGGATCCAAACTTAACCTGACCCGGCCCGGAACCAAAAAAAACCCTTACCCTAATACCATTAATCCACCCGCTACCGCACCTTCTGTCGCCGATCATCCACCGCCGCCGTTCGCCATTTTCGGCGACCAACCCCAAACTATTACCACAATCACCATAAACCCTAAATTCTAGATTACAAACCCTAAAAGTCCTAAAACCCCAAACCAAATCAACCAAAAAATAAAATAAACCTAAAACCTACCCCATCACCATACCCTGCAGCACGCGTTCACCCCCATGCTTCACCCCATGCCTCTGCAATATTTCCCCCACACGCCACTTCCCCATGATTTCATTTTCCATTCCAATTCATTTTAAAGAACCACACCACCACAAATTAAGGGGAGACCATTCAAGCAAAAAAAAAAAGGAGAGGAGCTCTCGGGGGCTGAGTTCGAATATAGAGAAAAAAGAGGGGAAAATTTGAAGAAAAAGGGAAAATTTGTAAGAAAAATTCGAAATCAATACAAACAAGTTGAAGGGTATTTCTTTTATTTCGAATCAAAATCTTTTTTTCTCTTTATTTTTTATTTCGAATCAAATTAAAAAAGGGGAGGATTCGAAAGCTTACCTGCCGTAATGAACCGCCCGTCGTGAGGCTCGTTGCTGATGAACGGCGGAAGCCGATGAGCTTGAGAAGGAGTGGCCGCCGTTCCCCTTATGATGTCGTCGAGAGAAAGGGGGAGATAAAAAAAATTTAGGGTTTGTTTTAAACCCGTTTCGAAACGAATATTAAACCTCATGTATTTGTTTTAACTGGCCTCCAAAAAAACGACGTAGTTTTAAGACTAAGGATCTGAGATTTTTTAAAAGGGTATAATTACGCGTCAAGTCCTTCATTTATGTTCCTATTTTCGGTTCTGTGTATGGGATAATTATGTGCTTAGTCCTTTATTGTTTTATGCGTGTTTAATATTATCTTTTATTTCTGTTTTGTGGCTTTTAACTTCTACTTCGGTTCAATTCAGTCACTATTTTTATGTTGAATTTATTTTCAGCACTTTAGTTTTAAGTTGTTTACTTTCAGTTCTTATATTTTATATTTGTTGCATTTTAGTCCTAATATGTTTTGCTAGTTTTGCCATGTAATTTAGTATTATTACATTTTAGCCATTAGCATCTAGTTTCATGATATGTTTTATATTGTTCCATGCATTTTAATATGATCCATGCATTCATATTAGCATTAGTATCATTATTATTATTATTATTATTGTTGTTGTTATTATTATCATATTTTATGTGTTAGATTAATATTTATGTATGTATGTTTTATATTAGTATTTTATTTATGTTAGATTTGTTTTTATTTATGTGTTAAAATTAATAGTTATGTATGTATGTTTTAGATTAGTATTTTATTTATGTTATATTAGTATTTTATTATGTTATTATTTATTTATATTTTTATCGCAAATGTATTTATTTATATTTGCCATGTTTTTTTAAGTTTGCATAACGAACATATATTTTGTCAATGCGGTGCCCTTTTATTCGAGTGTAAACGGGGCCAGTATCAGGCGTAGTGATAGTGGTTGGGCGTTTACTCTCGGATAAAGGGGCCTTTAAAATTTACTCGCACATATAACCAAATTTTAATTTATTCGTCACTTTAATCCGGAAAGTCTAAATATTAATAAAGCGGTAATTATTAAAGTACCAATTTTGGGCGGTGTGGGGTGCTAATCCTTCCCCATCCGTAACCGACTCCCGAACCTGATATTTTGAAATCTCTGGTTTTTTACGGTGTCCGGCTACCTAAGTGGCCAGTGGCGACTTCATTTTTAAATAAAACACGGGTTTTCTAAAATCCCACGCAGAAGAAAATATTTTCCAAACAAAAAAACAAACATCATTTTTAGCGAGAAAAAACATCGCTACAGATGGCGACTCCGCTGGGGAGATTTTTGTTTTTCAAAAACAAATGAGAGTCGAGCTTTTTCAAATAATTATCGCTTTATTAATATCAAAAATTTCGGATTAAAGTGACTATTAAACTAACATTCGGTTAAAATTGCGCGTTTGTTTTAACGCATTTAAAATATGGCATATAAACCCGTTTTTTTAAGTGGGGGGAAAACGCTAATGCTTTCTTGGAGATATCGTTCTCTCGTATGGGCCTAGCAAGTACCTTCGGGGCTCGAGTACCTTATACTTTCATGAGGATATCGTTCCTTCGTATGGGTATGAGCGAATGGGTCCCCCTGAATTGAACCTGGTTGAAAGGAGCCTATAATGGGTGATGACCGGGGGCCTTGCTACTCTTAGTAGAGGACAGCAAGGACAATTCGGGTACCTTTTAGCACCAAAACTGCATATAGTGAACCGTAGGAGCCAACCCTGTAGAGCCATGTGAAACTCTGCCCGATTAGTAGTCACCCTATTTAGGCTCTGGTGCTTTATTTCTTGTTCATGTACAATTTTTTTATTACTCTATTTTTCATTTGTTTTATTTGATCGTTTTATTTGGTGCCAACTCGTTGCATTTTATTCTCATCGCATTGATTTCACTTGCATCATTACACAACATCTTTACAATCTTGATTTTGTATTGCATCAATTTAGGACACATCTTGCATGCATAAACATTCATTTTCAAAATAAGAAAACTGACTCTAGGGATGCCCTATAACAGTGATACTGGATAAAGCAGAAGATCAGTCAGCTCAGCATCTATACGGGACCCGGTACAAAACAAAGATGGCGAACGATGAAAGATTGAAGAAAATCGAGCAAGACCAAAAAGAATTGCAAGCGAACATAGCCAAACAGGTTGAGGAACAGTTGGCGAAAGTCCAACAGGATATGAGGGAACAACTTGCAAAGTTACAACAAGATATGCTAGGCCAAATGGCACAAATGCTGGGATTGAAGCTTCCCGAGCCTGGAGAGGCCTCTGCTGTAAATCCCACTGCAAATCCTAGACCCACTGCCGGGGACGAGGATCTTATGTATCCTCTGGGGTTCACGCCCGTTCAAACCAGGATACAGCCAGAAACTCAACCCTAGGTGATCATTTCACGGGGAAAGTCTCATCTACACCAGGCCGGTACTTCGATCCCTATAAATCATCCATCTCATCAGAAGTTAAGACCGGGGGTAATCAAGCTGAAAATTTTATCTCAGAAATGGATCATCTGTTTGAGATCGAGAAACCGAAGGTAGAAGCTTCAAAAGAAATCGAAGATCGATGTAAGAGACTCGAAGATAAGCTAGATGCTATGGGAGTAGAAGATACCTTCAGTGGATTCGATGCCAATGAACTCAGCCTTGTCCCAGATTTGGTTTTACCTCCTAAATTCAAGGTCCCAGAGTTTGAGAAGTATGACGGAACAAGATGTCCTCGCGCTCACCTCACTATGTTCTGTCGGAAGATGACAGGATACGGCCGAGATGACAAGCTACTAATTCACTACTTTCAAGACAGTCTATCGGGATCTGCTGCCCGATGGTATAATCAATTGAGCCGACATCATATCAAATCCTGGAGAGACTTGGCAAAAGCTTTTCTGGAGCAATACCGACACGTCAATGACATGATGCCAGATCGGTGGACGTTACAACAGATGAAACAAAAACATAATGAAAGCTTCAGGCAGTACGCTCAACACTTGAGGGATATAGCAGTTCAGGTCCAACCCCCGCTCAGTGAGAGAGAGACCGTGGTCACATTTGTACAAACTTTGGATAGTCCGATCTTGGGTCGCTTGATAGGCAACGCGACTACCAATTTTGCCGACCTCGTGTCATCCGGTGAGCTCATCGAGAATGCTTTCAAGACTGGCAAAATTGATGATGGAGGTTCGTCCCATAAGAAGCCTTACCATGGAAGGAAAGACCAGGAAGTGAACTCTTTAGGAGTTTACAATGCCAATTATTCCAAGCCCAGCACAATTGTGAAATCTAAGGTTGTGCCAAGTGCAGACGTTGCCTCAAGCCAAGGTTCTGGTCAGAGGAAGAACACTGAGAAGATAGAATTCACTCTCCTGCCGATGTCGTATGGAGATCTGTACAAGGAACTGCTAAAAGCCCATATAGTGGTACCTTTCCACCAGACTCCGACGCAACCCCCATTCCCTAAGTGGTATGATCCTAACGCGAGTTGCGAATATCACGCAGGACAGGTGGACCACACGATTGAAAATTGTTGGGGCTTCAAAAGGCTGGTAGAAAGATACCTCAAGCTCGGTGTTATAAGTATTGAAAACCTTACAAGTTCAGCCACAAGTGGGAACCCTTTTCCGAAGCATGAAGATGCCAACTGAGGGTGTTGAAGGTTTTTGAGCTGGACCATGTTAAGTATTGTATTGTCCTGACCATGGCAGGTCCCCTTGTAGTTTTTATCACTTTCAGAGTAATACTTTTTGTAAACCAACCTCACTGACTTAAGTACAATAGTGGTGAGAGTATTTTGTAAGGGATCAAAACTACAAGTGGCAATGCAAACATCTTTTGTTCATATCTGAGTCCTGAATATCCAAAATACATCACCTTAAAGTTTCAAATTTACTACGAGAACAGTGTCAGATGATGTTATGTAATGAATAAACTTTTGGGGCATACACTCAAATGAAAGCTGATCGAACACAGGGCAAAGTCGGGGTACTACCGCATGAAAAATCAAGATCCCGACATGACCAATCGAAAGTCAGAGACATCCCTTTGAAGACCAAAAATCAAATTATGTCGCATTCATACATTTAACTGCATTCATCTTGCATTGAACCATCCTTGCATACATCATACATTTAGGTTAAGTGCATATACCGAAGTCACCATGTATTTAGGCATAAAATTCAGGCATTTTTGCTAACAAACAGGTTCGGAGGAGAACCCGAACACCCCCGACATGGGGGGCAATGACAAGAAGGCCAACCTTAGTCTTGGAGAAGGCCCAACACAAAGAAGATTTCGAAACATTTAAATAAAATGTACCAACGACAAATTTTGTGGACAATTTACTAAAAATGTTTTTTCTCCTTTTTCAGGACTTCGTTCTTCCAACAATAATGTGATAGAAGTCAACATTTCCAGATTTTGCTTTACCGCTGATGGTACAACAGTATAGACATCCTGAAGATCTCGTTTCTCTGTTTATGATGCCACAGATCTGAACCTTTCCCCAAGCAGATCAAATGTCTATTCAGGTCTTGTTTCTCCGCGGACGGTGCAACCAGACCTAATTTTCCTCAAGTCTTACTTCTTTGTATAGTTCAAGAAAAAAGAAAATTTATCAAAAAAATAGAGTTGAAAAAAAATTAAAAAAAATCAAAATCAAAATCAAAAATCAAAAATTGAAAAAATCAAAAATGAGAAAAATCAAAAGAAAATTTATCAACTTTCATTATCCGATCCAGTCCTCCGCTGATGGAGTGGCCGGGTCCAAGCTTCCATCGCCCTTAGATCCTGCTCTCCGCTGATGGTGTAGCCGGTTCCAGGTCGTCATTATCCAAACCAGTCTTCCGCTGATGGAGTGGCCGGGTCCAAGCTGTCGTTGTCCTCAGATCTTCCTCTCCGCTGATGGTGTAGCCGGTTCCAGGTCGTCATATTATCCAATCCAACCCTCCGCTAATGGAGTGGTCGGGTCCAAGATGTCGTCGTCCTCAGATCCTGCTCTCTGCTGATGGTGTAGCCGATTCCAGGTCGTCATTGTCCAATCCAATCCTCCGCTGATGGAGTGGCCGGGTCCAAGCTGTCGTCGTCCTTAGATCCTGCTCTCTGCTGATGGTGTAGCCGGTTCCAGGTCGTCATATTATCCAATCCAACCATCCGCTGATAGAGTGGTCGGGTCCAAGCTCTCGTCGTCCTCAGATCCTGCTCTCCGCTGATGGTGTAGCCGGTTCCAGGTCATCATTGTCCAATCCAATCCTCCACTGATGGAGTGGTCGGGTCCAAGCTTCCGTCGTCCTCAGATCCTGCTCTCCGCTGATGGTGTAGCATGTTCTAGGTCATCATTGTCCAATACAGTCCTCCGCTGATGGAGTGGCCGAGTTCAAGCTCTCGTCGCCCTCAGATCCTGCTCTCCGCTGATGGTGTAGCCGATTATTGGTCGTCATTATCCAATCCAGTCATCCGCTGATGGAGTGGCTAGTGTAGCTATGTTTTTTTTCTCGCTCAAAAATAAGGTGTTTTGTTTTATTTTTGGAAATATTTAGTTTGTTTTGAAAATATTGTATTCCGCGTGGGATTTTAGAAAACCCGCATTTTATTTAAAATTGGAGTCGCCACCGGCCACTAAAGGTGGACCGGACACCGTAGAAAACCAGAGATTTCAAAATATCGGGTTCGGGAGTCGATTCTGGATGGGGAAGGATTAGCACCCCACACCGCCAAAATTGGTACTTTAATAATTACCGCTTTATTAATATTAAACTTTCCGAATTAAAGTGACGATTAAATTAAAATTTGGTTATAAGGGCGAGTAAATTTTAAAGGCCCCGTTATTCGAGAGTAAACGTCCAACCACTATCACTACGCCGATACTGGCCCCGTTTACGCTCGAATAAAAGGGCACCGCATTGACAAAATATATGTTTGTTATACAAACTTAAAAACACATGGCAAATATGAACAAATATAATGCGATAAAAATATAAACAAATAAGAGCATAATAAAATATTAATCTAACATAAATAAAATACTAATCTAAAACATACATACATAACTATTAATTTAACCCATAATTAAAAATAAATCTAACATAAATAAAATACTAATCTAAAACATACATACATAAATATTAATCTAACATATAAATAAAAACATATTTAACATAAATAAAATACTAATCTAAAACATACATACATACATAACTATTAACTTAACTTATAAATAAAACATATCTAACATAAATAAAATATTAATATAAAATATAAATTTAAAACATACTAATATAAAACATAGATAAACATACAAATTAAAAACACAATTTTAAATTAACTTCTACTTCATTAAAATATAAAAATTACAACATAAATAAAAGGAAAGAAAATATACCTAATTAGGAGTTCGAAACGACGAACCCCGATGGACTCCACCGAGATCTACCACGACCTCTCCAAAAATATTAACTAGATCGGACCTAAAATAGGACCCCCGATCGAACCGGTTAGGACCGAGGATATTACCCCGGTCCCCGGCTAGCCGAATTGGCTGCGCCCGATTCAAATTGCAATTGTTGCAATTGCTTTGCAATTGCAATTGCAATTTTCCAAATTGCTTTTTCTATTGCTTCTTCGCTTGCCGCCTATTTATAGAGGGGGGAGGGGTGACGTGGAGCCTTGTGCTCCACTCCTCCCCATTTTTTATTATTAATTTTTTTTTGCTTTTTTGCTTTTTTATTAATTTTATTATTATTATTATTTATATATATTATTACAATAATACTAAAAATACTAAAAACCCGTACAAAAAAATGAGTGATTACAGTTTGCCCCTCTTTGCTTGTTCTTGTGAAACGAGAACAAAGCAAAGATCAAAAGCACTCATTTTTGTTTTATCTCAACTAAACTTCTCTCCTTTTGACGCGTCTCTTCTTTCTTCTCTATCTTCTTCATTCTCTTCACAGATGTCTTCTTTCTTGTTTTGGTTGATCCATCTTGTCACTCTCGAAAGCAAAACCTTCAAAATGGGGGTTGTTTGTTGGGGAAGCCAAACCAAGTTCTTCTACATTATTGGTAATAAGCTAATACCTAAAGAGAGTTCGACCCACCGCAACACCGACGAAGAGATAGGGTCTACAAAATTCGATCCAGCTGCAACACTGACGAGGAAGCAAGACCGATAGGTGAAAGTTCTGATGTCTGATCCAGCTACAACTCCGACGAAGAGGCAAGATCAGAAAACTGATTTTTTTTTGTTCATTTTTTGTTTTTTTCATTTTCATTTTTTGATTTTTTTTCTTCTTTTTTCCTTTTTTCTTTTTTTCTTCTCTTTTTTTCTTTTTTTTTTTTTTTTGAGATATAACATTGATACAACTAGAAAGTTAGTAAATTTTGACCAAGCTACAACACCGACGAGGAGGCATGGTCCAAGATTTGATCCAAAGTGGAACCCTACTACGCCATCGGCGGATAAGTAGGACAGCGAGAAGAATCGGACCTAGCCACCCCATCAGCGGAGGACTGGATCGGATAATGATGACTGGAACCGCTACACCATCATCACGGAGAGCAGGATCGAGGACAAAGGGAGCTTGGACCCGGTCCACCCATCAGCGGAGGATCGGATTGGACAATTACGACACTGGAACCGCTACACCATCAGCGGAGAGCGAGGATCGAGGGCGACCACTCCATCAGCGGAGGGTTGGATTGAATCATGACGACACGGAACCGGCTACACCATCAGCGGAGAACGAGGATTCGAGGACGACCACTCCCATCAGGCGGAGGGTTGGATTGAATCATGACGACTGGAACCGGCTACACCATCAGCGAGAACGATCCGAGGACGACGGGAGCTTGGACCCGACCACTCCATCAGCGGAGGGTTAGATTGGATAATATGACGACACGAACCGGCTACCCATCAGCGGAGAACAGGATCTGAGGACGACGACAGCTTGGACCCGGCCACTCCATCAGCGGAGGACTGGATTGGACAATTACGACCTGGAACCGGCTACACCATCAGCGGAGAGCGGGATTAGAGGACGACGAGAGCTTGGGCCCGTCACTCCATCACGGAGGATCGGATTGGACAATGACGACCTGGAACCGCTACACCATCAGCGGAGAGCGGATCGGAGGGACGACGGGAGCTTGGGCCCGGTCACTCCATCAGCGGAAGACCGATTGGACAATTACGACTGAACCGGGCTACACCATCAACGGAGAGCGAGGGAGGACGACGGGAGCTTGGACCCGGTCACTCCATCAGCGGAAGACTGGATTGGACAATTACGACCTGGAACCGGCTACACCATCAGCGGAGAGCAGGATCTGAGGACGACGACAGCTTGGACCCGGCCACTCCATCAGCGGAGGACTGGATTGGACAATTACGACCTGGAACCGGCTACACCATCAGCGGAGAGCGGGATTAGAGGACGACGAGAGCTTGGGCCCGGTCACTCCATCAGCGGAGGACTGGATTGGACAATTACGACCTAGAACCGGCTACACCATCAACGGAGAGCAGGGTCAGAGGACGACGGGAGCTTGGACCCGGTCACTCCATCAGCGGAAGACTGGATTGGACAATTACGACCTGGAACCGGCTACACCATCAGCGGAGAGCGAGATCAGAGGACGACGGGAGCTTGGACCCGGTCATTCCATCAGGGGAGAGCTGGATTGGACAATGACGACCTGGAACCGGCTACACCATCAACGGAGAGCAGGGTCAGAGGACGACGGGAGCTTGGACCCGGTCACTCCATCAGCGGAGGACCAGATTGGACAATGACGACCTGGAACCGGCTACACCATCAGCGGAGAGCAGGATCTGAGGGCGAAGGGAGCTTGGACCCGGTCACTCCATCAGCGGAGGACTGGATTGGATAATGACGACCTAAAACTGGCTACACCATCAGCGGAGAGCAGGATCAGAGGACAACGATAGCTTGTACCTGGCCACTCCATCAGCGGAGGACTGGTTCGGGCGATGAAAGTTGATAAATTCATTTTGATTTTCATTTCATTCATTTTTTCTTCATTTTTTCATTTTTCATTTTTTGATTTTTTTCGAATTTTGATTTTTTTTTCTAATTTTTTCTATTTTTTTCTTCTCTATTTTTTATAATTTTCTTTTTCTTTGAACTTTACACAGAAGTAAGACTCGAGAAAAATAGGTTTGGTTGCATCGTCATTAGAGAAATGAGACCTAAATAGAATTTTGATCTGCTTGGGGAAAGGTTCGGATCTGTTGCACCATCAACGGAGAAAAGAGATCTTCAGATGTATATATCTTGCTCTGCTATACTCTACCGGGCAGAGAGGTATGACCTAAAAATGAAAAAAACATTAATCAAGAAATGTTCACAAAATTTTTCATTGTTACCTTTTATTGATGTTTCAAAGATCCTCTTTGTGTTTGGCCTCATCTAAGACTAAGGTTGGTTGTCGCGTTGTTGCCCCCACTACCGAGGATGTTCAGATATCTTTTGAACTCATTTATATGTACAAGCAAGATTGCATGAATGTATCTAATTTTATGTCTAAATGCATGTGTCTACCCTAAATGCATGGTGATTTTGGTGTATGCACTTAATCTAAATGTATGACGTATGCAAGATGAATGTATGAATGTGATATGATTTTTTTTGCCCTCAAAGGGATGCCCGACTCCTCACCGGGTCCCGTCGGGATCTTGGTTTTTTTGTATGTGACGGTGCCCCAACCTCAACTTGGGTTCGATCAATCATCCGGTGCATGCCCCAACATTTTATTCATCCCTATGCCATCGTCTGAAACTGTTCTTGAATTTGACACTTTGAGTGTGGATTCTGTTGCCCCTTAGGTTGGGTTTATAAATTGTGTTGGTTCATGGTAGCTTATTATTTTTGATTGGGTGCAATTTTGCAGACTGTGGTCAAAGATGCAAGAGTTTGACTCGGCAATGGAGGTTGGACCTTGGCAAAGAATGCCCCCGGACTGGGACCTTGTTAGAGGCACACTATTTGTAAAATATGTGGGGGTGCTTTTGGACATGCCCCAAGATCAAACTTTTGTAAGAGGCTTTGTAAGGTGCTAGATCGACCATCTTTGTTGTATTTAATGGGGCAACTTGAGGATTAGTTTTATTATTCTGAAAATGAATGCATGCAAAATGTGTCCTAAATCGATGCAATGCAAAATTAAGATTGTGATGATGTTGTGCAATGATGCAGGTGAACTCAGTGTGATGAGAATAAAACGAGTTAGTACCAAATAAAATGATTAAATAAAACAAATAATAAATATAACAAAAATAGAGTAATAAACTGTACATAAACAATAAATAAGGCACCAGAGCCTAAATAGGGTAACCACTAATCGGGCAGAGTTTCATATGGCTCTAAAGGGTTGGCTCCTACGGCTCACTATATGCAGTTTTAGTGCTAAGAGGTACCCGAATTGTCCTTGCTGTCCTCTACTAAGAGTAGCAAGGCCCCCGGTCATCACCCATTATAGGCTCCTTTCAACCGGGTTCAACTCAGGGGGACCCATTCGCTTATACCCATACGAAGGAACGATATCCTCACGAAAGTATAAGGTACTCGAGCCCCGAAGGTACTTGCTAGGCCCATACGAGAGAACGATATCTCCACGAAAGCATTAGCGTTTTCCCCCCACTTAAAAAGAACAGGTTTATATGCCATATTTTAAATGCGTTAAAATAAACGTGCAATTATAACCGAATGTTAGTTTAATAGTCACTTTAATCCGAAATTTTTCGATATTAATAAAGCGGTAATTATTTGAAAAAAGCTCGACTCTCATTTGTTTTTGAAAAAACAAAAAATATCCCCAGCGGAGTCGCCATCTGTAGCTATGTTTTTTTTCTCGCTCAAAAATAAGGTGTTTTGTTTTATTTTTGGAAATATTTAGTTTGTTTTGAAAATATTGTATTCCGCGTGGGATTTTAGAAAACCCGCATTTTATTTAAAATTGGAGTCGCCACCGGCCACTAAAGGTGGACCGGACACCGTAGAAAACCAGAGATTTCAAAATATCGGGTTCGGGAGTCGGTTACGGATGGGGAAGGATTAGCACCCCACACCGCCCAAAATTGGTACTTTAATAATTACCGCTTTATTAATATTAAACTTTCCGAATTAAAGTGACGATTAAATTAAAATTTGGTTATAAGGGCGAGTAAATTTTAAAGGCCCCGTTATTCGAGAGTAAACGTCCAACCACTATCACTACGCCTGATACTGGCCCCGTTTACGCTCGAATAAAAGGGCACCGCATTGACAAAATATATGTTTGTTATACAAACTTAAAAACACATGGCAAATATGAACAAATATAATGCGATAAAAATATAAACAAATAAGAGCATAATAAAATATTAATCTAACATAAATAAAATACTAATCTAAAACATACATACATAACTATTAATTTAACCCATAATTAAAAATAAATCTAACATAAATAAAATACTAATCTAAAACATACATACATAAATATTAATCTAACATATAAATAAAAACATATTTAACATAAATAAAATACTAATCTAAAACATACATACATACATAACTATTAACTTAACTTATAAATAAAACATATCTAACATAAATAAAATATTAATATAAAATATAAATTTAAAACATACTAATATAAAACATAGATAAACATACAAATTAAAAACACAATTTTAAATTAACTTCTACTTCATTAAAATATAAAAATTACAACATAAATAAAAGGAAAGAAAATATACCTAATTAGGAGTTCGAACGACGAACCCTGACTGGACTCCACCGAGATCTACCACGACCTCTCCAAAAATATTAACTAGATCGGACCTAAAATAGGACCCCGATCGAACCGGTTAGGACCGAGGATATTACCCCGGTCCTGGGCTAGCCGAATTGGCCTGCCCCGATTCAAATTGCAATTGTTGCAATTGCTTTGCAATTTGCAATTGCAATTTTCCAAATTGCTTTTTCTATTGCTTCTTCGCTTGCTGCCTATTTATAGAGGGGAGGAGGGTGACGTGGAGCCTTGTGCTCCACTCCCCTCCCCCATTTTTTATTATTAATTTTTTTTTTGCTTTTTTGCTTTTTTTTATTAATTTTATTATTATTATTATTTATATATATTATTACAATAATACTAAAAATACTAAAAACCCGTACAAAAATGAGTGATTACAGCTAGGTCCCAGTTGCTGCTATCCTACTTATCCGCTGATGGTGTAGCCGATTATTGGTCGTCATTATCCGATTCAGTCATCCGCTGATGGAGTGGCTAGGTCCCAGTTGCTGCTATCCTACTTATCCGTTGATGGTGTCTTAGGGTTCCAGATAATGTTCTGCTTCTCCGTTGATAGACCCAACTCTACTGATTTTCAAGTTCCTTTTATTAATGAAAGAGAAAAAAAGAAAAAGAAAAAAAGAAAAAAATCAAAAAATCAAAAGGAAAAAGAAAAAAGAAGAAGAAAAATAAAAAAGAAAAAGAAGAAAAATCAAAAAATCAAAAAAAAGAAGAAAGAAAAAAGAAAAAAAATGAAATGAAAAGAAAAATGAAAAATTCAAAAAATGTATCGCCCGATCTAGCCCTCCGCTGATGGAGTGGCTAGGTCCAAGTTACAGTCGTCCTCTGATCCTGCTCTCCGCTAATGGTGTGGCCGGTCCCAGGTTGCCATTATCCGATCCAGCCCCTCCGCTGATGGGGTGGTTGAATCCATGTTACCAACGTTCTCCGATCTTACTTCACTGTTGATGGAGTAGTGGGGTCCAACATCTATCTTTCGACCCGGTCTCCTCGTCAGTGTTGTAGGCAGGTCATTTTTACTCACGTATTACCATGAAAAAAAAGGGAAAAGTTGTCAGTTTTTGATCCTGCCTCCTCGTCAGTGTTGCAGCTGGATCAAATTTTGTGGACCCTGCCTCTTCGTCGGTGTTGCAGTTGGGTCAAACTCTTTTTAGGTATTAGCTTATTATCAATAATGTAGTGAGTCGCACTCATTTTGCTTCCCCAACAGACAACCCCCTATTTTGAAGATTTTGCTTCCCCGAGAGTGACAAGGTGGATCAACCAAAACAATAAAGAAGGCCTGCAACAAAGAGAATGAAGATCTACCGAAGAATGAAGACATACGTCAAGAGAAGAAGCTCAGCCGGACCAGACAAAACGGGTTATTTTTAACCTTTGCTCTATTGTTGTTACACAACAATGAGCAAAGAAGGGCAACTGTAATAACCCGTTTTAACCAAACCCAACTCAACCATGACCCGACCCAGATCCAAACTTAACCCGACCCGAATCCAAACTTAACCTGACCCGGCCCGGAACCAAAAAAAAACCCTTACCCTAATACCATTAATCCACCCGCTGCCGTACCTTCTGTCGCCGATCATCCACCGCCGCCGTTCACCATTTCTGGCAACCAACCCCAAACTATAACCACAATCACCATAAACCCTAAATTCTAGATTACAAACCCTAAAAATCCTAAAACCCCAAACCAAATCAACCAAAAAATCAAATAAACCTAAAACCTACCCCATCACCATACCCTGCAGCACGCATTCACCCCCATGCTTCACCCCATGCCTCTGCAATATTTCCCCCACACGCCACTTCCCCATGATTTCATTTTCCATTCCAATTCATTTTAAAGAACCACACCACCACAAATTAAGGGGCCGACCATTCAAGCAAAAAAAAAGGAGAGCAGCTCTCGGGGGCTGAGTTCGAATATAGAGAAAAAAGAGGGGAAAATCTGAAGAAAAAGGGGAAATTTGTAAGAAAAATTCGAAATCAATACAAACAAGTTGAAGGGTATTTCTTTTATTTCGAATCAAAATCTTTTTTTCTCTTTATTTTTTATTTCGAATCAAATTAAAAAAGGGGAGGATTCGAAAGCTTACCTGCCGTAATAAACCGCCCACTGTGAGGCTCGTCGCTGATGAACAGCGGAAGCCGGTGAGCTTGAGAAAGAGTGGCTATCGTTCCCCCTTGTGATGTCGTCGAGAGAAATGGGGAGATAAAAAAATTTTAGGGTTTGTTTTAAACCCATTTCGAAACGAATATTAAACCTCATGTATTTGTTTTAACTGGCCTCCAAAAAAACGACGTAGTTTTAAGACTAAGGATCTGAGATTTTTTAAAAAGGGTATAATTACGCGCCAAGTCCTTCATTTATGTTCCTGTTTTCGGTTCTGTGTATGGGATAATTATGTGCTTAGTCCTTTATTGTTTTATGCGTGTTTAATATTATCTTTTATTACTGTTTTGTGGCTTTTAACTTCTACTTCGGTTCAATTCAGTCACTATTTTTATGTTGAATTTATTTTTAGCACTTTAGTTTTAAGTTGTTTACTTTCAGTTCTTATATTTTATACTTGTTGCATTTTAGTCCTAATATGTTTTGCTAGTTTTGCCATGTAATTTAGTATTATTACATTTTAGCCATTAGCATCTAGTTTCATGATATGTTTTATATTGTTCCATGCATTTTAATATGATCCATGCATTCATATTAGCATTAGTATCATTATTATTATTATTATTGTTATTATTATCATATTTTATGTGTTAGATTAATATTTATGTATGTATGCTTTAGATTAGTATTTTATTTATGTTAGATTTGTTTTTATTTATGTGTTAAAATTAATAGTTATGTATGTATGTTTTAGATTAGTATTTTATTTATGTTATATTAGTATTTTATTATGTTAGTATTTATTTATATTTTTATCGCAGTGTATTTATTTATATTTGTCATGTTTTTTTAAGTTTGCATAACGAACATATATTTTGTCAATGCGGTGCCCTTTTATTCGAGTGTAAACGGGGCTAGTATTAGGCGTAGTGATAGTGTTTGGGCGTTTACTCTCGGATAAAGGGGCCTTTAAAATTTACTCGCACATATAACCAAATTTTAATTTATTCGTCACTTTAATCCCGAAAGTCTAAATATTAATAATTATTAAAGTACCAATTTTGGGCGGTGTGGGGGTGCTAATCCTTCCCCATCCGTAACCGACTCCCGAACCCGATATTTTGAAATCTCTGGTTTTTTACGGTGTCCGGCCTACCTAAGTGGCCGGTGACGACTTCATTTTTAAATAAAATACGAGTTTTCTAAAATCTCACATGAAAGAAAATATTTTCTAAATAAAAAAACAAATATCATTTTTAGTGAGAAAAAATATCGCTACACTGGTATAGTACTTATTTTTAAAGGACGGTACTGATTGCCTTAAAACTAATAAATAATGATTCCAATTTCCTCCTTAAACCCATTTTTTACGCTAGCATTGGTAGAGACAATTTCTCTTCTTGTTTTTTTCTTTCTCGACAAACTGACGGCTTAATTTTTTTTAATAATGGCTTAACTCTTCCCAAAAACGAGCATTCATAGTACTCTATATATCTTACGTTACTATTTTGATATTTTATTTATTATTTTTAATAAAATAATACTTATCGTTATATTTTTATTTTATTTTGATATTTTAATTATTTTTCTGATAATGTTACGTTTTTATTTTGTTTTGGTATTTCGACCATTAAAAAATAACAGGATGATGACGTAGATTGGTATAATCACACTTTTAATTCAAAACACTTGTATAATTTACCAATTTAATCCAAAATACATCCATTTAAAACATAATTTTTATTTTGAGATAAAATTGTAAATTACCCACTTTTTTTTCTTCTTTCTTCCCATAAGATTTCCTTAGCCACAGCGAATTCAGCCAGTGGTCTTTCATCCTGTCAATACAAAAAATATATAAAGATGAGCACAGCAAAGGAAAGAAATGATGCTGAATTGTTGATGGCAAAGAAAACAGAGGAATTCAAATGACAACTTACACCAAGCGCGACAACAACTTTATCCCCAGCTTTGAAACTCTCGACTCCTAATCCAACATGTACATTTCTCCCACTACATACATGCCAGGAATGTTAGGGAATCTGCCAGGTAAAATGGGCGGGCAATTCTGTTCTGTATTTTTCAGTCGATGGGTTTAATACCAGTCACCTCCACTTTGATCAAAACTTCATCTTTTTTGGGACTGGAAACCGAAGCTTCAACGTGCTGCAACAAACATCAAATTCACATCCGTTAGAAAAATAGGTAATCGACAGTTCTTTTTCCAACCTAAACAATGAAGAGAAGTTCATATGCAAACAAAAAAGGTTGAATTCAGAAATTTGAAGCTGGTGGTTCACATTTGTTTTAAATGAATGAATTTGGGATTAAATTGATAAAATATATAAATGTTATGGACTAAAAATGTGATTATATCGAACTACGTCATTATTTCTGCTATTTTTTAACGGTCATGTACCAAAACAGAAAAAATATAATATTAAGTACCATTTAGCCAAAAAAATAGTTAGGGTATCAAAACAATAATACATGAATAATTAGGATACTATTTATGTAGTTTCCCTTATTTTATTTGTTTGTTCATTATTCAATCGTATCGTGACAACGTTCGCGAATCAATATTTATTTAATGGTAAAGCACTAAAGTTTGAAAATATAAGCTGAATTGTACTAAATGTTGATCTTGATCATCTAACTTTTATCTATTATAAAATGAGAATTGAATTTGTAACTTTATTGTAAAATGATCATCGTGTTGTTAACTGTGGCTAATAATACAATAGTTAAAAAATTTTGTATAATAATACATTTAGTACTCAATATTTACATATTTATTCAATTTAATCCTAATTCAAAAAAAATACAATAAATTTACTCTTGTTTTTATTGTGCGTCTGTGCTCCTCTCCCCTGCTCTCTATGCCTCAACTTGCGTAAATGTGGGTTCAACTTTATTAATCAGATCTCGGAGAATACCACAACATTCGCTATCTCATCTCAAGGTGGATCCTTTGGTCAATTATTCAAAACTACGAAGATGAAAAATAATGTTTCTTATTTATTAAATAGTAGATTTAAGTGTAAACCCTCTTATTCTCCGTTTGCATTTTGTAATATGTTAGATTAGGTAGTGAAAATTTATTGAATTTTTAATTATTTATAGTAAAAAATAGGACTAAATTAATATAACGTGTAAATATGAGGGATAAATTTATTGTTTTTTAATTAAAATTAAATTAATTAAATATGTAAATATATAAAATTAAATATATTATTATATAAAAAAATTAACTGTCACGCTATTTTTTTAATGTACAATAATTATTTTATAAAAAAATTATAAATTTAATAATCATTTATAATATTTAAAAGTTAAGTAACGAAAATAAATATTTTAAAATAATTTAGGGACCATTATTGAATTTTATACTTAATGATGATATATCTAATCTTATACACAGATTCGTGTCCAATATTTATGTTAACGACGTCATATCAGGCCAGGTTCTGAATGAAAAACAACGGTGGTTTTTCTTTCAAGGAAAAAGAAAGATTGAAATCCAAGCAATGAGGGGGAAGGAATCTTTTGTGATGGGAAGGTATACGGTGTGGTTAATGTGCGGCACTAACAAAAAATATTATAAAATATGAAATTTAAAATTGAACATGTAATATTTTTTATAATATTATAGGTTAGTGTTAGACAAATTTTGATATTTATAAAAACTTAAAATGCTATCATAAGTGATAAGTATCGACATTCGAAGCTAAGTTTCGATACTTAACTATCAATTTAAAATATTATCAAAAGTGTAACATTTTCAATTCTAACTTTTTTATACTAGGCTTAACCGTCAAATAGGTGTCCAAATTATGCCATTTTTTCAGTTAGGTGTCCAAACAATTTTTTCGGGTCAAATTGAGACCTAAAGTTTCATTTCGTGACCCATTTAAGGTTCGGCGTTAATTTCTACCGTTAAAGGACACGTGTCATCTCTTGAAAATTCTAAAAAAATATATTAAAAATAAATAAAATTACTTAATTTTCAGAAATTTTCTAAGTTTTACAGATTTTACAAAACAACCCTAAAATTTCAAAATCCCCAACTCCCCAAAACCTAAATTTCGATTTGGGCAGATTTCGCCGCCGATTATCACGCCGCCGCTGCCTACCACATCAGTCGCTCGACCATCACAACCATTTCCCCCACCACTCTGTCACCGGAAATAGATCGGCGTCTTCGAATCGCCAAAATTATTGAATGGTTCTTCCGAACAATTCGCGACAAACGGCAGTCGAAGGGACGACGAACGGTGTGTGAGTTGTTTGGCGAGGATAGGACGCTTCATTCTGTCGACTGCAATGCTGCCAACGCCGACAACAGTGGTCGGATTTGGAGGGATTAAGAATTTGGGGATTATTTTGGGAATATTTGAAAATTTCAAGATATATTTTTATTTTTATTTTTAATATAATTTTTAGAATTTTCAGGGGATGACACGTGTTCTTTAACGAAAAAATTAACAGCAAACCTTAAATGAGTCACGAAATAAAACTTTAAATCATAATTTAGCCCGAAAAATAGTTTGGATACCTAACTATAAAAAAGAACATAGTTTAAATACTTATTTACTTATTAAACCTTTATATTATAATATTTTCGATCAATATTGTACCGTAACCATATTGACTATGCCCTACTTTATACTCGCCCTTTTGTGATTGGAAACGAGAGAATTCGATGCTGGGGGCCTAGACGGTTCAATCGATTGGACTTTGTGACTGCCCCATGTTTATAATGGCATAAGTTTTTTTATTATTTTATTTTATCTTTATTTTTTCTTGTATTGTCTTTTATTAATCATTATTTCAATTAATCTGTAATAGAGTTTTAGACTGGGGTTTCTAGAAGAAGAAGAAAGAATTGGGTTCAGTTCAGACATTCGGAGCTCAGTGCATGAACGACATTTTTAACACGTGATGTATATTTTTCACAGGGATAGAAATTATCTTGGTGAAAATTTTTAGAATGTCGCGTCAGTCACGGAGACAAAAAGAGGAACCATTGAATTTAGTTAGAAAAATATTAAGTTCCCTTCATTTCATTTTTGTCTTTCTTTTTCATTTTTTTGTACGTTGCAGAAACGCAAATTTATAAAGGTTGTACTTTTTTTTATAAAAAAACATGTTTTTTTAATAATAAAAATTAAATTTTATTAAAAATAATGAAATACATCACAGATACAACACACAAAAAATAGAAGTATTATGTCCATGTAAAAATTCATACAAAAATAAAACATGGAACTAAAGTAAAAAAAAAATCAATCATTCTCTTGAAATTGACATACATCATCTAAGAATCTATAATCTTTCATAAATTTTCATGCCTCTATCTAAATGAGACGTTTTACGAAGTGAAAAATGAGTGGTGAGCGAACCAAATTATTAGACAGATTATTTTGTTATATAATTCTGATTACATCGGCAAACAACTACCATATGAGATAAAACTTTTTATGACCACCGACAAATCTAAATAAAAAAATATGCGTTGTGTGGATTTTTGTACGAGCACCCAACAACCGCTACGGCATGCAAAAACCGTGCCAAACGACAGGTGATCTGCACAACAAAAGTAAAAGAAAACGTGCCACAAAAGAAGAAAAAACGTGTCACAAGATCAAAGATTTTTATTAAAAATTGAAAAACTCAAAAAAATTAAAAATACAAATATAATTATAAGAAAGCAAGTAAAATAATGAAATATTGACAGTCAACAACTACCATTAAAACTGGTGTTGTTGCCGATCAAATAAAAAAACAAAAAAAAAACTAGAAAAAATAGGTTAAGAAAACATATCTTCTCTAAGAAATACTTGATTTCTTCTTATCCTAATTAAGTAAAACGTTTAGCTAATGAAGGGGTGCATATACATTTAATATTAAAAAATTAAAAAAATTGTACGAAATTATACATAGTACACCACAATACCTTGGTTAGCTAATGAAAATGAAGGGAATCAAGAACCTCTAGATATATAAAAACTTATTTTATTTTATAAATATAACTGCACCAGTAACTAAAAATAATATGAATTAAAATTAAAGTTAAAATACTTAACATTACTAAACATCAATGCTTAAATTTTAACTCTCTAGAATAATGTAGATTTAACAAAAAAAAATATTTTATTTAAAATAAAAAATTGTACATATAAAGAAAACTATAAGAAAGAATGTTATTTTTGAAGTGATGAAAGAAATCACACTAATAAACCATAATAAATTTAAGCAAAATCCGCAAATGGTGAGATCTAAATACAAATTTTAAAAATTATATATGATGTTATTTTTGTATTAAATAGAGAAAATTATATTTCTAAGATAAATATTAAGATTCGAACCATATAAGATGGGACAACATAAATATCCTTGACCACTCAACAAAATTTCAAAAGTATATATAATGTGATATTGTTTTGATTAAATAGATAAGTATTACATTTTTCACGTCAGAATTCGAATCCATACAAAATGAGAGCAATATGAACAACTTTAATCAGTAGGCCAATCAATGTATCTCTGATATTTTATCTAATACAAGCTCAAACTATCCATAATCCTATGATGCAATAACCTTTTATGATATCCTCCTATATTAAACATAATTAATCGCACAAATTAATCGGAAGATAATTAGTAATTAGGCACACTAGGCCTAGGGTAGAGTATTTATGTACCTAATTTATTTCTAGCGTGAAAACAGATTTTTTTTTTTTAATGGTGAAAGCAGATTAATTTAATCTCATCCAATTAAATTAAATTAGTCGTCATCCTCAATTTTTGGCATGTCTAACACTTGTTTTGGTATGGTATTCCTTATTGGAAGTTATGACATCTAATGAGTAATGACGATTGTGTTAGGGTCGGGATACATACCTTAACAGTTAAGGAGTTCGAGTTATATTTTGGACAAAACCAAATTATGGTTTTTTTTATTATTATGGGATACGAGCCCACTGGACTTGGGACATGAGCGTCGCTTTCCCATGTGTGTTTCAGCCTTCAGGGCCAGGCTAAAAAAATTGGAGCAGCTGTCCAATTTGGGCACTCTTTAGCAATTTCATTAGTATCTTCTGTTGTGAGGCAAAATAAGGTGATCTCTAACACAAATTTTTATTCGGTTAATAAGACTTTGTATTAAAATATAAATTTGTATTTAAGAAAATTTTATTATGCTCGACGAGTATCGCTAATGATGAGTATCGCTGAGCTCCATTAAATTAATTAATAAATATTAAAAATCTCAATGACTAAATATATAATTATAAAATTTTTAAAATAAAATATTAATTAAATTATTTTTCATATATATAATTTTTTTTATTATTTTTTTAAAATAATTAGATCAATTACCAACCACTAAACACTAAATTCAAAACCCTAAACTCTAAACACTAAACCTAAAAGCCATTATTCAAATTTTGGGTTTAGGGTTTTTATTTTTTAAATTGACTAAGGTTGGTATTTGATCCAATTATTTTTAAAAAAGATTAAAAAATATTATATATATTTAGAAAATAATTTAATTAATATTTTATTTTAAATAATTTATAATTATATGTTTAAATAATTTATAATTATAGGTTGAGTCCTTTATATTTTTAATCTTTATAAATTAATTTAATGGTGCTCATCGTTAGTGGTACTCAGCGGTGCTCGTCGAGCGTGGTAGACTCATCATTTTACTTAAGGCAAAATCCAACTTATATTGTTACCTAGTTAGTAAGAATTTCAGTTTCATCTAAATTATTACCTAGTTAGTAAGAATTTATATAAATTCTTATCCAGTTAGTAAAAGTTTTAGTTCTACTTAAATTATTATTTAATCTTACATAAATTCTTAACAATAAGAATTTATGCTAGCCCGCATTTTAGCCCCACCTTAACATGTCACACCTACCGTACATGCATTAGGATGTACAGTGTTTTTTTCGATGCAAAAATTAATATATTTTACTGCAACCCAAATGATTAAGATGGGTTAATGTTTTTTGGTATGCTCCATAAGGATTTAATCAAACTCGACCTTAACCAATCAATACTCCAATTCCATTGTCCATGACTAATACATATAGCTGTGATAGCAACACATATAAGAGGCTGAAATCCGAGAATTATATGTGGCCTAATATCCCCAACATATACACAAATATCAGATGGTAGCAAATCAAACATAAAGTCGCAACTTTTCTCTTGTTGGTCCAATGAAGATCCAGCCCAAACTTTGAAGTCCAATAGATTTGTGAGCAATCGGTTAAAAAAATTAAATTTTCAGTTCGATTCGAACAATTTCAAATAAAATGAGTTATAAATGAGGCTTAAAGAATTTAGAATTTTTAGTAATTAATGGAAGAGTTTTCAAGTTCAAATCGAATCCATCAACTCTAATTGATATAATCACATATGAAAAAAAAATATATATGTATATTGTATATAATCATAAATTCATTTAAATTGGAACCAAATAATATCATAACTTTATAAATGCTTACAATAAAATTTGAAGAAAAGCTCAAACAACTCGACTAACAAAATTTCAAATAAAGTTCAAGTTATAAAATATGACTCGTCAACTCGAATAATTTAAAAGTTTCGATTCAATCAATCAAATATTGAAATAAAGTTAGGATAACTCCATACTCTAAATGAACCCCAAAAAATAACGTTCAACACCAATATAACGTTAACTCAAACCGTTTGAAAATCGAACAAAGCTCACGAAAATCATGAATTTCGATATAGTTAGACGCATAATACCATACGAGTTGAATAAATAAGAGTTGGGTGTGGTTAACCATAATTGAAGAGTTTAAAGTAAAAAACAAGGAAAGAAAAGATTAATTACTTGTTTATTATTTTCGTCCCGAGAATCCATAGTTGGTTAAAGCGGCAGAAGCCGAAGATGTATATACAGTCGAAACATGGGACGAAATGCAAATCTTGTTGGGTTAGGTGTGTGATTGTGACGATTATTGTTGTAATAAAATTTGGCACCATCCTCCTCCTTAAACCAATACTTGGGTAGGGGACCCCATTTGCCGTCGGAAAGTTTGGCCGTTTCATGCTCGACCAATGGTAGGAACCATGAAATTAAATGCCCGAATTGGTACGGGATTTTCGATATCGATAATTACTTGAATTCTGATTACATTTTGCGTTATTGTCACACAAACTAAAATATTTTTTTCTTTGAGAGAAAAAAGAAAGAAAAACAACAACTATTTTTGGGTATCAATTTTGTTTTGTTGAAGTAGTATCAATAACCCAATGTTGACCATCTGTTTTGATTTTAAGATTGTTCATTTTCGCAAACAAATTGACCGCTCTTCTTACTCCGCGGTTATCCGCCGCAGTAAAATAATCATGCCCAAAAATTACTCCACCGGGTCTCAAGATCCGATACGCCCGGTTTATATCTCCCCAAGCTGATATAAAATCATGACCCGCGTCGATCTCTATCAAATCCGCGGTTATTCCCCACTCACATAACTTCTCGAGACCCGACCCGGTCGAGAATGGTACGGGTAAGACTGATCCCGTGGCGTTGAAATAAACCACATTTTGAATGAATTGCTGAAGCAACAGAACGTCGCCGTTTATCATGTTAATGTCCTTGAAACGGTCACGGAAACCCGGCCATCCACGAAAGTCGTCGAGGCAGAGAATCTGAGTTTGGAGGCCGAGTTTGCGAGTCACGTTGACCATGTGAAGAGCTGACGCGCCCAAGAAAGTGCCCACTTCGATGATAACTCGGGGCTTGACTCGTTCGATCAGGTGTTCGAAAACGGCGCCGTTGGAGCCCCAACCTTTGATTCTTTTTCCCCTGAGGAAGGCTGCAAGGTAGGGCGGCGGGAAGTGGGTGTAAGGGGAGGTGTTGTTGAAGACTCGATCGAGTATCGTTGGGAAGACGAGGTGGGGAGGGACGGATGAGTTGGAGCACTGAGCGGTGACTCGGAAACTGTCGAGTTCGGAAACTAAAGAAGGAGGAGTTAGTTGGGGAAGTACTTGCTGTTGCTGCTGCTGCTGTTGGGTAGGAGAGGAGTGGGAGAGATAACCCATGGCGTAGCTTAGCAAGACGAGGATAACGTACGTGGTGGTGTGGGTGAAGAGCTTGGTGATGGAAAGCCGTGATCTTTGGTGGCTGTGGAGGTGAAGAGGGCGGTGCTGGTCATCTTTCATGGTGGTTTTCTTGGTTTGAGTCTTGAAGAGAGAGGAAAACGGAGTTTTGGTATGGATTTAATTTTGAGAGTTTTGACTGCCAATGGATTATGGAACGGCAATTGTCATTTGTTTAAGTAGGGGAAACGGAAAAGATTAACAAATCACCTTTCCAAGGACATAAAGAAAAAGAACAATGGAAAATTAGATAGGTAATTACTAATATATTCATCCAAGAAAATAAAAAAGGTAAAGGGAAGAAGAAGGAATTTCTTTGAAGAAACTGTTCGATAGATAAATAGATAGAGACTAGAGAGAGATAAAAATAAAAGGGTTAAAGTTGACAAAGACTATTAGCTGTATTTTTAATTTTCTTTCGATAATTATCTATATTTAATTTATTAATCGATTATTATAATAATTTTTACGAACCGACCTTAACTCAATTGTTCCATTACCCATAATTATTAGGGTGGAGCACAAGGATGGAAGTTAGAACCAGATTTAAGGTTAGATGATAAATTGCTTAAGTTTAAAATAATAAAATTTATTAAGCATTTTATCTAAATTTAAAATAGATAGGTTGGTTAAAGTGGTAAGCAACTTGATATCAGTTAAGCATGTTTTGAATTTGAGACGTTGTGTACATAGAAAATTTTTAAAATCTAAAATTAATATGAAAAATCAAAAATCGAGATTAACTAAATCAGGGATGGGCTGAAGGGTGTTGAGGAGACAGTCGTCCCGTAAAAGTTTTAAATTCTCTAACTCTTTAAAATTTAATTGAAGTCTTTAATTTACTTTGTATTTTTTATTGACAATATAATTTTATACTGCGTAAAATTTTGTAATTTCGTACCCCTTAAATTTCTAATATAGCGTTATAATAATTCGCATCCGCTCATGTACTCCACTAAACTGAATCACGCAAATAATAAATTATTAAAAAATTAATAAACCTTATACACCTTAGTAATCACTATAATTTTGATTTGAATTTGTTGCAGTTTAAATCTTATTATATGTGGATTATATCTGAAGTTATTTAATCTAGGATTATATATATTTTTATTAATATATTTATTTATACTTTATAAAAATTTATTTATTCGTAATTCGTAATTGTATGAATAAATTGTTTATATTAATAATTTTCTGTATGTATTATATTAATCAATTCTAATTGTATATTATAAAAAAAAGTCTTTGATTAGGGTGAGATAAGTTGCGTGTTTACTATGGAACTGGAATTGGGTGTCTGAAAAAGACCGGAAAAAAGCGTGCACTTGAAGCCTCAAACTCAAAGGATAAAAATATTAAAGACGAAAATAATAAAAAAAAATATGAAAAATTATTATAAAGTCTCGTCTTACTGCGTCATCCGTGTCTCATTCATTAAAAAACAATCAACTAATTTTTTATTTTCTGTCATTTTTTTTTGCTTTGTAAAGATGAAGTATGTAGTTACATAAAGTTAATTAAGAAAAAAAAATGACATGGAAAACAAAAATTAATTTACTGATTTTTATTGGATGAGGACCACGGATGACGTGATGAATCGAGACCATATAATAATTTCTCAAAAAATATGTTAAAATTTTGAATCGTTGGCCTTGTATTTAATTTTAAATTGAATCAATATTTACTTTTTCATGTTTGTGTTATCTTTTGGTTATGCACACAGTTGTGCAACAAATAGCTCGAAAATTAGAATCTTTTAATAATAACAATATATTTTTTCATTTGATGAGTTCTTTTTATAGCGATTTACGTATCATTGAAATATGGGATTCGAATGAAAAAGGAAACGAATAATTAAACTATTTTCCTTCTCTTCTTTTTAGATCTCAATGAGAAGTCAACGTCTTTCTTTTCCTATCCACCTTAGTATCGGTTTTTCCACCCCTCAAAGATCGGCGCCATTTATTTTAGCTAATAACTCAGATTTAATATGATCCCAACCCGGATAATTAAAAGGCAAGTAAAGGTACACACTTCTACCACATGCCCTTCACCTTGACACTATAGAGATTGGCAGCACACCATAGGCTCAGCCTCATCTCCTGGACCCCTGTTTCTAAATGAGAACCCAACTGCTTCCAGCACCTTTAACTCGACTCACTCGTGTCTTCAACACACGATATTTAAGTGGCCTCATGGTCGGTTCCACTTCAGCAACCATGACTGGACTTTTTTAGCACAAACATTACCGGTAGCAACCAAGAAAGCTTTAATTGGGATCGCAATTCAGATACACGCAGCAAGCTTTATAGGTCATTGCCCCGGAGGGAGACTTTAAGTTTCTCCTCCTTTTACAACTAAAACTGTCCTTGTCTAACTAGCTGTTTTTCGATTCATTGGCATTCCAAGAACCGCCCCGAAAAAAGTTAACTACCCAAAGAGCGACAAAGAAAACTTTAAGTTCTAACACCGACTGTTTATCGAAAGATTACTGGAGCAGTACTACTATAGTAAGAGGTCCCTACTTTCAACATCCACAAGTATCGGAATCAGTCACTTTGCCTCGTCTGCTCCATCACCATGTCCACCAGCTGTGCTGCCCTGCCCATCAGCACCAGCTTCAGCACCCTCTTGCCTGTTCCCACCACGTCCATCGTTTGGGCCCGAAGCTGAAGAGGGGCCACCACTGCTACTACCTCCAAGATTAGCCTCGGCTTGAATGGGATGCATGCCGTTATTGGGCCCTCCAGGTCTGATTCCCATTTGAGCTTGCATGGCCTGTTGATGCTGCAGGTGTAGCTGCTGTTGCTGTGCATCCTGCATTTGATGAGGATTGTTGAATTGAAACGGCATCTTTTGGGGGAACATTCCCTGCTGCTGTGCCATTGCAGCAGCCTGAGGGTGTTGCATAAAATATCCTCCTGGTTGCATTGCAGGATGTGGTGCCATCTGCAATTGTTGGAAAACATGTGTGAGCAAGCACCGTAACAGCCAGATAGAGTAGAAAGAAACAATTTACTTTTAACACTCACTTGAGGAGGCATTGTGGGCGTTGCTTGTGGTTGAGCATCCGCAATTGCAGCTAAGTACATCAAATTCTTTTGCAGCTGAGCTTGATACCTAAATCATCAAAATCTTAAGATGTATTTGCTGACTAAATGTCACGCGAGTAAGCATATGTTCTTGCGTGAATGTGCAAAACCAAACACATGTACAGGCAGAAAAATGGACAGTAGTTTTATTGGGAGTAAAATGAATATGCAACAATTCAGTATTAACATATTTGAATATTACTAGTCCCAATTTCCAAGCTTTATAGCTTCTAAAACTTATCTCTTTGGTACCATCTGGATCAAAACTAAGCTAATTGACTACACCATTCATATGCTAATGACCAACAAACCGTAGACATGCAAGTAAAATAAACTTGTTTCCCATCACGAATCCTTAATTGCATATTACGAAGAAAAACCAAGATAAAACAACAAAAAGTTGTGGCTTCTGCTAACCAGAAGAATACATGTTATCCGAGTTCTCCAAATATTATTGAATTATGCAAGGACCAAAAGCAGACAAGAAAAATTGAGAGCAAATAATGAGGCGTGCACCACCGAGATAAATAGAAGAAAAAGATAGATTTATAAATTACTTACTGGGCACATTCAGCGAGTTTTCCGAGATTCTGATTGTCCAAAATTGCCAAAATCAACTTCTTGTTCTCATCAAGGTACTGCAATGAGATTGTGAAAGAAAAACCACAAGAACAGCTTAATATATCTATTATCATATATTGCATTCTTTAGCACCAGGCGACAAAAACTGTCAATACACCCAACAGATAACTATTTGGGGGCAGATATACAGACTTCTCTAAAGTCATATATTACAAAATCTCGGGGTTACGCAGTTTACTTAAAGGTTGTACGTCAACCAAACTCTACCAAAAGATTCTGCATTTAGGCACTTCTTAAATTAGTTGAGGTTTTTCTGAATCTTGAATTTTCAAAAAGGACATTGACCTAGGAAGGATAGCACGTTCAATAGGAAGTTTCAGCATAAAAATGGATAGTAGGATTTCAAGTGTATATTACTGTATAGAGCCCTTCAAATGCATTTCCTTCGACAGAAAAAACGATAACTTTTAAGCTTTTAGATTAGTCCACAATAGACGTAGTTATCATCCATGAGAAATAGCAAATAAAACCCGCAACTTATACTTAGAAGCTTCTAAAAACCAACCAGTAACTTTGTTAAATAATATCACTGACCTTGTATCCAATACCTATTAGACTTTCGGGAACATAATGCAATACCAATAAATTCTTTAATAATTAATAATATCAATGTTTAAGATTTATGGCACAATATAACTAATGCTTTTCCTCCAAAGGAAAATCTCATCTATCGTGTCTTGATCTAAACTAAAGAATTTCTATAAGCGAGGTAACTAAACATAACTAGTGATGCATAAGCAGACATTAATTGCTTTTAATTAGTTTAACTCAAGCACGGACCATATGAGAGCCACTTGGACTGCTTTAAAAAATCAGCCCTAGGGGCCCTAATAAAGAAAGCACTAATTAAGCTTTTTCTGCAACGGCCGTATCTCTGGAACCTGTAGACAGCTTAACTAGTCTTGTAACTCCATTTGGATGCCATTTCCAAGCACGGTAACCAAGAGGGAATTCATAACGATTAAGTATTTGAAGTGTTAATACGCACTAAAGATCAGCAAAACCTCAACATGGATCTCTAATATATGCCAACAAACTTTCAAGCATATCTACAAATTTTTGTTTTCATATCAAAATATTCCAAATAAAATGTTTCATTGCATTAATGTATTTTCAGTAACCGTTGCAGATAAATTCCAAAAGATGTTATTTGGAGATGTAAATAAATTCGAAAAGACGTTAAAGGCTTGCTATAGTTGATTTGCTAGCTTCGCATAAGACAGAAACTAAAGGGGAAATGATTTAGGAGACAGCGGTGAGAATCAAATTGATTCTCCCCATCATCAAGCATAATCACTAGATGTGCCAGATGCATCTCACAATTCAACATGGCACAATTGTCTTGCCTGTGACGACAGATTCTAAAACGACAGAAAAAACCAAATTAATCAACCACATCGTATACGACAAAAAATAATAGTTAGATCAAATCCCCTGCATTACCAAGAACTTCTGATTTAAACAACCACGTCGTATCTGACAAAAAGAATAGTTAGATAAATCCCCTGCATTACCAAGAAATTCTGATTTAAACAAACACATTGAATCCGACAAAAGGAATTATTAGATCCCCAACATTACCAAACAACTTCTAATTTAATCAACCACATCGTAAACGACACAAAGAATAATTAGATTACCTGCATCAGCAATAACTTCCATTAATCTCTCTATGCTATCTACCACTGTTACCATAACTTCTTAAACCAACATCAACTAACACTTACCTTTCGACAATCATTGTTCTGTTCCGAATAACCATTAATG
This sequence comes from Hibiscus mutabilis, assembly GCA_019671005.1. NCBI lineage: Eukaryota > Viridiplantae > Streptophyta > Magnoliopsida > Malvales > Malvaceae > Hibiscus > Hibiscus mutabilis. The sequence goes on along the minus strand of CM033718.1, from coordinate 9,346,636 downwards.
AGCGCAACCAATTCAAGGAAGCATAACTCTTCCATCTCATAAACAGTAACAATCATAAACATCTATTAAAACAAGCTGCTTCTTTTTCTCTTTGAAACAAAATAAAATGAAGGGGCTTCTTCAATCTCATCAAAATGATTTTTTTAAAAGTGTAAGCCATAAATAAAAAATACCATAAAAATGAAAACTTCCATGTCAGCATCTAACCATCAGCAACCCCATAACTTCAAAGTAGTAGCAATAAACACAGTATATCTATTAATATAAATACATAGATACCTTCTGAATCTGTTCGGTGGTGATGTTGTTAGGTGGGAAAGAAGGCATCATAGGAATCATTTGCGGTGGCTGCTGCATCTTGTGTGAGATTAACTTTACTCCAAGAAGAAACCCTAACCCAAATCACCTTCAAAAAAATCCCCTGCAAAAAAGAAAACCCAGAAAAGAAAAGAAAAATACCAAGTTGAATATCCCCAAATATTAAACAATGTGAAAAGAAATAAAGGGTAAATACTATTTCTTGATTTTTGTATTTGTTTTTACCTTTGTTTGAGCAGGTGAGTGTGAACGAGTTTTGCTACCTTCTTTTATTTGATTAGCTACTGATGCTGATTCTGGAATTTAAGACAATGGATGTTAACATACTGATGAACTGAAAGAGAAAAAGGAAATTGAAAATAAATAAAAAATGAAAAGATTGTAACCGAAGAAAAAAGAATCAAAAGACGGTAGATGTTGGTGTGTCGGGTTACGTTGTTCAGACAAAAAACTCAGGCTTTAGTTGTTAGTTTATTGGTTTTTTGCACGGTTGCTTACGTCAGTCGGTTCTTGATTTTTTTTTGTTGGCTTTGTTTGGGCTTTGGTTTGGGTTCCTTTGTCTTTCACCGACATTTGCCCTACTTCTCTTGTAACTGTTGATGGTTTCCGACTTTCGACAGCTTGGACCGTAACTCCCGTTTTTCTTTCTCTTTTAAAATAATTACTTTTTTCAATTTAAAGAACACATGAATCTCACCCTCCGAACAGGATTTAAGTTACGGTTGTAATTGTATTTTTAATCGCATTATATTTATTATAATTATAAATATAATTAATATTATTATAATTATTATTATAATAATTTTTTAAATAACAAATATTATTACGGACATAAAAATTATAGGCAACACAATTTTAGACGGTGTATCAACTAAATTATACAAATATATTTATTAAAAATGAATTAGATAAATATTTTCATTCAAAATTATTTAAAAAATGCCTTTTTTTGAACATGTAGAATAAAATCTTATCTCGTAAAATATAACTTTTAAAAATAGCTTTATGTAAAACTCGACTTTCATTGTCTCTTCATGTAGAATGCAATTTCAGTTTTTTTTTATTGTATGTAAATTTAATTATAATTTCACTTAAGAAAAATAAAAACCGAAGTCACGTTCTATACAAAGAGATTTTTGAAAGTCGCGTTTCAGAGGACACGGCATCAGCTTACGTGTTCAAAAAGATTATTTTTTAAATAATTTTAAATGAAGAATATTCATCTAATTAATTTTTAATGAGTATATTTTTAATAAATTAGCCGCAAAAACCGTTATACAAAAGCCATTATAATCACAGACAATTTTTTAAATCTCTGCTATTTTTTCAGGTCATTATAATAGTAATGATATTGATTAAAATAAAAACTTGATCGATTTTTTTGTTAAATAAAGAGAATTATACTTTTATAATGAGATTTAAACTCATATAAAATAAGATAATGTGAATATTTTTAGTCACTAAAATAATTAGTGAATCTCAAACTTGATCGAATTTAAATTGTTGTTTAACAAAAAGAGAAATTCATAAAAATTTTAAAATTTGTTTGCACGATATTTTGATGCCAATATAAAAAGTAATTAAATTGAAACTTTTTTTGATATGTCTGTAGAGTTTTTAAATTCCACAATAAAGCTAGAAGGGTTAAAGAAAGAAACAGAATCTGAGACAATATCAAAAACCTTGATTAAATTATCTAAAAATATACAGTACATTTAATTAAATTGTTGTTTACCATCGCATTGCATGTCCTAGAAACTTCGGTAGTTTTGATGTATGGCATCTTAATCTAAAGTTAATTTGTGACCGGTTTTAACTTTAAAAAATTATTGATAATAGTTTTAATTACGACCGAAAATGTTATATTGCGACGAGTTTTAATCTAAAAAAATAGATGTTTATTTTAAAAAGTTATACAACCGGTAATAAATTTAATTACAATCGAGAATGTTACACGAGTAACTTGTTAAGTTGCAAGTCACAATAATTATGCAAATTTACATAATTTGTTATAAAGAATATTACATTTTCAGTTTCAACCTAAAATATTATCTAGTCTACTCTAAAAAGTTACCAATCAAATAAATTTATTTGTTAGTTAGTTTTACTATTTTGTATGGGTGTAAATGAACCGAGCTTGAACAAACAAGACTATGTTCATGTTCATTTGTTTATTTTTAAAGATGTTTATGTTCGGTTCGTGTTCGTTTAAATTTTTAATATTGTGTCGTGTTCGTTTATTTATTTTTGAAGGTGTTTGTGTTCGTTTGTTTAATGTTTACGCACGTATTCATTTAAGTATTCATAAACGTGTTCGTTTATTCGTTCGCAAACGTGTTTGTTTATATTTTTAGAAATATTAACTAAACTAACAATAAATATATAAATAACAGCAGAATAAAACTTACATTTTTAACATCAACTTATATAACATCCTTAATAGCAACAACAAAAAGTAGTATTTAGATACACCAACAAGCATTTTCATCCTATAAACAAGTCTATAAACGAGCCTATAAATGAGCTTATAAACGAGCCTATAAACGAGCTTGTTCGTGAACATAAACGAACCGAACACACCTATGTTCGTGTTCGCTTGTTTATTAAACGAGCATAAGAATTTTGTTCATACTCGTTTATTTAGCTTAATAAACGAACGTTATAGAACGGTTCACGAACGATTCGTCAAACACTTTGTTCATTTACACTCCTAACTGTTTGTGAACCTTATATTAACCATAATGGTATTGGAGTTGAATTATAAATTTACTAGTGAGATAAAAAGTGTTTTTTGTACTAATTTATTAATTTAAAACTACAATTTTAAGACTAAAGATCATTTTTATCAAATGAGGGGTCGAAGGTTTTTTATACCTTTTTATTAATTACAAAATATACATTTTTATAACAAATTTTTTATGAACCAAAAGAATAATTTTACCAAATCAAGGAGACCGAGATCTCTATCAGCCTCCGATGCCACCCTGGGCGGTGATAGTGATGACTATTGCATCTATTGCCATTTGCAAGAACAGGAGGCTTCTGCCCTTGTCAAAAAAAAAAAAAAAGCTGCTGCAGTGCCATCGTTGTCCTGTTTTTAATGTTAAATTCAGTCTCCCCTAGTTTGTATGTAAATTTATTTATCATGAGAGAGTGACAAAATTTAATACTTTATTAATAAGAATATTTAAAAAATAATATTTTATTAAATAAAAATCCAACAAGTGGTTTTAGTAAAAAAATAATGTTCATCTAAAAAATTCGGGTTCAAATTACTTTGTCTGTAAAGTGTATGCATTGTCAAAGATTAAGAATATGTATGAACAAATACTACTTTGTAGTTCTAAAAACTATTAAAAAATTAAATAATAAATTATATATATTAAAGGAATTAAAATACAACATTATTATTTTCAATTTAACTTTTTTCAAATGCCCCCACTAGTGTCAAAAGATTCCATCTTCTGTTTTGAGAAATCGCAACTTTTTTTAATCATAATATAAGTGAATGTAAACTAGAGTTTATAAGGTATTAGAGTTTACTTTAAAATTTATGGTCAATATTTATTTTTTATATAAATTTATATAACACAAAAAATTAATAATTAAATATGTTTTAATAAATACTTTGGGAAATTCAATGAAATGTATATCCAATTTCTGAAACCTCATTTGTGGACAGCATATTTCAGAAGAACGAAGCCAATTCTCTGCTTCTTAAGGAATGAGAACATCCCTGCCAACTTCCAATTTTTTAACCCCTAAGGCGGCTATGCTGTTAACTGTTATTCGTTGAACCAACTTTTTGTGACATTTTAAAAATAATAATTACATATATTCATTCGTCCGTGGGGCTTTCATTAAATAAAAGTGGCCGGCTTGATTAATTCAGAAGGTTATATATTTTTTTTTAAAAATTATATTAATTCAGTTTTAAAATGTTATAATTCTTTAATAATATTTATTATATGTATCAGATATTTTCAATATATGTACACGGAAAGATGCTTGTTGATTTCCATAAATAAAAGGAATGGACCATTGAAGGTGTCTAATTAATTATCCAGCAAGTAAACCCAGAAATAATTGCAGTTCCAAATTATTGATCTCTAATTGTGCAATCTGGTTGCCAAGCATTTTATGTATAAAAAGTGCCGATACTGTAAAAACTAAAAAGGTAAGTTATAAGAGCCTGCCATTATTGTTAAGTTCATGTGAAGGTAAAACATTACAGAAACAATCAGCAGGAAGTTGTTGAGGTAGCAAGTTTGATCACCTTGTCTGGTTCATGATTCGAACCATCGGCCGGTGATTGGGTTACACTTACATCCTCTGTGCGACTGCAGATATCGGAAACGAAAATGGCGAACCAAATGATGAGCGGAGTAGAGAACAGAATGAGACCGAAGGGTACCGTCCAAAGCTGCCTGTTTTCCGGGTGATATTCATATTCCCACCATCCCAACAACAATCCTCCGGCCAAACTCACCAGAAGCAAGCCGCGTGCGTCTTCGCGAGGTTCCTCGATTCCGTCGTCTTGCTCTCGGACATCTTTTCCTTGTCGGAACCCATTTCAATGAACCCTGAATTCCCTTGAAAACACAGATAATTGATATATCAGCCTCTTAGAAACACCTAGGTTGTATCGAGGGTAGAAGAAGAAGTAAACACTGATTGAAGCACCAACCAGTGGGGCGGCGTGCCTTTTTGTCAAAGTTGTTCTTTAATCTGTAACTGATAAAAAAACGTAAAGAAGAAACTGATTGCGTTTCGGCTTTTAACTAGACTCTACTGGTGCATGGACGTATATATTTTGCATTTTTTAAAAATGAGTTCCTCGCTTATTTGACACGTGAGTTGTTTGCTTGCAGCAGCTTATGAATGATTTGAACATGTACAATAGGTCGCGGATCGAGTTCTCTAATATACATAGATAATATTTTTTAAAAAAAAAATTCTTAATCCAAAGCATTAATTGTGACATGGGATAGTTCAGCTCCATTCATTTTATTTTACCTACTAAATTAAAAGTGTATGAAGGTAGGTGCATGACCAAAATTCTTCCCCACTCGATTCGTTTGTGGACACAGTTCCATTTCCCTTGTCCCACACCGACCCAAACTTGAAACTAGGGACGTAAAAAGTTGACTCGACTTGCAAAACTGATTGAAATTAACTTGAGTCAGAACTGCTTGTGACTCGAAAGACTGGTGATCCGAATTCGATCCGAGTCCGACTTGGTGTTGACCTGAACCCGAATTCGACCTGGAAATTTTGAATCTGAACCCGACCTGCACCCGACTTGAACCCGAATCCAACCTGATAATGTGATAACCGAACCCGACCTGCATCTGACCTGATATGAACCCGAACACGAGATTAACCTGGTAAATAACTGATATTACCCGGCCTGTTATTAACATGACCATTTATGGACCAGATCTGTAATTGACTCAACTTGTTAATGATCCGACATGTTATTGAATTGATCTGATAATTACTTGTCTTGGTATTTACCTGACTTGTAAGTTGTAAATTACAAATTTACAATTGATGAAGTTGTAACTTGTAAGAATATGAATTTACTATATTAAAATATGGAAAAACATATCTTCACAATTTAAAGTACATGATCATCAAATTAATAAATTTGTTTAAGATCATGAATTTATTTGTTATTGGAAAAATTAATTATGATCACTAAATTAATAAACTTGTTTCTTAGATTATGACCATTATATTAAAGTGTTAATTAAAAGTTTATAACCATTAAGTTAATAAGTTTAATTCGTGATTATTAATTTTATTATATTAGAAAATAGATTATGTAAAATGACTTTAAATATTAATAAATTTACTTCATAATTTTATAAATATATATGGGATATATAAATATATATTAGAAAATAAATTGTATAAATATATATAGGATATATATATATGTAAAATATATATTAGAAAATAGATTATAACCATTAAGTCAATAATTTTATTATATCAATAACTTTATTATATTAGAATATATATATATATAATTAAACGTGATTTAACTTTTATGAATTGTGATAATAAAAATAATTATAAGGGATAGCAACTTTATAAATTAAGGGGATTATATACAATGACTTAAAATATCAAAAACTTTATAAATTGTAACTTTAATTCATGATTGCACCTTATTAATATCAAAACATGAGAAAACTTTATAAATGGGATAGCAACTACACAAATTCTGAAACTTTGAAACTTTTTAATTGTACAAATTAAATTTATTACAATTTAGTACACTAAAATTCCAATTAAATCAACTAAATAAATATATATTAAAATTTAAGCTCTCAGATCTTATAGCAAAAGTTTTACAAGGCTAAAGCCAGACTTTGCTACCAGAAATTTCTTCATCGAGCTTTAACTTAGGCTGCCAACATGATTAAATTAAGGGTAACTTTTCAGCTTTAAAAAGATGAATTGCCACCAGCCTAATTCAATCATGAGCAACTATTAACTACTTAAACTACAATTTACATTGTAAATTCAGCATCCAGACCAGTCCAGGGGCAGCAAGCAGCATCCAGATTTCAGTTCAGACCACTGTAGGTAGCAAGGAACAATTCATCATTCAGACCAATAAAACATTCCAGTGGTAAACATATCAAACATTTGAAAGAGTAAAGAAATAAAGATAATAAAACAACTTCAGTGGTAAACATTTCATACTAGACAACAGTGTAGGCAGCATGCAACATGCAGCAAGCATCAAAACACTCAAAGCCTCAAAGACACCCTACAAAAAAAAAGAAAAAAAATCATTAATAACAATAAATAATTTGAAATATTAATAAAATAAAGATAATAAAAATAAAGTAAACCATATATTTACCTTTAAATGGCAGAATCGTTAACCACAGTAAGATATTCCTCATCCTTTTCTTCCGGTTCGAATCCATACAACCAGTTTTGAGTTGTTACAAAAAATTCAACATTTTTAGGTAAGAGTTTAGCTCTCAACTTGTTCAAGATTCGACCCCCCATGCTAAAGGAAGATTCTGAAGCAACAAAAGTAATTGGAATGGCCAAAATATCTTTAGCCATGCGAGCAAGAACCAGATAATAAGTACTTTGTGTTTTCCAATACTCTAAAATATCAAATTCAGAATCTTCACTACGAGGGACAAGGGGCAGATTAATGTAGGATTCAACATCAGAATTCCCACTCCTTGAAGCAGCTAGGTTAGCATCAAAACTCTGAAAAGACAGAAATAAACTAATTTAGTATTTAAAAAATAGAATACAAGTAATTCAAATAAAAGAAAATATGAAAACTAAATTATGTAATCTAACCTCAAACAAAGCAGATTTTTTAAATGGTCGAGGTCGATCAAAACTGCACCCACTTGTCACTTGACTTGTGTTACTTTGGACAGAAGAAGAAGAACTACAAGGTGCAGATTTTGAATAAAAGATATATAAATTAACAAACTCGGCATAAATAGCAGTTACCATTCGTTGAACCTCATCGTCCACATAAAGAACATTGTACAACTCTTTCAAAAGTTGTAATTTATATCGAGGATCAAGCAAAACAGCAAAAGACAAAATCATTGAGTGATTTGCCCAGTATTTTTCATATATCTCAAGCATAGGTCATGCCATTGTAGAAATACCTTCGAAAGGATCATTGTGAGCATCACACAGCAACTTCTCAATTGCAACAATGTTAGTCAAGTACAAGTTAGCTGTTGGATACTTAGATCCAGAAAATAGAGTTGTAATTTCATAAAAAGGCTCTAGAAAATCACAAGTCATCTGAATAGTTTCCCACTCAGAATCACTAATCATATCTAAGTCATTTTCCCTATTAACAAACAAGCTAAATGCTAACTTATCATCAAGTGCCCTGTGAATCATTGAGTAAGTAGAGTTCCATCGAGTAGGAACATCCCACAACAACTTACCACAAAAAGAAGAATCACAGTCTTTCACAGCTAAATCAAAGGCACAAAGCCTAGAATCAGAAGAATCAATAAACTTCACAATTTCACGTAATTTAATAACATAATAATCAATTGCCTTCAAACCTTTTTGAACTATCAAGTTCAAGATGTGGGCAGTACACCTTATATGAAAGTACTTACCATTGCATGGAAGAGGATAAATGACATGCAAATCATCTTTAAGATGCTTAATTATTCTATTATTTGCAGATGCATTGTCAAGAGTTATGGTGAAAGCTTTTTTTTCAAGGCCCCACTCACATAACATCTTTTTAACAAACTTATAAATTGACTCACCATCATGGGGTAGAGGAAACCGACGAAAATTTAATATTTTAGACTGCAATTTCCAGTTATTATCGACATAATGTGCAGTGAGAGCAAAATAAGAACGTGAAGTGCAGGTAGACCAACCATCACATGTAAAGTAAATCCTACTTGAAACAGAATGCATTGAATCCAGTAGATATTTTTTATGCTTGTCATGCTCAATCATGCAATATTTAGTAATGGTATAACTAGAAATATCCTTCACACTAGCATTAAGGTAATGATGCAAAGCCCTCAATTTTTCATGCTCAACCATACTCAAAGCATAACCATGATAGAGAATAGCATCAACAAATAATTCACAGTACTTATTTTGATTGAAAGAAGGTAGCATTCCAGGATTTTCAGCAAGATAATTTTTATAGGCTTGACATTTATCAGTATGTCTTTTAAGGTTATATGTACCAATATAAGTCTGCTTTATACCTTTTGGTTTGGCAGTACTTACATTGGGCATAAAGACCACCTTCAGGGCCTTGATGAAGGTATAATGGTCCCAAAGAGGAGAAGTTCTTCTTCCGAACTCTGTTGAACTTGCAGCCTTCCTCTTAGAGGAACTAATGCCATCAACTACTTGGGAAAGCTGATTATTTACATCCCCTTGTAAAAAAATACATTAGTACATATATAAAATAGAATCACTAAAATAGAAATAAAAACATTGAAACATAATTTACCTATTTTAGAGAGAGGATCATTCAGGCCTCTTTCCACGTGTCCTACATAATACAAAAAACAAAAACATAAATAAAAACCAACATATCATAAAAAATAGAAACATAAATACGAATATGAAAGGAATTTTTACCAGAAAAGTTCATCTCAAAAGATTGAGTATCCATTGAACCCTGAAAATAAATAAAAAAAGACATATTTAGGGTTTTGAAATAGATTCGATCAAAAATAGAAACTCAATGATTTAATCCTTGTACGTGGCATTGTTAAACCAGCCCCCGAGGTCCTTTAAAAACCTCATTTGACACCAGTAGCATCGCAGGACGGGATGTCCAGCCAATATACTCGGATTAAACCATTGAAACAAAATTCATAACACACACACACACACACACATATATATGAACAATGAAACAAAAAATATAGAAATCAGAAAAAGAACTGAGAGAGATCAGATTCAGAGATATACCTGAGAGTTCAGATTTAAAGATATACTTGAGAGATGAGAGAGAGAACACAGTTAGAAAAAATGACAAGTTAAGATAAACAACAACAAAAATAGAAATCGAAAAAGCAACTAAGAGTGTTACTTAAATTACCCAGACCAACAGAGAGGCCGAGAACTTTACACCAGAACCTAGAAATGATAGAGAGATAGGAAGCTTTAGAGTCTGAGAGCTTTAGTTTAGGGTTTTTAGTTTTGGAAAAAAGAATTTTGGGGATTAGGGTTTATAATTTCTGGAAAAAAGAGTTTTTGGAAATTGAAGAGTTAGAGAATTTGAAGAGATTAGAAGATAATATGGACGGATTTGAAGAAGTTGAAAGGATTAGAGAAATAAGATGAAAAGATTTTGGGGATTATAGAAATTTTTAGGGTAGAACATAATAAATTTAGGGATTAGGGTTTGGAAGATTGAAAAGGGGAAAATGGAAGAACATGAGGTTGCTCTTAAGAAAATTCGGGTTTTGATCGAGCAGAAACAAGTTTGGGATGAGTTTTGGTGTTTGTATAAGATCTAGAAGGGTTTTGTTGAAGAACGATGATGAATTGGGTTGAATATCAAAGGTTTCAATCGAAAAAAGAATGATTTTATGGGAATAAGAGGTTTATGGGTAGAGAGAAGGCAAAGAATCTAGAGAGAGAATGAGAAATAAAATATGGGCAGAGTTTCGGTGAGAGAAAAATGAAATGAAAAATGAGAGAATTTTAGTTTTTTTAGGTTTATATAGAAGGGCGGGTCGGGTTAAAAGATCCGCACATTGTTATACGGGTTGCGCCTAACTATTCGAATCTCGCTCCGCTAGCACGCTTATTCTACATTTGTTTCAATTTGGTGCTGGTCACTTTGAAATTGAGCTTAAAATTTTGTTTTGTTCTCGATTTGGTCCTTATTTGATTTAAAATTAGGTTTAAGGTTACTATTTAGGGTTTATGGGATTATTTTAGGGATTAAGAGTTTAAATGCCAAGGTTTGAGGTTTATAGGTATAGTTTAGGGGTTAAGGTTTGAGGTTTATGGGTTAAGGTTTGAGGTTTATGACTATAGTTTAGGGTTTATGGGTTAAGGTTTGAGGTTTATGGGTATAATTTAGGGGTATACATAATACATACATACATATATAACATACATACATATATATAGTTTAGGGGTTTAGGGGTTAATATTTAGGGTTTAAGGGTATAATTTAGGGGTATACATAATGCATACATACATATATATACATACAAGTTTAGAGGTTAAGAACTTAAGGTTTGAGGTTTATGGGTATAGTTTAGGGTTTAGGGTTTATGGTTTATAGGTTAGGATTTAAGGGTTAATGTTTGAGGTTTTGGGTATATTTTAGGGGTATACATAATACATATATACATAAATAACATATATACATATATAGTTTATGGGTTTAGGGGTATAATTTAGGGGTATACATAATACATACATACATACATACATACATACATACATACATACATACATACACACATAGTCTAGGGGTTAAGAACTTAAGGTTTGAGGTTTATGGGTATAGTTTAGGGGCATACATACTACATACATACATAACATACATACATACATTATACATAACATACATAGTTTAGGGGTTAAGGTTTGAGTTTTATGGGTATAGTTTAGGGGTATACAACTATACATACATACATACATACATTTAATTAATTATTATAATACATATATATATTATATATACATATACATACTAAAACTTATCTATATTTATTTATATATATATATATTACATATACCTATAGATGTATACGTGTATATATATATATATATTACATTTACATATACATACTAAAAGTCTAAAACTTACATACATATATATATATATATATATATGTATATGTATATATATACACATATACATATATACATACATATACACATACATACATACATACATACATACATACATACATACATACATACATACATTTAATTAACTATAACAATACATATATATTATATATACATATACATACTAAAACTTACATACATACATGCATATGTATATATATACGTATACATATTATATATACACATACACATACACACATACATTTAATTAATTATAACAATACACATATATATATATATATATATATATATATATTATATACATATACATACTAAAACTTACCTATATTTATTTCAATATACATATACATCTATATACATATGTATATATATATACTAGAAGTATAAAACTTACATATATATGTATCTATCTATCTATCTATCTATCTATATATATATATATATATACGTAACATATACATATACATATACATATACATACATACATACATACATATATTTAATTAATTATAACAATACATATATATATATATTACATACATACACATACTAAAATTGCCGATATTTATTTCTATATACATATACATATATATTGTATATATATACATATACATACTAAAAGTCTAAAAGTTACATACATATATATAATATATATGTATATGTATTATGTATATATATTCATATACATATAGTCATATATATACACATATACATATATATATATATATATATATATACACATACACATACATACATACATTTAATTAATTATAACAATACATATATATTTTATATTATATATATAAAAGCCGCCATTTTTTAAATTTGCCGCCCAATTATTTTATTACTGATTAATTACCCTTTAAGTCCTCACTCGTTTAAATTTTTTCAATTTAGTCACAATTATATATATATATATTTTAAATTGTAACATTCACTTTCAAATTTTAGTTTTATTCAATTTAGTCACAATTATATATTTTTTGAATTGTAACATATTCCGGCATCCCAAGAGATATTTTGGTTCATATTAATCCCTAAAATTTATTTTTATCCAAAATTTACACACAACTACCAGACCGAAGTCTATTTGTACACGTAAGACCTGACTTGAACTGTAATCGAAACCGATATTACCGACCTGAATTTTATCCGCCAACGACGTGACCCGACCTGAACGTGGCCCGACCTGAAGTCCACCCGAACCTAAATTAACCCGTTTGGACCCGAACTGAAACTTACCCGACCTGAAATTAACCCGACCCGAACCCGAACTCAATCTGATTTGAAATCACCTAACAATGACCCGAATCCGAGTCAACCCGAACCTGACCTAATCCGAATCAGACTATTAAATTGACCTGACATAACTTGTATCCGATTTGACCTGACCTGATATGACCCAACCTGAAACCTGATTACCCGATTTCACATCCCGACTTATATTATCATTTATGGCCACCTAAACCCCTCGGAAGCTACGTCGAAAGTAGCAAGTTCCATTATTAAGTTTTGATAGTTTTATAAAGAAAATATATTCTGATAATATATCAAACTAATTGTGTCAATTACTTGTTTACCTTCTTATATCAAACTAATTGTTTAATACTTTTATCTGATAATATTTCATCAAATTCACTGAGAACATTTCCCTGTTAAAAAGGATTAGAATCTTGTTTTGTATAAAAAAAAAACATGGGATTTGGGATACGCTTAGCACAGATCTTGTTTCGAAATCCTGCTTATTTGCTTTAGCCTCAAAATATATTCTCAAAATCAGTTGCAAATTCCTTTACTCTTAATACTTTTAAAATTTTATCTTTTTACCGTTAGCAATTTCCTCCCTCCGTTAAAAACTAAATTTCAAATATGCATAAAGTAGGTTGACTGCAAATATATTTAAGATTTTATCTTTCTACTGTTAGCAATTTCCTCCCTCCTTTTAAGATTTTTTTTTTATTGTTATAAAAAGTAGATAAGATCGGAGGGAGGGAGAGAGAAGTAAATTCAGAAGGCAGCCACGGAAGAAACAAGGGATATTTCCCACGTCATCATATTGGGGACCCCACCTCACTCAATAATTATGAAATATGAAACCATATCCCGTTCAATCTCAACCTGCTACTTCTCCTCTTGCTCGCACTACTTGTCCCACTTCTCCCTCGCCAATTCTGCCGCTCCGGACATTTCAATTTACTGCAACATCACTCAAGGAAAACAAACAATCGAGAAGAGATCGAATTATTGTGATCTGATCTGAAATCGGGTTTGAAAGACGAGAGAATGAGCTCGAAGAAGAAGACGCTACGGGCTAACACGACGAGGACGCGTGTCGGGAAGTACGAGCTCGGGAAAACTTTGGGCGAGGGCAGTTTCGCCAAGGTTAAGTTCGCTAAGAATGTTGAGACCGGCGAGGGTGTCGCCATTAAAATCCTCGACCGTGACCAAGTTCTTCGTCACCGAATGGTCGAACAGGTCAATACTCCCTCCCCTTCCTTCAATCTCCTCCGTCCACACAATCAACATTTCAAAAAAAAAAAAAATGACATTCGAAACAGATCTTGGTCGTCAATAAACATGCGCCTCACTTCAACTTATAGTACCAAAATTCGATTAATCGACTCTGGATTTGGTTTTGTATGGAGCAGATAAAAAGAGAAATATCAACCATGAAGCTTATCAAGCATCCCAATGTCATTAAAATATTCGAGGTAAAACAACTAATCCCTGCCGTATAAGGTTCTTTCAGTTTAGCATTGAGGATACAAGTTTCTAATTCAAAATTCTAATGCATAGGTTATGGCAAGCAAGACAAGGATTTATATCGTGATCGAGTTTGTTGATGGAGGCGAGCTTTTCGACAAAATTGTAAGGAATTACCGTCAGTAAATTTACGGATATCATATATATGGTGGAATGAATTAAAATTGTGACCCTGAAGGAACCTTGTTTGATCTATATAAATACAAGTATTAGGTCGTCGGTTATTGTTTATGGTAGTGAACAATCTTGGATATTTGTAGGCCAAACGCGGGAGACTAAAAGAGGATGAAGCTAGAAGCTATTTCCATCAGCTTACCAATGCTGTTGATTACTGCCACAGTAGAGGCGTCTACCATAGAGATTTGAAGGTCTGAACTTTTCTATTTAATCCCCCGATCAATGAGTACTGCTATTCGAAGTTTTTTTAAACTAATTTGGAGAAGTTTATTCAATGTGGCGCGGGTTGAAATTCCTAATTCATATGTATTTATCCAGTATTTTTTCTACTTTTTTGCAGCCTGAGAATCTTCTTCTTGACTCGCAAGGTGTTCTTAAAATTTCAGATTTTGGATTGAGTGCATTCTCACAGCAAGTTCAGGTAAGCACGTATTATTAACAATTATTCTAAATCTCTTCCCCAAATTTTTGAATAAAATATATATTTCTTGTTGACAAAATATGAACTTTTTGAGTCAGGATTTTTGGGGCTAATCTTTTTGCTAATGATTAACAATTATTTAAATTTTTAGTATTAGTTTTTACTTTAATAAAAGAATTAATACATTATTTTTAATAAGCTTGTTCAAAATAGTTTATTACTCATCTTTTATCAGTTTAAGCGTTGTTACACGCTAATTATCCTTTCCTATTAAAGAATTTCGATCTTCAATCATAAAAAGGTACTGGGAGAGAAAATCCCAGTAATTTCCCAGAAAAATACTGCCCAAATCGCTAAAGAAGGCCACCAGTCAGTTTGGTTGCTCGAGAAAAATGCTTGAAACAGTTGGTCAAGTCATTCTAGGTAGCAGTAAGATCATATAAATGTGAACTTCCTGTAATGGTGGAAAAGAAGGCAAACTCCATGTCTAGTAGTGTCATCGTTTTCTTTTCTTTTTTTTTTAACATGTTTCTAATATAGGAGGATGGATTGCATCACACTGCTTGTGGGACTCCAAATTATGTTGCTCCAGAGGTATTCACTCTCATGACTTTATTGAAAATAATGTAGTTCTGATGCTGCAACTTTTTTTTTTCTGTGGTATCTGATATTTTTCTTATCAGGTGCTCCAAGATAAAGGTTATGATGGTACTTCAGCTGATATTTGGTCTTGCGGAGTTATTCTCTTTGTTCTCATGGCTGGTTATTTGCCTTTTGATGAGCTAAGCCTTCTAGCCTTGTATAAGAAAGTAGGTACCCATCCTCCCAGATTTGGCTTCTCTTTTTGATGATAACTTCATTAAAATTTGTAGAAAAGCAATTTTCTAGCTTTAGGAAAAACTAATTAACGCATAAAAATAAAGCAGAATTTAAGTTTCTGCAGAAAAGAAGAAGAAAACAGAATTGATTTTCTGTTATTGAATATTTTCAAAAAATTACATCCCTTTACAGTGAATTTATAGACTCAAGTATTGGACTTTAGTTACAATTAGGAGTCCTAAGTACACAAGACATCTAACTCTATCTTTTAGGAAGTAAACTTTAATTTAAACTACTATTTACATGAGGACTCTAACTCTATCTTTAAACTTTAATTTAAACTACTATTTACATAAGGACTCTAACTCTATCGGATAATCTAACAAAATTGTTGGTACATCTCGATAAATGTCAGATATGTTCGGCCGATTTCAGTTGTCCTTCATGGTTTTCATCTGGTGCAAGGAAATTGATTGCACGAATTCTTGATCCAAACCCTCTTACAGTAAGTTACAAAGTTAATCCGTCCTATGAAACTCTGCGATTGCTTGAATCTTTGTTCTTGACATAGACTGATAAACACATGCATTCCTATTGAAATTCTATGTGTTCTTCTTGGCAGCGTATAACTATTCCTGAAATTCTACAAGATGAATGGTTCAAGAAAGGGTACAAGCCACCCCAATTCGAGCAGGAAGAGGATGTAAATCTTGATGACATAAATGCTGTTTTTAATGACTCAACGGTAATACATTTTATATTCTGTCTGTTTTGCTGCTCTGAAAAACAGATCTATTGTAAGCAAAATTCTTTACAAGCACTTTAGTTTAGAATGTGGGTGAATGAAATTCTTTTCTCTAGAATTTTGAACATTGATCCTGTAAACTAGTTATTTTTTCATTTGTGACCATTGCTTTGGAACCTATCTATATGAAAGAATAAATTGCATCTCATGCTACTTATCGTTTGTTTATTTGCAGGAAAACCTTGTAACAGAAAGGAAAGAGAAACCTGTGTCCATGAATGCTTTTGAGCTTATCTCTATGTCACAGAGCTTTAGTCTTGACAAATTGTTTGAGAAACAGAGTGTATGTATCTAAGATCCCTTCAGATTTTCCTGTATTATATCGTGTTAATCATAGAATTTGAACAATTATCTAAGCACTCACCTTTTGCTTCTGGTTTGAATTGAAACTACAGGGTGCTGTGAAGCTAGAAACCAGTTTTGCTTCTCAATGCCCTCCTAACAAAATTATCTCAAAATTTGAGGAAGCTGCGAAGCCTCTGGGCTTTAATGTTCACAAGCAAAACTACAAGGTTTGCTTCATCTGAGTCTATGTGGCAAACTAATCTTCTTGCTTATTCAAAACATCTAGTTCATATGGTTGCAAATTCTGTTTCAACTCTCATGTATATTCACTTTGTCACAGATGAAGTTGAAAGGTGACAAAAGTGGAAGAAAGGGCCAGCTTTCCGTAGCTACCGAGGTAATGCATTGTTTGTAGCCAGTCAAGCACACCCTTTTAATTGTTTGAAATGGAAAAATTACCAATTGGTTGAAATGGAAGCATACATCATTTGGATAATTGTTTAGCTCATGTAGCATTTTCTAACTACCCTTCACAAGGATTTAACAGCTGATGAAGATCCTTTAGATTCTACCATACCAAAGAAACATTTAAACCTCATTGCTCTTTGATTTCAGGTGTTTGAGGTGGTTCCCTGCTTACATATGGTGGAGCTCCGTAAAACCGGTGGCGACACATTGGAGTTTCACAAGGTATACCTGCATATACTAGTTGCTTATAACTTAAGCTTTGTTGATGAGAAAAATCTTTCTTCTATGTGCCGTGTTTTGTATATAAATCTTTCTTTTAATGGCAGTTCTATAAAAGTTTTTCGAGCGAACTGAAAGGCGTAGTCTGGACAACGGGAGAAACCGCCAAGCATAAAGGTGGATCTTTCTTGCTCCCCACTTCATATTACTGTCGCAACTCGCAATGAGCCAAGTTTATTAAATTTGTGGTTTGCTTCTGCAGGCCGTAACAGAAACCGTGTTGTTCCAGTTCATTCTTGCTTTTGCTTTGTGGATATACTGTTTGCTCGGGAAGATAAGATGAACTAGATTGCCTCAAAACGTGAGGCACGTGGTTCAATCACCTTTTTTTATCTCCTTTAATTTCCTTGGGAAGTAATCAAATCCATCGAAATTTTGCAGACATGTAGCCTTAGCTATGTTACTGTTCTTCAGATGCTGTATTTTGAGGAGATTAATAAAAACCAGAAAAATGTTTGAAACTAACATACGCCGTCGCCATTCATTTTTATGCAAATCCAAACTTATAAATTTAAAGTACAAAGGACTTTACCAATCATATGGAATGAAAACATATTATTTGATGAATTAAAAATTGAATCTATCACACTACCTACTGCCCCGCCCAACACTCGCCCATAGAGAACTAAATGACACCACCATTACAGTCCACGTGCTTTATGACATTATAGATCATGTAAACAATTGAGTATATATGGAGGGTGCGAAGTCAACACAATATCATCCACCGTTAATTAATGATTTCTAATTAAATAATATTAATTTAATGAAAATTAAAGCAACACAAATTAAACTGTTCAAAAATATATAAATACTAAAATATCTTTCAATTGTATGTTAATGATTTTTTATTATCGAAAAGGATAAATTTCGAGATTATAGAAAAAAAATCATTACAATTTGTAGATCAAATACTTAAACACAGCTCAAGTATGAAACTGGCCCAAATACTTGATATGACTCAAAGAAAAACAGTAGGGTCCCCTAAATGAATTAGAAAGGGGGAAAACAAGCATGTGGACTATGTCTCTCGGTGCTTGCGTGCCTGCCCCCACAGCCATACGAACCAAATATCGACATCCCAGTCATTTTCCGATTAACGTCTCGGCCAATTCCCGTTTACGTCGCCAGGCAGCCGCGTTCAATCCCAAGCAAGAAGATGGAAAGGAGATAAGTGGGTCGGACGTGCTATGGGCTCTGCAGAGAGCAGCCGCCCAGAAAAAGAAAGCCAAGATAAACAAGAAGGGTTCGAGTTCAACGTCGTCGGAGGTCAGTCACAGAGAAAAGGATAGCATCGATTACAGTGACGTTAGACCCTTGGAGATAAAGAGTGAGTGGAGCCTCAAATTGGACGAACTGGAAAAGCGTCTCCAAGAGCTGGAAGAGAAAGACACCTCTTGAAAAAAACCTGTTTTTTCTTTACCTTTTTATATGGAGTAATTTACATGTTTGATGCTGTTAATAAAGTTTAAACATTCAAGGTCCTGATTAGGGGTCAACGTTCCATCGCGTAAAGTCGACTTAAAAAATTGTAAGTTATTCGAGTTGATGTATTTTATTTTATAATTTAAATTTTATTTAAATTTTTTTTATTCGAGTCAAGTTTATGAAATTTAAATTAAATTTAAATGGAATTTTTGCGTTTTTATACAAATTTAATTATATTATTTATTATGTTATAATATAATTTAATTCTAATTTAAATTAATTTCTTTAATTATATATATATCAAGAAAAATTAAAAGACTCTAATTAAATTTAAAAATAAATCTACTAATTATTAAAGAGTATTTATTCAAATTTCATTTTACAAATTAAATATTTTCTTAAATTTTTTTAGTCCGAATCACATTTATGAGATTTCAAATTGAATTTTACTCATCCCTAATCCTGATACTTGAAATTTTGGTCCCCAAATTACATAATTTTATTGTCCCTTTCCTCTTTTTTTTTGCTCATTAGTCAATGCATGTTCTTTTTCTATAATCACTAGCATTCGATCCATTTCATGTTTCTTTTTTATGGTCTTAGCTACTGAATTTTGTTGAGAAGCCTTGAGTGCTTTTAAAAATGTTCTAAAAAGGAATGACAAGCTGGTCATAGAAAATGAAAAATGGGGGAAAACATGATGCCTGCGCCAAAAATTTAAAGTTGAGATTTACCCAAAAACCAATCCAATCAGACCATATCCATGAAACAGTGAAAACTAGACGGAAATCAACTTTAAACATGGAATACGGACCGGCGCCTGTTACTGTATAGCCCTTGAAAGCAAAAGCCAACTTTTTGTTTCCTGCTAAGTAACAATAAAACAATCCACCACTAAACATGTCAAGCCATATTAGTTCAACTACCTCTTCTAAAGAGAGAAGACCTTTTAATGTTTTTATATGATGCTCCAATTTCCCGTTCCGGCATTGTTTTCGCTCTTTCTACTACATTGCTTTTTATGCTCCTTGATTTTGGGTTGGTTAAGGAGTCCCCTTAAAGCTTCATCCAATTACGATGTCCCCTTTTTCCACCTAATAGGGTCTGTACCTTCTACTGCGGTTGCCATCAGCACCACCGTTATTTCCACCTCGCCCAGCTGCTCCACCTGGACCATTGCTCCGATCAGCTCTTCGAGGACGTGGGCCTGGCATCTGCACTCCAGGCTGTTGGCTGCTCAAATTCCAGAACAGCAAAAGTGATTGTTAAAAATGTGTTATAGTCACCTGACTAAAAATATTATAAATTCAACAAAATGAGGCAACTTACAGGACATATCCTATTCGGCCATCTGGTAGAACCATGGGTACCATAGCCATATTTGTTGGCATTGGTCCTCTTCCATAAATTACGGGCTGTTAATGTGCGTGATTATGCGTTACTTTTACCAATATGAGAACTATATCTATGAAAATATATATAAATCAACCTACCTGTGAAAAACTAGTAGCAGCACCAAATCCAGCACTTGCAGAACCATATGTAGAAGCTCCAGTAAAACCACCATACCCAGGATGCGGAAGATGGTTTGTATGAGGCCCCACACCATAAGGGTATGCTGTATCGGTCTTCTTATCAGCCTGAGGTTTGGCAAAGACAACCTCCAAGACTTGGCCTACATTCAAGTCAGTCGAAACATTTTTAGGGGAAAGGCAACAATAATATAGCATATCCTGACGAAATAAGTTGATTTAAATAAACCAACTCTAAGAAAATCCTGATCTAAATGGAAAGTTGCTTTTCCTGATATATTTCACAAGGCAATATACTTATAAGGACACTCTGATTCTATTAGATCAATTATAAATTAATTTCTCCTCTTCATTAGAATCCTCAATGAACACATAAAGGAACAGTCGCAGTCTCAATATCAGTTCACTGAAAATTGATTACCTGAGACAGATGGACAAGCAATACGGGTATGGCAACACAGAAATTTCTAAAATAATCAAGACGCGAACACAACACTAAGAAAATATTGCGATACAGTCAACTTCTTCACAAAATATGCTTATCATTAAATTTCTATTTCCACCGAATAATGTCAGAACTGAACTATTCAAGCCAAAGTTTAAACTAAGACATCACGTACTCATTCCAAAGGCTCAAATATTTCAAACCATATTTACAAGCAAAGAACCCGGGAACTTCTATGCAACTCACAAAAGAGAGAACAAACTGAACATTGAACTATTGAAGACATGTATCCAAAACCATTATGAACTAAATGGCAAGTAGGCACAAAAAAGTAGATTACATGCAGAAGATAGCACTGCTTTTTCCCTCAAATAATATGAAGACAGCTTTAATGATTTAAGAAGCAGCCATGCCAATCAAACCTAAATTTTGTTTACACAAGGAGTATGGGGAAATGCAAGAGAAAAATTACCATCTATTTCATATTTCTCTGTATCTTTGACAGCCTTCAAAGCACTTGACCTTTCAGCGTAATGTATAAACCCAAAATTGCGCTTACCAGCCTTGCCAGGTGGCATTACCACTTTTGTTACTTCCCCATGGCGCTGAAATACTTCCTTTAGTTTCTCTGTTGAAGTATTATCGGGAATGTTTTTGACATATAGTGCCTTCACCTAGTAATTTCAAAACATGTAACATAGTGCAAGAATCATAATATGAAGATTAGATCTTTGATTAGTGGTATGCTTAAACAGGAGGTAACAAAGCTTTACACCCAGCTTTAAGAAAGAGGGAGGGAGGAACAAAAAAGCCAAAGAATCCCGACAGTGGTTCCGCAATATGGCACTTCAAAATAAATTTCAAAATTAGAATTACCTGTGAAGCAGCAGAATTTTCAGGTGTACTCTTTGGATCAGCCCAGGTTACAGTTGGGTTATTGCCATCCAGCATAAAATTTGCATTTGCCATTTTCTGCCTTGAATAATCAGCGCATGCATTGTTGTAGTACAAGACAAAAGCAAAACCGCGATTACGGCTTGTATTTAGAGGATCCTGCAATTCACATGTTAAAATGGTAAGTCGCTTTGCAAATATTCACTTACCATAATCTAAAAGCATAATCTAGATAAAAAATCCACCTTTATTAGTTCTATATTTTCAACTCCGGGACCAGCACTCTGGACGGCTTTTCTGAACTCATCCTCCATTAAGTTCTTGGGAACATTACCGATAAATAATCTGTTCTTAGTTTCAGAGAAAGAACACCTTATAGTTCTACCCTGCAGAGATTATTGCACATATTAAAAAGTAATACCAAACTACATTGTAAAGAAGTAATGCAGGTAAAAGATTGCATCAGCAAGCAAATGCAAGGGACACCAAAATTACCCTGAACTCTTTACTGTGCAGCTCTTCAACAGCCTTTTCAGCAATCTCTTTCGTTTTAAATGCCACAAATGCGTAACCCTTGCTTTCACCAGATTCCTTATCCTTAATCAACCGTATCTGCAAAATAACTTACTGTTAACAGTTAAAACCCGAAATTGCCCACCCTCCCAAAGAGCTTGAAAATCACAAGCACAAAATTGCAACCTCAAAAATTTCTCCTATCGGTTCACAAAGTTCCCTCAAGCCGTCTTCTGAGGTATCCTTCGGAAGCCCTCCAATGAAAACATCAGAGCCATTAGGTGGCAAGGCAAGAAGTTGAGCCCACTTCTCTTTTTCTTCTTCACTGATAGAAGCCATGGGCTTTTCTTCGTCTTCCGCTTCAATGCGGCTTCTTTCTACTTCCAATGGTTGATCTTTTCCATCTGCCACAGGTTTTGAGTCCTCATGCTCCTCTTTTTCGTTTTGTTCCCCATTTTCATCAGCACCACTATCCACTCCGTCCTCATCTACATGTTCTTCAACATCATCATCCTCTTCCTCCATGTAATTGTCATCCAGATCCACCCGCTCATCAACTTCTGCATTCTCCACCATGTCTGGTTCTTGTTCCTGTTCAAATTATTCAATAACTGCAAATGGAACCTTAATACATATCTATAGTTTACAAAAAACATGTTCAAGTGCATAGCAGTAGTATATGAATATTCATAACATTCAAAATTACCCCGGCCCAAAAAATCAATAGAGAGAAGTAAAAAGTTGGAAAAAAATATAAATTTGCTAATTCGATTCCTCGGCAAACAAATAGAACTGTACTGTCATTAAAACTGAAGAGTAAAAAGAATCAAATTCCCCCTCCCCCGGTAAATTTCAACAGCAAAAGGAAATAAAAAGAAACGGAAAAATATTAATTAATAAAGTAGCTACTGGGTATCAAACTATCAATCTGTATAAAAGTTAACTGAAATTGAAACAAGGGTAAAAGTGGGTTAACAGGGAAATGAAATAATCCCTGATTCACATAACCCAGAAACAAATTGAAGAAAGCTAAAATTCAATGCAAAAATGTAAAACCCTACTTAAATATAATGTTACGACTTCTTGTTTTCCCTTAAATACACATGCAAACCATAACAAATTTCGACACTAAACCATAAGCAAATAAATTTCAACGACAAAATAGATGTAAATGTGACAAATCTAATCAAGATGAAGGGGGAAAAGACTGAGAATTTAGGGCAGTCAGAATGACTGTAATTGAAATTTGGGCTTACCTCGCCAATTGATAAATATATGGACTTTGTGAGCTAAAAATTTGATGGCTTTATATCTGAGTAATTGAAAATCCAACAAGAAGCAGGATATTCAGCTACAGAGAAAACTTTATGGGTATTCAATAGAAATCAACAGAAATAGGAAATATCCAATTTTGAATTAATGGGATTTCTTTTTGCTGGGGAAATGGCGATTGAAAATATATATTTTTGGTGGGTTGAATTGTTTTGGTTCTCCGGCGGGTAAAATTTGTGAGTTTTATTATCCGACAGAGGCTGACGAGCAGCGTGTGATTCTTTGTTCCAGAATTTCCCTAATTGGTAGAGTGGCAGGATACGCTGCGGTTTCAATTTTATTGGCAAATTGTGATTGACGAATCATTTTTCGCCATGTAATGGGGATGGGTAAATTCTTTCTGCGGTAATGGTTTTACTAGTAATGTGGGATCGACCACTCAGTTTTAGAAACGTATGTAGTTCACACGTGGGTATGGTGCAATGAAATTTCCAAAACACCGTTATTGGGCTGGGCCGATCATCTACTATTAGTAAAGGTTAAAGTAACTTTCTTCGATTTATTCCTTGAATTTTTCAAATCGACGTTAATTATTAAATTTAGATTTTTTTCTTTGATTCAGTGTTAAAATAAGTAATCAAATTGTTATGTTTTTAAGTCTAAATTATTTTTTTACACCATTTAAGTGTTTAAATTATCACGTTTTTCTCTTTTAAGTGCTTAAATTATTATTTTTACACCATTTAAGTGCTTAAATTATCATTTTTACCCTTTTAAGTGCTTAAACTATCATTTTATCCCTTTTAAAGTCAAATTGAGGCACATACTTTAACAAAAATAATAATTTGAACACATAAAAGCGGCAAATAAAGTCTAGGCGCCTTAAAAAGAAAAATGAGATAGTTTAAATACTTAAAAAAGATAAAAAAAAATAGTTTAAGTACCTAAAAAAGTAATAGTTTGAACAGAACTTTTTTCTTTTTATTAAAAAAAATATTCCTAAACAAACAAACACAATAAATTATAAAATTTAGAAAGAGAAAACGCGTAATAAAAATTTTATTTTTTGTTTTTTTCACGTCACAACACTAGAAAATTAAATTTTGAGTCATAATTCTAAATTTTGACCGGTTGTTGGGTAACTATGTTCCCTGCTCGGCATACGGTTCAATCGGCGAAAGTGCTATAAGTTTGAGAATTGAGATGGTGCAGCTCGCACAGTTTGAAGCACCATAAAAACCATTAGAAAATGTCATTTCAATAGAGGAAGAACCTCCATGAGCTTGCTTCTTTTTGGATACGGCATCCGTATGATGGGAACTGGGCTGTAAACGAATCGAACGAATACGAATGAGGGTGTGTTTATGTTCGTTCGTTCGTATAACTTTAACCGAACAAATGAAAGAACACGAATATAAACGAACACAAAATTTCTTGTTCGTGTTCGTTCATTAAGGAATGCAGCTTGTTCGTGTTCGTTCATGTTCGTTTGTTTAAATGATAAACGAATATAAACGAACGCAAATGAACATAAACGAACACAAACGAACATATATAATGTGTTAAATATTTAACATTTTGTGTTAGTTCTATTAATTTAGTTAATTAACCGATTTTAAACTGAATTAATCGAAAATTGAAATTTGAAAAAATTCTTAATCATTAGCCAAAACCTAAAATTATCTAATAGATTAACCAATTTTGTTTTGGTTCGATAGGTTAGTTCGGTTTAACTAAACAATGAACACCCTTAGACATATGTGAATAAATTTAAATGAACATAAACGAACGGACTACTGAACGTTCACGAACATAAATAAACGAACAAGTCATTTGTTCGTGTCCGTTTATTTAATTAAATGGACAAAAAATTTTATTTATGTTCGTTTAATAAATAAACAAACATAAACAAATTTTCTACCGAACGGTTCATGAACGGTTCGTTTACAGCTTTAATAGGAAGAGTTGATATATATACAGTTATGCAACCTAGAAGAGGCTTATGCCAAAAGATGGAGCAAATTCAATGAATGTTTTCGTTCGCTGGCGATGCCAATGAATATGGGTAGTTTTGGGCATGGGCGAGGTGTGTAATCGTATAAGACCTCAAAAAAAGAAGGTCTCATAAGTTATTATATATATAATTATTTTATAAAAGAAAATTACTAACAAATCTTGATTTAAAAAGTTAGATATTTTGAGAAATTAATAAGATGGATAAGATGCGTGTTAGTATATATGGTGGCAATTGGTAGATTAATAAGATGGTTCCCTTAATTTCTCATTTTCTAAAAGCTTGTGTGTATACATGCACATGTACGCAATTTTGCTTAAAAATACACTTTTAATTTTCGATCTGTAATTTCATATTTTTCGATTGATAGAAAAATTTTCAAATAGGATGACATTATTCGATGACTTCTTGTTTCATTATAATAAATTACATTTATTGGATGATGTTAATCTCAAATCTTATTGCAATAATTTTGAAAGTACTCTTAGGAAAGATATGTTATCTGATGTTGATAGAAATAAATTGTTTGTTGAGCTAAAATTATTTAGAGAGACTTTACTTAAAGAAAAATAAAAATAATGAATTTATTAAAGTTTTAAAACGTTTTAGTGGCTTCCAAATGCGATAAGTGCATATAGAGTTTTGTTGATTTATATTATTGTTATTGCTTCTGCAGAAAGAAGTTCTTCTAAATTAAAGTTTGTAAATTCATATTTACAGACAACTATATAACAAGAAAAACTAAATAAATTTATTTTGATGGCAATCGAGACTAATCTTTTGGAATAAGTTGATATCCAAAGTATTGTAAATGATTTTGCTTTAAATATGCAAAAACAATATCACTTCTTAAGTGAAAATGTTAAACTTTTAGATATTTGTAAATCAGTTTTATGTTGTTTAAAAGAGTAATTTAAAATTTTTTTATTAAGGAGAGACAGAGGGGAACAAAAGTGAAGAACAAGAACTGAATTTTACCCTAACCTCTATGAAAACGATGAGACCAAACTAGGCCAAGAAGCTACATTGTTGGCCAAGCTGATTCTAAAGCTTAACCAAGGACAAGGATTACCTCAACCACTTTCTAAGATCACTAGTTGAAGATGGAGAGATTTCACCGCCATGGCGTTCGGTATAGCAAGAAGAATTGTTAGACTGTTGTTCCACTCCAAGATGTGATCCAGTTACACTCCTAAAACTTGGACTCCTCAAATTGTGACCATAACCTCCATATGCCGTCGGAACACCATAAGGCTCCGGGACCGGATACGATAGCCGTTTCTTAGCTGAACCGTTTCTGTCCCTCTCTGGTGTAGATGGCCTTTGCCTTGGTGCAATTTGAGACCTTATTCTGGCCTTTGCAGACTCAGTCGCTGCCATGTAATTAGGCAAAGTTGCAGCATTGTTGCCACTACCACAAGCATGAGTATCAACCCTGCCGGTGTAATGGTAATTGGACCTTAAGCTTGGTGTTTGAGATGAAACTGAGCTCCTATCTCCTCTAACAAAACGAGGGCTGTTCGACCAAACTTGAACAGGCCGGGTTTTGGACGGAGAGGGGGTAATAGGAGAGTGGTGGACTGCTGCATTGTGTTGAGCTCTATGTAGAGGTGAACTAGGCCTTTGGTTATGATGCTGGGATTTATGCTGGTGACATTGGTTTGAATTAGTTCTTCTATAATTAGATGCTAAATACGAGTAAGGCTGTGATGTATCTATTTGTACAGTTTTGTCAGACACTCTTTGATCTGTTGAAGCTCTTCCTCTGTTATCCCGTGGCTTAGTAGTGGGTCGATGGTCGAGCCATTTCGGTCTACCTTCAAGCTCATCCTCATCACCTATCGAGGGGCTCCTACGAGCTCTCCTCATCTATTTGCAACAGATGGAACTAGTTAATTTTACAATAATCAATAGAATAAAACAGAGGAGGCATTCAAGATAAGAGCAAAGAGCAAAAGCATGAACCTGTTGAGACAAAGCCCGGGATAAGTTCTTTTCACGCTTCAAAGCAGCTTCTTTCCTCTGTTCTAACATAGCTTTGACTTCCTCTATTGTGTGTGGTCTTTCATCCCAATCATCTGCAGTACTACTTCCTTCTCTCGACTGAAAATTATACACATGTCATGTTAATACTATTAGAATCTGAATCTTTAAATGTACAAAAAACACAAAACAGGTAAACTACTTACTACTAGTGATCTTCTGTCTGAAATGTCCTGAAGATACCGTGAACCGAGTACGCTATTCGTGTCGCTGAATGCAGATTTTCGGCTTCCATCATGCGAAAGCCTCATTCTTTGATCAAGAACCCGAGCCTGCACTCTAACCAGAGCTTGCATGCAGCTGAGTGTCATTTTGGCTTGCTTTCTCACATTGTGACCTCTTACCAAAGCTTGCAACTTCACTAATCCCTTTAGTGCACAAAGAGCCCTCCTTGCCTTCACATTCACAGATTCCATTTTTTTTCTCAATAGTGCACACAAAAAACGTATGAAATCCTACAGATATGCTTAGCTATGCACTAAATTTATCCAGATACTAAATTTTCATAATCGTACCAGGTAGCCTCTAAAAGCCGTCTGAATAACAATGGCAGCATAGTGGTGCTGCTCTCTATCATAATTAGACCGATCCACCTTTACCGTAGCCACTGCCTCAGCCTCAGTATCAATATGACCAGTTGCCTTCACCGGTGGTGGCGGTGGTGTTTGCTGGTCTGGAATCGTGGATTTCCTAAAGATCCACCGTCTCTTCTCTATCTTCTACCAAAAACAAGTAAACAGTCATTGAGAAAAGAACCAACAACTGCATTTACATCTGTTTCATTCATACTATAATCAGTAATTACAAACCTTTTCTTCATCTTCTTCTGGGTGGTCAGATTCGTCCTTTCTTCTGCTACTTCTCCTATCACAACTCTCTTTAGTAGGAGATCTAAAAGCCCTTTTCACAGCAGTGAACCAGGAAGTCCCTGCTTTAATCCCCATTCAAAAAGATGTATGATTAAATTACCAGGGTGCATTAAGAGCAGAATCAGACAGAAGTTTTAAACAGAATGAGAGTGGTCACTTCTATTAACTGCCAGAGGAAGACAGTTTTATGAATTTAATCATATGTTTTGCCCAACAGAGAAGGAAACCAACCAAACCAAGAGGCCAACAGGTTTACATTCATTCAATATATCCATCCGATCTAATGCTTGAACTAGTGTTTGCTTCTTTTTCTATTGAGGTGGTGTCAGAATTGTAGTACGTCAGCAAATTTTGCATATAAATAAATCTAAGGGTAATTTATATTTTTTTTTTGGATCATTGAACTTAACACTCACTTTTATTTACATTACAATCCTTTAATTCGATCAAATTATATCATTCAACTTTTATTATTTACAAATTTAGTCACTTATATTGAGACCATTAAATAAGTCTAATGGAAAGAACTAAAATTGACATTCTTATTTAACATATTTTCACATATAATTAATGAATAATATTTAATTAGTAAGTTAAATAATTTTTGTTAGGATTTAGAAGAAATTCAATTATTTCTTCTTTGATCTTATTTAAATGAAATAATAAAAAGATTCTCGCATAAAAATATTAAAATTATCAATTAAACATTATTTGATTATGTCATGTGAAAAATATTTTAAGTAAAAGAGTTAATTTTAGTTTTTTCATTAAAATTATTTAATGATGTTAGCATAAATGACTTAGTTTATTAATAATAAAAACTAAATGGTGTAATTTAATTGATGTAAAGATTAATAATGTAAATGAAAGTGAATATTAAATTTATTGATCTAAATTGTAAATTACTCTAAATCTAATATTAAATATTAAAGCCGGGTGCTTATGGGGCAGTTTTTTTTTTTTTGCTTTAATTAATTTGAGGAGAACGTGAGAAACAGGGTGTAGTGGACGTGGTGCGGTGGTGGTTGGTTGGTTATCGAGGAAACGTTGAAACCCACATTAGAAAATCAGAAATAATAAAAAGATAAAAATGGTAAACTTCACTCCTCACTTAATTTTAAGTTAAAGATGGTAAAATTCACTCCTCAATTATAAACATAAGTACATTTGATCGGTTGGTCGAGTTACTTATATTTATTTCTTTTTTTTATGTTAAGGATTCTAAACCCACCTAAAGTACTCTTTTCCTTCCTTAAAGTCTCCATTCCCCTTTATTCTTTAGATAGAATTTGGATTAAATTTAAGATTTGTCAAAAAAACTATAAGTTTTAAGTTAAATATATCACTTTTCATTTAAAAATTAGACCTAAATATAAGATATGTGTTTAAAATATCTTATTTTTAAGTGCCTAAACTATTTTTTTAGATAAAATAAGAGTAAAATTTTTATTTTTGTCGAAATAAGTGTCTAACTTAAAAAAAACCCAATATCCAATCATTAATTGACACATGATCAAAAAACTCAAATTCACAAAAGAACTAGGCACATATTTGGCCAACTTTAAAGCTTTAAGCACCTAAATAAAACTTTTTTAGCCATCTACTTTATTCAAAAATAGTTTATGCACCTAAAGGAAAAAATGTTATACTTTGGGCTTTTATTTTAGATTTAAGTATAAAGATTACAAACATGTCACTCAATTAGCATATTATATGAACATGTTAGTTCACTAATAAACATGTCACTTTTCTTTGTTATAATAACATTTTTAGTCTCAAGACATATGCATTCTATTAATTGTCTTAAATTAAATAATTGAATAAATTTAGTCATTCATATTTAAAAAAAATCTATTAATTTAGTATTTTGCAATATTGTCAAAGTAAGCAGGCCCATTAAATGAAATCAGTGGTTCAATAACTGCATTTTACCATAAAGCAATAACATGTTATTGTTAAACTGTTACTATACCAGAAAAGTAATACAATATTTTTAGATAAGAACAAGCAATTTAGGAGAAAAATAAAGATTTAAATGATGGAATCTTTAAATATTAAGTTATATTTATTAAAGTGTTTGAATTAGGATCAAACGATAGATTGTGTAAATTTTTAGGACTAAAAATATTATTAGTATATTTTATAGCATGTCGTGTTAGAAGAAATGTGATTTGTTTGTAATGATTTGTTAATTGACTGACTTTGTTGTAATGA